>CM038673.1:484985610-485430610 GCA_021605145.1 Aegilops bicornis
CGGGAGACTTGGAGTGGGCGTCGATGAAGCTTAACAACAAGGCGGCCAATATGAGGCGAGGTGTGCCCCCCTACCCTTGTGGAGCCCCCTCATGGCTCCACCGACTCTACTTCCTTCCGCTTATATATACTACATACCCCCCGAAAAGCATGTCCCAGAGCACCACTTAAACCCTATTTTCCCACCATGACTGCAACCTTCATACCATGTGAGATCCCATCTTGGGGCCTTTCCGCTAAGAGCGCTCCACACGGAGGGGGAATCGATCACGGAGAGCTTCTAAGTACATCAACACCATAGCCTCTCCCGGATGATGTGTGAGTAGTTTACCAAAGACCTTCGGATCCATAGTTATTAAGCTAGATGGCTTCTTCTTCTTTCTCTCTTGGATCTCAATACAAAGTTCTCCTGAATTCTCTTGGAGATCTATTTGATGTAATACTTTTATGCGGGTGTGTTTGTAGAAATCCGATGAATTGTAGGTTTCACGCATCAAAGGAATTATCTATGAACAATATTTGATTCTTCTTCTGAATTCTTATATGTATGATTTGATATCTTTGCAAGTATCTTGAATTATCGGTTTGGTTTGGCCTACTAGATTTGATCTTTCTTGCAATGGGAGAAGTGCATAGCTTTGGTTTCAATCTTGCGGTTTCCTTTCCCGGTGACGGCAAAGGAAAGTTAGGCAGCAGAAGGCACGTTTATTCATTGTTGCCATCGAGAGGATAAAAATATAGGAGTTTATATCATTATTGCTTGAGTTTATCCCACTACATCATGTCATCTTTGCCTAATGCATTACTTCATTCTTATGTGAACTTAATACTCTAGATGCATGTTGGATGGCGGTTGATGTTTGGAGTAATAGTAGTAGATCTGTAATCATTTCGGGTCTACTTATACACAAAGTGACGGGATGCCTATATACATGATCATGCCTAGATATTCTCATAACTATGCAGCTTTTCTATCAATTGTTCGACAGTAATTTGTTCACCCACCGTAGATTATGCTATCTTGAGAGTAGCCTACTAGTGAAAACCCTATGGCCCCGGTCTATTTCCTTCCATCATATAAGTTTCAGATCTATTTTATTTTGCAATCTTTAATTTCAAAAATCTATATCATAAAATACCAAAAAATTTATCTTATTATCTCTATCGATCTCACTTTTTGCAAGTGGTCAGTGAAGGATTTTGGACAACAACCACTCCTTTATCGCGTTGCGTCTGCTGTATAGGTTCTGTATTTGTTTGTGAAGGTACAAAGGCGACTATGCGTTTTACCTCCCATCTTTGGATTGACATACCTTGGTTCTCAAAAGCGGGGAAATACTTACGCTACTTTGTCTGCATCACCCTTCCCTCTTCAAGGGAAAACCAACACATGCTACTCAAGAGGTAGCATATCTCTCTGAGATCTTGATCGCAGCTTCAACGAGGTGTTTCTATTGAAAAATATTTTCTAGTATCCTTTTATGCTATCCAGAAATTCCGTGATCATTTCGCAATCAACAATGCTATGTCATCCATATACAATATCAAAAAAATGCTACAGAGCTCTCACTCACTTTCTTGTACAATACGTGCTCTCCCAAAAGTTGTATAAAACCATATGCTTTGATCACACTATCAAAGCGATATTCCAACCGAGAGGCTTGGCACCATTCCATAAATGGATCATTGGAGCTTGCACACTTTGTTAGCACAACTTTAGGATCGACAAAACCTTACAGTTTGCATCATATACAACTCTTCTTTAAGAAATGCATTAAGGAATGCGGTTTTGACATCCATTTGCCAAATTTCATAATCATAAAATGCGTGCAATTGCTAACATGATCTCTGGACCAATGAGACTTAAGCATTTACGTGGTTTTATGAGTAGTTGTCTCATCGTAGTCAACTCCTTGAACTTGTCGAAAAACCTTTCGCAACAAGTCGAGCTTTGTAGAGCGAATAACATTACCGTGGCGTTTGTCTCTTCTTGAAGCATCCATTTATTCTCTGCACTACAAAAAATACACTTCCGTGATGATGATACCTGTTTGTCACGATGGGTCGTGTTTTTGTCTTTGCATAATACATCCATGACGCATTTTTTGGCGATGTAATCAAGATAGTCATACGTGTCTTTAGCCGCAGAAAGTGTTCCATGCGACATTACCAAAATTATCATCGACGGGTGTCCACTTCCATGACGCATAAATCGTGGCGTCCGCAGAAGTGCGTTTTCGTTAAGGGTGACCAAATACGTGGCATCCACGCGTAATGGAGCGCCATTAAGCGCTATCAATTGCGGGTTTTGGATCCGATAACCCGTTACTTGACTTCACCAATGGGAAATTTCCACGTGTAAAATTCTTATTGGCGGACGAAACACGTGTCGGCTCGTCGATGGGTCGAGATAGGCGCCTATGCGATATGTCGACATGATGCCCACGGCCACTGGCCGGCCCAGTATTATCTTTACAGCAGTTCGGCACATTTGACTTGATGAAAGATTAACAGGCTACAGCCCATGAAAAAGCTAGTTATTAGCGGTCTCTAAATCGCCAAGAATAGCCCATTTTACTGACTGTTAACTCATGGCCCGGTTAACTCATGGCCAGTCATAGGGCCCTAAAGGAAATCGACCTAACAACAGTTATGTGGGCCGTCTAATATAACACCGAAATTTATGTTCACTTTCACCATTATGTATGGCTCCAGCATCGACGTCTTTAAATCGGCCCATATGAGGCCTTCGTATCTTTTGGCAGTCTTTACGAGCCCATATCGTTGACTCTCTAGCCCATAATGAACGGTAATTTTCTTTGTACCAGATTATCTGCCCATGATTCACATGGGCTGCTTTCCGACCTCACGTTAGCTGCATTTGAAGCCTATTGACGACCCATGATTCTTGGGCTCCTTTTGACCTCGATTACTTCGGCCCGTTCTTTGGACATGTTCCCCTAATGGGCCAAATTCGGCCCATAGCAGGCCGACCACATTCTTTGACATGTTCCCAAATAGGCCAAATTATTATAGCAATAATTACGACCCGTTCGCTGTTACCCTAATAGGCACAGAATTCGACCCATGGCAAGAAATCGACCCGTTTACGGCATATTAACCCGTTGCACCGTTTCTAGCCCGCCCTATATTCCGGCCCATTAACGACACGGTAGATGCATGTGGCCAATTAAGCCTTCTTGATCATATGGCCTCGTTAGCTGGGCGAATCGCGGATCTTTGGGCGATACCACCACGTACTGACAGGTCTGGCCCATGTAGACCCATTTATCCGACTCTGCCTTGAAGGCCCACACGGAATTCTGACAGCGCCCATTTATTCGGCGGCATACTGAGGCTGCACCGATTACAAAGCTCCATTTTATCGACGGCCCGTGGAGACCCACATGGATCCCATGACCCGTATATAGCCCATGGTAGTTGCTTGGCCACTAGCAAACGCCAGTGGGAAAAGCAGACTAGAAATAAATAATTTGAAACTAGCAGCTAGGCTATTAAAGCGATTACGCGGATTACATCCACTCGACATCAAAGATCGCCACTCAAAGGTGCAAATATAGGGAACACTCCTACACTATACAAAAATGGCTATTGCTTTGTTTTCTTGACCTCTAAGTGGCTGACATGTTAAGAAATAAATTTTGCTTATCGCACTCCTCAAAACAAATTACAACGCTATATAACAAAAGGAAGGTTGGCATAAAATTAGCAGTCTAGCGAGGATAAAATGAACCACGGTAAGTTCGAAGCCTTCGATTCATTTGACTCCGGTATTTATGTGTTTTGCCAAGTTGTATTGTCCAGATGGAGCACCATAACCCTCGCCTTCATTTCCCCTAGGCTCTTGACCGAACTATAGCAAATGTCCTGTAAACTGCAGTTTCAAAACCATGACATATCTTAGCGACATTGAGCAATGTTTCTCCTTGTTTCACAAAGAGGCCTGCGGGTAGGGAATGGACTTGTGTCTGAGCACGGATACAACATTGCTTTGAGCTTGCATATCTTGGATCATGAGGCGGTTGGGCGATATTGCCTTAACAACCAACAACCAAAGACATGTGCAGAGGAACATGCTTTTAGCCTTCAAGTAGTTGATTGTGGACGAATGTGACCCACTGCTGACGGCAGTTAAAGAGGCGACATTGTGGTTATAGTTGCCTCGCCACATCTTGAGGAGAGGTGGAGGTTCCACCATTTTTCCATAGCTTTCGCTGAAAAGTTGAGGTTTTACATTAGTAGTACGAGCGTATCGCAGATATTAAGGAGGCGGCAAAAAGAAACCAAAAAAACAAAAAAGCTTATGGTCATATATGTAACTTATTACGAGTGAACCCATGTATGGAAATAGTTAGTTGTATTTTATTGCAAAGTACATAATAAAACCGGAAGTTCCAAACATATGACCATGTACCATCGGCTTAATGTATTGTCCTATTTCTTCATATTGTATTGAGGGCTAAGGATAAGCAGGCCGAAGTTTATAATACGGTAAGCATATAGTATGAAGACATCATTCATATCACAGAACAAGCGAGAAGCAGGACAAAGCAGGCAATTGTATGGCGTTGTTATTGGGCAAGTCCGGCCGCGGAACTAGATTATGGTCGAAGATCAAAGGAACGTCACTCCTCTCTTTTAAACCTTGTAAGGTGCAATGATACGCTAAGACAAAGCTTGTGTATAAAATTCAAAAGAAGTAATAGACATTGGCTGCATAAAAAACCATGCGGATTCAAGAGCACAAGTCGAGTAAGTGAAAGTAGTTAAAAAGGCGTTTAAGGACTTCCAACAGCGGCTAACTTTGACTAGTGTAGTCATGCCCTTCTTCTTGGCTTTGGTGTAGCTGAGTCCTTGAAGATTTCCCCACAACATTTGGTTCGTGTACTTTTTGGTCCTTGCGGGCTTTTCCCTCTGCAAGATTTTCGAACAAGTCGATATAGATGCGATAATAATGGTGCATACGGTGAAAAGGAGTGAAAACAACAACTAATTACAAGAGCCTCGCGATGTATTGCAATATAGCTACGTAGATCCCAACCGTGCATTTGCTGAGATTTCACTTTACATTGTATGGTTGGCCTTGTTCTTTGAAAATTTCACCTACAAGAAGATAGATTTGTGTGACACATGCGTAAATAGGACTTCAACATGTGATCTCGATCACATATATATATACTGTACTGGATGCATACTTGGACGTACTCGAGGACCGGTGTTTAACAAGGCCCCTCCGGTCCTTCTTATCCGATATATTTTTTCCACTTTGAGATGTTTGGGAAGAAGATTAACTGCTATTAGCGTTGCCTTCAAAAGTGAGTTTTCATAAAGTTATCACCGACATCTTTACATTGCGAGGCTTGAGACTTGAAAACATGGTGCAAGCTTGTGCGGTTGCATACATCTTGGCTATCCAACTTGAACCTCATCACATCGTTGAAAATTATGGGAAGTCTCATTATCGACCAATTCCTAGAAGAAGTATGGAATTGAGAGCAAAGGCGATATTACACATTAGTTTCCATACATAACCATACTTACAGGATAAATGGTCGAGGAAGGTGTTGAACCCAGGTTTTCATCTTTGTCATTTCACATGTAGTGAACCCATGTTGGGAGGATACGTGACATGACACCCTTAATCGGCAACCTGGGCTTTGCCTACACGATACTAACTTGGTGAATACTTTAGTAGCATCACGTGGCCTTTTTTAAGCACCTGCCCTTCCCCAAAATCCGGATCTCCCATTCTTCCTCCTCTAGATTTAGATTAACCTACTCGAAAGCATTATCCACTGATGTTTGTTTTTCCTCCTTGCGCCTAGAGTGCTAGTCCAACAACGAACATAGGGAAGTGTTAGTGTACATCAAAAGCTGTCGAGGCTGCATATAAAGAAGCATGGGCGTAACTCGCTGACTCAACCCAACTACCTTCTTGCTTTGTTGAAGCTCACAAGGTTCATCTGATATTGCCAACTTCGTCTTGTGTCAAGAGTAGCTTGGGAAGTAGTGTCGGGAGTGGCAAAGGGAGCTTGGGGATCGTCTTTGATAGCTTCGATTGACGCACGTAGTAGAGAGTAAAATCGTCACCGGTAGTAATCTTGTGGTAAGGTGTTGCAAGAACTAGGGATGTCTCTTCGCTTGTTTTGGTGGCAGCTTTATTTGTTTACATTTGGCTTTTTGCAGCTACGTGTAGCATGGGGATGCCGTGTTTGTAGAATTTTTCAGCTTTGGACTTTGACCTTCTATTGCACCATCGCATTACCAGCAGAATCTATGCAGGATTCATCGCTTCTCATTCCACCGCCATTACATGTTTCTTCCTCTTCTCTGCATGCCATGTTAAGTCAAGTTTTCGAGCAAGAAAAAGCGAATTAACAATTTAGTTCTTGAGAACAAATTAATGCGTGATCTTGAACCTGAACTGAACTTTGATGTTAGAGCAACCACATGATAGGAGGATGTAACATGTATGAAAAATAGGACGAAAGAGATAACGGAACTATGATGTGTAAACTAAAAAGAAGACATTTCACCAAATTAGAAGCAATGCAATTGAAGGTAGACACCATATGCAAGATGCTACAACAACATCACACTACCATGTTAGAGGTCTCTAAATCATTAGTGTCATTGCATATTCACGACTTATGATGTGTAAACTAATGAGAAGGCATTTCAACAAATTAGAAGCAATGAAAGCTAGACACCATATGAAAGATGCAACGAATATCACTCTACCAAGTTAAAACTGTCTCTTCATAAGTGCCATTTCAACAAATTAGTAGTACAAGCTAGAAAAGAATGTGAGATGTAACCAATATCACACTCTGAAGTCAAACGTGTCTTATGATAAGTGATTGTTGCAGGTTACACAACAGTAGTAATTTGATGTAAGAACATGGTATGATAGACAGATATTGTATGTTCTAGAAAGCGAACACGTGTCTTATTCAAGTATAATGTAAAGTAATGGCGAGGATGGAATTCAACAAAATTAGAAGCAATACAAGCTAGACATCACACATAACATGCAACCACATATAAGGTGCCAAGTTAGAGGGAGCACCGGTGATCTTTGCACTAGGGGAGGCGTGCTCATCATAAACACAGCTTTGTTGAGTGTCTATGCATGTGTTGTCTTAGAAATCATCTTGGGGGTGTGGAGGAGTAGAAACTATAGAGGCCCTCCGTTGGAAGGAGCACCTTTATCCACCGCCTTGCTAACTTCCTTCCGCTTTATTGATTTTGAATTGTCCAAGTTAAACCGACAAGAAAAAGCAATAAAATTCTCTCTTCAGAACTCATTCATGCATGATCCGACAATCACTACTTTGATGTAAGGCATGAAGGAAATATACCCTAGAGGCAATAATAAAGTTATTATTTATTTCCTTATGTCATGATAAATGTTTATTATTCATGCTAGAATTGTATTAACGGAAACATAATACATGTGTGAATACATAGACAAGCGAGTGTCACTAGTATGCCTCTATTTGACTAGCTCGTTAATCAAAGATGGTTATGTTTCCTAACCATAGACATGAGTTGTCATTTGATTAATCGGGATCACATCATTAGGAGAATGATCTCGATTGATATGACCCATTCCGTTAGCCTAGTACTTGATCGTTTAGTATGTTGCTATTGCTTTCTTCATGACTTATACATGTTCCTGTAACTATGAGATTATGCAACTCCGTTTACAGGAGGAACACTTTAGGGTGCTACCAAAGCGTCCTGGCGTAAGCTAGGTGATTATAAAGGAGTACTACAGGTGTCTCCAAAGGTACATGTTGGGTTGGCGATATTTCGAGATTAGGTTTGTCACTCCGATTGTCGGAGAGGTATCTGGGCCCTCTCGGTAATGCACATCATTATAAGCCTTGCAAGCAATGTGACCAAAGAGTTGGTTACGGGATGAAGCATTCTGAGCAGTAAAGAGACTTGCCGGTGGCGAGATTGAACTAGGTATTGGATACCGAACGATCGAATCTCGGTGCAAGTATATACCGATGACAAAGGGAACAGCGTTATGTTGTTATCTTGATACGACCGATAAAGATCTTCGTAGAATATGTAGGAGCCAATATGGGCATCCGTGGTCCGCTATTGGTTATTGACGAGAATAGTTCTAGAGTCATGTCTACATAGTTCTCGAGCCGTAAGTCCCACTTGCAGCTTAAGGTTTCGATAGCGATTATATTATGGGTTTATGATGTTTCTGTACGAAGGTTGTTGAGTCCGGATGAGATCACGGACGCTGTGAGAGAGTCTCGAAATGGTCGAGACATAAAGATTCATATATTGGAAGTCTATGTTTGGACGCCGGAAGTGTTCGGGTGAAATTGGGAATTTTACCAGAAATCTGGGAAGGTTACAGGAACCCCTAATACTAATGGGCCAACATGGGCCTTAGTGGAAAGGAAAAGGGGGCCCAAGTGCTGGCACACCTTCCCCCCTTCCTAGTCCCATTAGGACTAGGAGAAGGCTCTCTCTCTCCTTCCCACTTTGGGAAACCTAGTTGGACTAGGATTGGGGAATCCTACCCTAGTAGGAGTAGGAAACCCTGGTCGCCTCCTCTCCCTTGGCCCGGCCAGCCCTCCCCTTCCCTCCTTTATATACTGAGGGCAGGGGCACCCCATGACACACAAGTTGATCTACGTGATCGTTCCTTGGTCAGTGTGCGGTGCCCCCTCCACCATATTCCCACCTCGGTAATATTGTAGCGGTGCTTAGGCGAAGCCTGCTGACGATAGAACATCAAGATCGTCCTGCCGTCGTCGTCTTCAGCCAGAACTCCTCCCCGACGCTTTCTTTGGATCGGACCCGGGGATCGTCATCGAGCTGAGCGTGTGCTAAGAACTCGGGAGGTCTTGGAGTAATCGGTGCTTGGATCGGTCGGATCGTGAGAGCGTACGACTACATCAGCAGCGTTGTTATAGCGCTTCGCTTTCCGTCTCTACGAAGTGCGTGGGCGGACACTCTTCCCTCTCGTTGCTATGCCGTCCACGATGGTCTTGCGTGATCGTGGGAAAATTTTGAAATTACTACGCCTAACAAAGGGCATCCGAGCTGGTTTTATGCGTTGATGTCATATGCACGAGTAGAACACAAGTGAGTTGTGGACGATACAAGTCATCACGCCTACGGACATGTCATACTTTGGTTGGCGGTATTGTTGGACAGACGATCGAGACCAACCTTAGCGTGCTCTTACGCGAGACCCGGTTCCTCGGCGTGCTTTGCACATAGATGGCTTGTGGAAGACCTGCCTCTCCAACTTTAGTTGAACCCGAGTATAAGCTACCTTGGATCCTTGAGAAGGTTAAGCGGAGTCTATTTGTGAAGTATCGTTGTAGTTTTTGATGCGTGAGCGGTTCTTGCTCAGCCGTAGCAGCCACGTAAAACTTGCAACAACAAAGTAGAGGACGTCTAACTTGTTTTTGCAGGGCATGTTGTGATGTGATATGGTCAAGGCGTGATGCTATATTTTTATTGTATGAGATGATCATGTTTTTGTAACGAGTTATAAACAGCTGGCGAGAGCCATATGGTTGTCGCTTTATTGTATGCAATGCAATCGCGATGTAATGCTTTACTTTATTACTAAGCGGTAGTGATAGTCGTGAAAGCATAAGATTGGCGAGGCGACAACGATGCTTTCGATGGAGATCAAGGTGTCGGCGCGGTGGCGATGGTGATCATTTGATTAGCTTGAGATGGAGATCACAAGCGAGATGATGATGGCCATATCATATCACTTATATTGATTGCATGTGATGTTTATCTTCTATGCATCTTATCTTGCTTTGATCGACGGTAGCATTATAAGATGATCTCTCACTAATTATCAAGAAGTGTTCTCCCCGAGTATGCACCGTTGCGAAAGTTCTTCGTCTTTGAGACACGTGATGATCGGGTGTGATAGGCTCTCGTTCAAATACAGCGGGTGCAAAACAGCTTTTGCACAGCGGAATACTCAGGTTATACTTGACGAGCTATGCATATAAGATATGACCTCGGAACAGGCCGATGAAAGGTGGCGTGAATCATATAGTAGATATGATCAACATAGTGATGATACCATTGAAACTACTCCATCTCACGTGATGATCGGACATGGTTTAGTTGATTTGGATCACGTGATCACTTAGAGGATTAGAGATGTCTATCTAAGTGGGAGTTCTTAAGTAATATGATTAATTGAACTTTAATTTATCATGAACTTAGTCACAATCGTAGTATTTTGCAAATTATGTTGTAGATCAATAGCTCGCGTTGTTGCTTCCCTATGTTTTTATATGTGTTCCTAGAGAAAATTGTATTGAAAAATGTTAGTAGCTTGGATCCGTGATGCAGGTTTATCCTCATTCTTTGCCGCGGAAAATTATGTCCTTGATGCACCGCTAGGTATGACGGACCTATTGCGAGGGGCATGCGGGGCGTTATGAGCGTTTGGCTAGCTCAATATAATGACTACTTGATAGTTTAGTGCACCATGCGGCCAGAATCGGGACTTCAAAGGCGTTTTGAACGTCATGGACCATAAGGAGATGTTCCAGAGTTGAAGTTAATATTTCCGGCCAAATACCGAGTTGAGAGAGACAGGAAGTCTCCAACAAGTTCTATAGCTAAAAGATGGAGAGAATCGCTCCAACTAGTGAGCATGTTCTCCAAGGATTAATGGGTACTTCCAATCGCATGAATCAAGTGGGAGTTAATCTTCCGGATAAGATAGTGATTGACAGAATTCTCTAGTCACCATCACTAAGTTAGTAGAACTTATTGATGAACTAGTCTCAAGTAAAAAGGGCAAGGGAAGAAGGGGAACTTCAAGAAGAGCGGCAAGCAAGTTCTTTGCTTTCGGTGAAGAAGCTCCAAGTCCTGGACCTAAGCCCGAGACTAAGTGCTTTTGCTGCAATGGGGCGGTCACTAGAAGCGGAACTACCCCAAGTATTTGGCGGATAAGAAGGATGGCAAAGTGAACAAAGGTATATTTGATATCTCTGAGATCGTTGATGTGTATTTTACTAGTGTTCGTAGCAACCCCTCGGTATTTGATCTTGGTTCGGTTGCTAAGAGTAGTAACTTAAACGGGAGTTGCAGAATAAGCAGAAACTAGTTGAAGGGAAGTGATGATGAGTGTTGGAAGTAGTTCCAAGATTGATATGATCATCATAGCACACTCCTATACTTTCGAGATTAGTGTGGAACCTAAATAAGTGTTATTTGGTGTTGAGCATAAATATGATTTGATCATGTTTATTGCAATACTGATTATTCATTTAAGTAAGAGAATAAATTGTTGTTTCTGTTTACATGAATAAAACCTTATATGGTTACACACCCAATGAAATGGTTCATTGGATCTCGATCATAGTAATGTCTACATATTCATAATATTGAAACCAAAAGATGCAAAGTTAATAATGATAGTGCAACTTATTTGTAGCCTTTGCCGTTAGGTCATATTGGTGTAAAGCGCATGAAGAAAAATCCATGTGATGGACTTTTGGAATCACTTGATTTTGAATCATTTGATGCTTACCGAACCGTGCCTTTTGGGCGAAGATGACTAAAACTCCGTTCTCGGAACAATGGAACAAGCTCTTGACTTATTGGAAATAATACATACCGATGTATGCAAAATTCAATGAGTGTTGATGCTGCGTGGCAAGTATCATTGTTTCGACCTTCACGAGATGATTTGAGCGAGATATAAGTATATCTTCTTGATGAAACATAAAGTCTCGAAATAGTTGAAAAGTTCAAAGAATTTCCAGAGTGAAGTAGAAAATCATCGTAACAAGAAAATAAAGTTCTGCCCGATCTGATCGTGGAGATGAATATTTGAGTTACGAGTTTGGTCTTCAATTAAAACAAAGTGGAATAGTTTCACAGCTCACGCCACCTGGAACACCTAGCGTTATGGTGTGTCCAAACATCGTAACCGTACTTTATTTTGATATGGTGCGATCAATGATGTCTCTTACCGATTTACCACTATCGTTACGGGGTTATGCATTATAGGCGACTGCATTCACGTTTAAAAGGCACCATCTAAATCGTTGAGACGACACCGGTATGGTTTAGCGATAAACCTGTATGTCGTTTCTTAAAGTTGGAATTGTGATGCTTATGTGAAAAAGTTTTTCACGATAAGCTCGAACCCAAATCGGAAAAGTGCGTCTTCATAGAATACCCAAAGGTAACTATTGGGTACACCTTCTATCACAGATCCGAAGGCAAGTTTTCCGTTGCTAAGATGGATCCTTTCTAGAGAAGAAGTTTCTCTCGAAAAGAAGTGAGTGGGAGGAAAGTAGAACTTGATGAGGTAATTGTACCTTCTCCTTATTGGAAAGTAGTTTATCACGAGAAATCAGTTCACGTGTGGCTACTACACCAATTAGTGAGAAACAATGATGATCATGAAACTTCGTGATCAAGTTACTCTGTAACCTCGTAGGTCTTCCGGAGTAAGATCCGCACCGGTGTGGTACATTGAATCATGTTACGGAAGTCATGTTACTGAATAGACCATGATGAACCCACGAACTATGAGGAAGCGATGATGAGCCGAGATTCATGAAATGGCTTGAGGCCATGAAATGCGAGATAGGATCCATGTATGAGAACAAAGTATGGACTCTTGATTGACTTGCTCGATGATCAGCAAGTCAAGTTAAATAAATGGATCTTCAAAGAGGAAGACAGATGCTGATAGTAGTATAACTATCTACAAAGCTCGACTTGTCGCAAAAAGGTTTTTCGGCAAATTCAAAGTGTTGACTACAATGAGATTTTCTCAACTGTAGCGATGCTTAAAGTCTGTCCGAATCATGTTAGCAATTGCCACATTTTATGAAATCTGGCAAATGGATGTCAAGACTACATTCTTTAATGGATTTATTAAAGAAGAGTTGTATATGATGCAAACGGAAGGTTTTTTCAATCCTAAAGGTGCTAACAAAGTATGCAAGCTCCAGCGATCCATTTATGGACTGGTGCAAGCATCTCGGAGTTGGAATATATGCTTTGATGAGTTGATCAAAGCATATGGTTTTATACAGACTTCTGGAGAAGCCCCGTATTTACAAGAAAGTGAGTGGGAGCACTACAACATTTACGATAAATATATGTGATTGACATATTGTTGATCTGGAAATAATGTAGAATTGATTCTGCAAAGCATAAAGGAGTATTTGAAAGGGTTTTTCAAAGAAGGACCTCGGTGAAGTTGCTTACATATTGAGCATCAAGATCTATAGAGATAGATCAAGACGCTTGATAAAGTTTTTCAATAAAGTACATACCTTGTCAAGATTTTGAAGTAGTTCAAAATGGAACAGATCAAAGAAAAATTCTTTCTCGTGGTTGCAAAAGCGTATGAAATTGAGTAAGACTCAAATCCGACCACGGCGAGAAAATAGAAAAGAGAATGAAAAGTCATTCCCTATGTCTCGATCATAGGTTCTATGAAGTATGCTATGTACTGCAGGACTCTCATTGTATATCTTGCTTTCTGAATTTGGCAAGAGAGTACAATGGTGATCTAGGAGTAGATCCTTTGGACATTGGTCAAGAACATCCTTAGTGAGGACTAAGGGAAATATTTCTCGATTATGGAGGTGATAAAAGAGCCCGTCGTAAAGAGTTACATCGGTACAAGCTTTTACACCGATCCGGATGACTCTAAATCTCAATCTGGATACATATTGAAAGTGGGAGCAATTAGCTAGAGTAGCTCCGTGCGAGCATTGTAGACATAGAATATTTGCAAAATACATACGGCTCAATGTGACAGTAACCCGTTGACTAAGCTACTCTCACGAGCAAAACATGATCACACCTTAGTACTCTTTGGGTGTTAATCACATAGCGATGTGAACTAGATTATTGACTCTAGTAAACCTTTGGGTGTTGGTCACATAACGATGTGAACTATGGGTGTTAAACACATACAGATGCGAACTATTGGTGTTAAATCACATGGCGATGTGAACTAGATTATTGACTCTAGTGCAAGTGGGAGACTGAAGGAAATATGCCCTAGAGGCAATAATAAAGTTATTATTTATTTCCTTATGTCATGATAAATGTTTATTATTCATGCTAGAATTGTATTAACCGGAAACATAATACATGTGTGAATACATAGACAAACAGAGTGTCACTAGTATGCCTCTACTTGACTAGCTCGTTAATCAAAGATGGTTATGTTTCCTAACCATAGACATGAGTTGTCATTTGATTAACGGGATCACATCATTAGGAGAATGATCTGATTGACATGACCCATTCCGTTAGCCTAGCACTTGATCGTTTAGTATGTTGCTATTGCTTTCTTCATGACTTATACATGTTCCTGTAACTATGAGATTATGCAACTCCCGTTTACGGAGGAACACTTTGGGTGCTACCAAACGTCACAACGTATCGGGTGATTATAAAGGAGTACTACAGGTGTCTCCAAAGGTACATGTTGGGTTGGCGTATTTCGAGAATAGGATTAGTCACTCCGATTGTCGGAGAGGTATCACTGGGCCCTCTCGCTAATGCACATCATTATAAGCCTTGCAAGCAATGTGACCAAAGAGTTCGTTAAGGGATGAAGCATTACGAGCAGTAAAGAGACTTGCCGGTGATTTAGATTGAACTAGGTATTGGATACCGACGATCGAATCTCGGGCAAGTAACATACCGATGACAAAGGGAACAACGTATGTTGTTATGCTTGATCCGACCGATAAAGATCTTCGTAGAATATGTAGGAGCCAATATGGGCATCCAGGTCCCGCTTATTGGTTATTGACCGAGAATAGTTCTAGGTCATGTCTACATAGTTCTCGAACCGTAGGGTCCGCACGCTTAAGGTTTCGGCGACGCTTATATTATGGGTTTATGATGTTTCTGTATCAAGGTTGTTCGAGTCCCGGATGAGATCACGGACGTGACGAGGAGTCTCGAAATGGTCGAGACATAAAGATTCATATATTGGAAGTCTATGTTTGGACATCGGAAGTGTTCCGGTGAAATTGGGAATTTTACAAGTCTTAGGGAGGTTCTGGAACCCCGGAATACTAATGGGCCAACATGGGCCTTAGTGGAAAGGAGAAAAGGGGCCCAAGTGCTGGTCGCACCTTCCCCCTTCCCTAGTCCTATTAGGGACTAGGAGAAGGGGCGCCTCTCTCTCCTTCCCACTTTGGGAAACCTAGTTGGACTAGGGATTGGGGGAATCCTACTCCTAGTAGGAGTAGGAAACCCGTCGCCTCCTCTCCTTGGCCGGCCAGCCCTCCCCTTCCTCCTTTATATACTGAGGCAGGGGGCACCCCATGACACACAAGTTGATCTACGTGATCGCTCCTTAGTCAGTGGTAAGTGCCCCTCCACCATATTCCACCTCGGTATTAGAAGCGGTGTTTAGCGAAGCCCTCGCGACGGTGATAGAACATCAAGATCGTCACCACGCCGTCGTGCTGGCGGAACTCTCTCTCGACGCTTTGGCGGATCGGAGCCGGGATCGTCATCGAGCTGAACGTGTGCTAAGAACCCGGAGGTGCCGGAGTAACGCAGTGCTTGGATCGGTCGGATCGTGAAGACGACGACTACATCAACCGCGTTGTTATAACGCCTTCGCTTTGGTCTCACGAGGGTACGTGGGATCGGACACTCTTCCCTCTCGCTATCTTTGCGAATCACGATGGTCTTGCGTGATCGTGAGGAAAATTTTGAAATTACTCGTTCCCCAACAAGGCAAACACATGATACCGTGGATGGAATATATACGGAAAAACAGGGCGACATACATGGCATGTTCACAACTATTTGTGTAAACTAAGCAGAAACCATTCCAGCAAATAAGAAGCAATGCAAGCTAGACACCACATGAAAGATGCAACCAATATGACTCTACCAAGTTAAAAGCGTCCCATCATAAATGGAATTTCAAAAAATTAGAAGCAGCGCATGCTATAAATCATATGAAAGATGCAACTAATATCGCACTGCATATACTATGTACTAAATACAGGAAGGCATGTCACATTAATAGGTATAATCTACTATAAGCTAAGCAGACTAGCACATCGGTTTAACCAGATTGGAAGAATTACAATCTAGACACCATATGCAACATGCAACCACATATCACGCAAGTAGTTAGAGCAAGCACCTGTGATGCTAGTGTAGGGGAAATGCTGTAATCAACTACAGAGCTATGTTCTCTATCTTCATCTAGCATTTATGTTTCTTGAGAGTCATGTCGGGAGGCTGACGCTGCATTCTTTAAATGAGTAGTCCCCTTGCCTGCCTGCCTCGTCATAAGTGATTGATGAGGGATACACAAGAACATTAGTTTGATGTAAGAACATGGTTAATACTACGTATGTACTAGTATGTACCAAAAAACAGAAAGGGATGTCATATTCAAAGGTATAATGTGTAAGCTAAGCGGATGCATTTTAACCAAATTGGAAGCAATACAAGCTAGACACCCGGTGGAGTGGTGAACATGATCATCTAGGACACGAGAGCACGGTGGGAGGCGGGCTGCTTCGCCACCATCGCGGCTTTTAGTTGGCTTCTAGGTGATGCCTGTCTTTCTTGGGCTTGTCCTTTGGCTCGGCGGTTCCTCGACTAACTATTTGTCTTGGTGCTCACGAGATGGTGGTTCATGTAAAAATATCTTTCCTTATCTTAATAAAGACCGACTTCTTGCCTTTCGTGATACAAAGCTAGACACCATATGGAACATGCAACCACATATGACACCGCTGAAGTTAAAGCAAGCACTGGGATGGTGGTTCATTGCGAAGCGAGGTCATCAACTCTGCAGCTACGCCATCGTCTCCATCTGGCCGACATCGCACCCTTTATAGCGATGTAACGTCCGTGCCTAGCCAGAGAAAGTCGTAACGACTTTGTCTCTTTTTGTTTTTGCTTCTATCGAGTGAGTCTGAAATACCCTTGCATAAAAACACAATAGTGAGAGTATGGGTGAAGTGTGTGCGAGAACTAGTGCCTTTGTAAAAAGTAGCGTATAGCAGGTGTATTTGGAAAATAAATGACGGAGACATATGATAGCTCTACAAGATTGCATGGCAAACAAAATTAGATTCTACTCCGTATGATTTCGTAATATATGAGTTACAGGAAATGCGGTACTCCTGCAAAGACACCACCACATGTGGTCATATCTAAGATAGGTGACTGAAAAATAAATAGGTCAGTCGATTTTTTTAATGAGCCGTCTGATCTATAAAGGAACAGGCAGATGGCCTTCGTCTACCTCCGCCACCATCAAGTTGATTTATCTTTTCTCGAATCGCCCGGCAACCACCGGCCCAGACCCCTGCCTCCGTCGCCCCGCCCTCCCATCGACCTCACACCATCGTCGTGCTTGGCAGCGCCCCCAGGCCATCCCCTTTAATCCCGACCGACCTCTAGATTGGGCGCCAGTAGCTCTAGGCCACACACGCCCCTAAGATAAACACCAGGGCGTTGCTTCCCCGGTGTTATAGTCATACTAGCGCCTGTTACACCGGGGAATGCTTCCGTTAATTGGGAATCAAGCGCCAGAAATTGAAAATCGTGGGGGCGATTTAATTTCTAGCTAAGGTGAAATAGTATATGAGGAGAAACCTTGTGCATCGCGAGTTACTAGGAACATCTAGTATCAAGAAGAAGCGGTCAACTAGTGTCTTACGTGGGATGAATACCGTGCAAGCGAGACGTAAGATTTGCACGAATAAGGGAAGAGGAGTACCTTCTTGATTTGCGGTGTGGTCACCTCCACATTTCGCGCCCGATCTTCTTCTTTTTACCGGGAAACCGATGTCTTTGGAGGGTGCAGGCTTGGAAGAACCCATGGCCAAATTGTTGATCATGTTGCCATGTCGGTATGTCGGCGGAGGGAAGCAGATCCGAGTGGCGAAGGACGATAGGTGAACAGGCCTCGGCATGCGGTGGAGGGTGGCGGTTGGAGCGGCAGCGGTGAGGCAGCGAGGACGGCGTGGTTGAACTTGCTCGCAGTGCGGATGGCTCGGCCCGGCTTCAACTACTAGCCGTGGAGGCGCTATGCGGTTGAGGTTGCGGTGGACGACGTCGGGGTATCGGCTCCGGCATGATGGAGGAGAGCGGCGGTTGGTGGGTGGGATGGGGTGGCGGACGGAGGACGCCGGGGTTTCGTGGCTGGTGGAGAGGTAGTTTTGGCACCCACGAATCTGAATGGGGAATTTGACGGTGGGGGGAACCATGTTTGATGCAGGGGCGCTTGTTTTTGGCTTTTTTTAACAGAAGATGGGACGCGCTCGTTTGAAATTTGGGGAAAGTACAAACTTTGCCCCCCCCCCCTCTTAAATTTCGGACCTACTACGGGTCGGGGGTAGGATGGTAATCCCGGGTGTCCCAAATAGTGGGCGGGAGCGATTTCGGCCGCGCGCATGTGTTCTTAGGCGGCCGTTGTGTATGAATGTTTTTCGGAGGCGGTTGCGTGGTGTCTAGATGAAGCTACAAACCTACCCCGGTTTAGACCTTTGGACGTCGGGCCGGTAGGTTTCACGCAATTGGAGTTATTAGAAAAGTAATTTCCTTGTACTACCAAACATTGGTCTCACGCGGTTTCGGGCGAGTAGAGGCTCTTTTGGCGCTTCGTTCGAAATTTCAAAACACAAGCATTCACGTTTAGAGTACTCTTGAACTATGAGGATTGACCTAAATAGACAACATTATATTTGACCTTGTATGTTTGAAAACCTCATTAAATTATCCGCTTATTTTTTAAATTTTGACACTTGAAAATCCTATAACTATGATTATTTTGGAATGGAGGAGCTAAATTTGAATCTATTTTGTACACGACTACATATGCTATTATGTACAAAATCAGAGCAAAGATTGGTGCCCCATAATATCGGTATGGTTTACAAATGCCATGATATCAAATTCAAATTATTGAATGGACTTCATGTTGAATTCGATTTTTAAACCACCTTAAGTTGAATTCAAATGTATGCTAGTTCATATGTAGCTATTTATAATGTCCATTGTGTAACTTTCATTATGTATAATGTGCTTTACACACACAACATGAACAATACTCACGTTTATATACGATTGCTAAAAGCGATGCATTGTCTGGAGTTCAAAATACTAACTATGTGGATCAATTGTGTCAAATAATAACATAGACATGCTCAAATTTGATAGAATCTAGATGTCTGATGGATCAATGACCGCTCCTTAGCGAATTGCAAATATCATGATCCCATCCTAATATTTGGATACAATTTATATCTTTAATCAATGTGTAGAGCAGTCTTTTACGTGTAGTTTCACTCTCCATCGGTGGTCTCTCACACATGCTCACACACTCTCCCCCGAGGTGTCTTTCTCGCACACATGCTCTAGATATAACCCTCCCTCCCTCCCTCTCGTAACCATTTACAACTGTTTTCACTAACCTTTATCACAAGCACTCTTCCTCTCACAAACATACACACGCACAATCCTCACGAACCTTTCTATATACATGGACCTGCCTACGTGTCTCATGTACGCACATTATCTTTATGTCTGTCTCTCACGCATTGTCTCACAACTCTCTTCCTAATCGACGAGTATGATTCTAGCAGAGCATTCTGTAGGATGCCCCTTAAAGTTAGGTTGGATGAATAGTAATATCAGAGATAAAGGGATTACCTTAGTCCGAGAACCTAGGGTTACAAATCCTAGCTGGCTTTGTCGATGGACAGAGTCCTTCACAATTCTGCTATCTTTGTCTTGTACGACTAGTCATCCAAGGGTCTTCCTAAATGTGTCATGGGCCGACCAATGTGGCGTAGCACGGAACCAAACGAAGGGCCTCACCTCGACCCACCGGACCTCACGCGGTGACACACCCTCTGCCCCCATGTCTTATTATCTTCTCACACCCACACATACCAACACAAACACCACACACACGGAAAATTTCTCCCTGGTGCCTCTATTCCTCCCCTTGCATATACACACTCAAGGGACTGGAATCTCTTGTCATGACGGCATATTCGTCTCTCTCTCTCTAGACCACTCTAATTTCTCGTGCTATCTCTCCCATGCCCCCCCACGTAGTCCCCTCTGTCCATGCCTCTCTAGTATATGTAATACACTCACATACCTCTCTATGCCCCGCCAAATGCATCTAATACACATTCACACATGTTACATCACATACCCCATTGATCTAAAAAGCCCTTCTTCACGTTTATTTCGCATACAACATTCCTTTTGAATAAAGTGTGGCCAAAAATTATTTTAGAGTTTCTACATATATACAACATTACAAAGTTATATGGAGGAGTCTGAAGCTAATTTGCATTGCATGGTGCCCACAATGATATTTATTCCAAGACTGTGAATTTGTACATTTTTATATTATATACAAAGTTAGTCATAATAAAGAGAAAGCGAAGAGCATATCTCTCTCCATCGCATACCCCCCCCCCTGTTCGCCACTTTAACGTATTCACACAAAACTATCTCGAGGTCCTCTAAAAGTAAGCCCCCAGAAACTTCACGCGTGTTTCCTCTTTCTCTCGCGATATATGCAATGACGATCATTGTATTTGAAGCAAAAGCACGATACATACGTTGGACTTCATAATCCACTCATTACGGTCACCGTTTACGTTTAGTGGTTATTATACAGTCACGGGCTCATCGTACAACTCTGTATTTGCTCATGACATGACTAGTTGACCGATTAAACGCCTCCACATGGCACCTCTAGTGTTGCATCACATTATCTCACTACCTTCATGCCCACATGTTGACTTGTATCTACTCTACATCTACACTCTTATAAAATACATAAAATACACTCTTATAAAAAAAGAGTTGGTGATGATGGTGTGCCTGCCATCCTGCAATATAGGTCGTCCGATTTATATCTGACGGATAGGAAAGAAACTATTGCAATTTTGCAAAAAGGTACCCACACACCTCTCGACATTTGCAAATAAGGCCTTCCCTCGTTCATCCTTTTCTCTCACAAGATAAACAAGTCATACAAATGCATCTTGATGTTACGTGCAACGCACGCAGGCATCTTGCTAGTAAGAATGAAAACAAACGACAAAAAATATTTTGACGGTGGTTCGAAGTCATGACCGCGGGCACAGCGGACAAGGTGGCCTTGTATTGGTATGCTGAGCCGTCTGTTTTAACACACAGGAGCTGGTGTGGTGATTATACACACAAGCACGCATGCACACGAACTGCATCCACGCAACACTCACACAAACACATGCACACACGCCCGCACGCAACACTCACACGTACACACGCAGCCACGCACGCACGCAACACTCACACGCACACACGCACGCATGCATGCACACACCAGTATACCACACGACCAACACACACTCTCACGCTCAAGTGCTCAACCTACACGTGCATGCGCACACATCAAAGCACAGCAGACACATACACAACCAGGTGATTCCAGCGCGCAGGTTGGAGCCTTGTCGCGCTTCTGCGTAAATTTGTGTTTATCTGAACTTTTCCCTATGCGAATCGGACAGTGGGATCCACAAGGAACGTGGTCAATTTAACTAGTCAACATGGCGCCACGCAGACTATTTGGCCGGTCAACAGAGTGCAATCCGATCTTGAAGCGTGAGCAAGTGACGGATAATCACCGCAAAACGTATATAGTGACCGTAATCAGCTTATTCTGAAGTTCGGTGACCGTTTTATGCTTTCCTCTCTGTAGGCCCTCCAAAACTACATCTCTACATGTTCTCGCATGTTACATCTAACAACTATGCAATACAGCACTACTACTACACTCTAACACAATAAATCATGTGTGTTTTTAGTTTTACTAGATATCATATTGTTACTTATAATTATTCAGTTTGCATAGATTAAAATTGCCTTTGAAATGTATGGCCAGTATCATCTACTGCATGGAAAAATCCGCCCTTTCCTATTTAATCGGGTTTGTATCGATGGATCGTGCGAATACAATTACAAGTGACGATTCCTTTGGGCGTCGTGTAAATCTACTCCTCCGTCGTAAGAGTGGGCGCCGCTTTCATAAATCTTTCTAGTCCCTTTCGCCGACATGTGGGACATCAAGCTACCGGGTCCACGTGTCATAACGGAATCTGATGCGAGAGCAGCCGGGTGAAGCACCCCGGTCATGGCGCCCGGCGTAGTAATGAGCAATGAGGCGTCAAATCACAAAGCTGCACCTTTCCCTTGATTAAGTTGGAGGGGCGAAGTAATAATGCTAAAAAAGAAGTTGGAGGGACGAAGCAACCATCATTTCACTTTCGTTGCTGAATCCGCTTCTCCCTCATCTTCTTCAACTTAACCACGTGTTGCTTCTGCCGTTGTTACATCTCATGTGGGACGCGGATCGGCTTGGTAAAGCAATCGACACGTGGGACCGCATGTTAGCAAACCGCCATCCGCGCTGCAAAATCACCTCCTTTTACTAATCTTGATTCTATAATTTTTAGATCAATACAATTGAGATTTGTATAGGTAGCACACAGGAGCAAAACCAAGTGAATGCAGTTAAGGGCATCCACAATGTGTAGCCAAATGTGAAAATAGCTTTTGGCATCGTGGGAACCATTGTGGACGGTGTTGCCAAAGCCAAAAAGATGGAATCGAAGCTCACGGTGATAGATTGAAGGAACAGAAAAATGCAACGTCTCTCCTCTTTTTCCCATGCTTGGGCGCATGTAGTATAGTATAGAGCACGAGTCTACTCCCTGTCCCTTCTATCACCAATCACAAAGTAGTGAGGCGTCAAATCACAAAGCACCTGACGAAGCAACCATCATTTCACTCTTCTGACTCGGCTTCTCCATCATCTTCTTGAGAAACCATCTCACCGCACTAGTACTCCTAGTAGTAGTACTATTAAAGGACTTCTGAATGCAAATAAGGCGGTTGTCTCGGCTTGCGGCGGCACTTGCGAATGACTTACCGTGGTCTCCCTCAATGGTGTTCTCCGTCGAGCGACGCCCGCCAAACCACAAAAAAAAGCGTCGGCGTCACCGCAATGGGGAAGGAAGTCAAATATAGTTACTACCTCCATTTTTTTTGTACACAAGGCCAGTATTATCAAAACTACAATTTGCAAAGGGCCACTAACACTAATCGAGGCAAAATTGATGGGATTAGCAACCAAGGACATTAATATCCCCTGCATGCATGCGAAAGTGAGAAGGTTGGTCTGCACGGCGCTGCATTAATCAAGCGATGAGGAGTGAGATGGTTAGCTCTTTGGTCTTTCGACAAAAAAATACGAATTAATTGACACGTGAAACAAGGATTTGTATCGATTAAATCCCGCGAAGGAAAACTCCGCCTTTCTTTTTTAACACTAGTACTCCTAGTACGTACATACTTATCCTGTTTGGGTCTAGGCCTTGCATTGCCAAACTTCGACACACATTTTGCCAAGCTTGCCTAAAGTTTTCAAAATGAGAAGGAGGTACACTTGTGCATCGGCTATCGCGGTCGCACCGCATCCTCCTACAGTCGCTCCTGCCTTGCGATGCACCGCACCCTCACATGATCGCTCTTGCACGCCGCAAACCCAACCAAGGGAACGCACCCTCAGCGACACGTCGTAGCATGTGAACAAACCAAACTCAGCCATCCTACCGCTGACACATAATTTTCGTTCATAGAGTATGTTTATCCAACCGCATGTTGGGGAGTATCCGTACGGCCCGTGCGGTGGTTTGTTGGGGAAGAAGAAGAGGTGAGGAAGAAGGAAAGAAGGGTTAAGAGGCGTGGATATTATCCAACCACCTGAAATGGTAGACTGACCCAAGTCGGCGACTTGCATAACAAATATAGTATGTTTTTACACAGCAAAAGATCCATAAAACAACAACATAAAGAAAAACTAGCACTTTGCTCGCGGAAAGAGACGGCCTCGTCGTCTTTGGCTGCCGCGCGAACCAGCAATCGCGCCGGCGTGTGTCTCCGCCCGTGGTTGTCCTCGGCCTCCGTGTACTCATTCAAGCGGGCGATGCAGGGCGCTCTACGGACGAGAGCACAGCCAGTTCAAGTCGAGGGCGTATGGTTCCGCTGCGGGGAGGCCTCGATGGCGAGAGCATCCGCGGCGCTCGCGTCGAGTCGAGCCTCCGCTGCCCGGTTCAAGTCCAGGACGTCCGGTCCGCCTGCAGGAGGGCATCGATGAGAGCGGCATCCGCGTGATCTGCGTCGAGTCGAGCCTCTGCTGCCCGGTTCATGTCCAGGACGTCCGGTTCCGCCTGTAGGAGGGCCTCGATGGCAGCGGCATCCGCCCGCTCCACCTCAAGTTGAGCCTCCGCCGCTGGTTCACATCCACGACATCCGGTTACGCTGCAGGAGAGCCTCGATGGCAGCGGCATCGCGCAGCGCTCAGCGTCGAAGTTGAGCCTCGCCTCCGGTCCTCCTTTAGTATCGCCATGTTGAACCGCTGGTCCGCCTACACCATGGGGGACTCGGACGCCGGCACGAAGTCGACGTCCATCGCCTCATACCCATCGGGGGCCTTCTGCGCCGCGGCCTCCGCAGTGAACATTGGATCGGCTTCCTCCTCCTCGTAGCTTGGCTCCAGAGAACTCGGGGATTGGCCCGCCGCAAAGCGAGCTTGGGAATGGAGGTCTGTGGCGCCGACCGCCGCCGCGATTTCTGCACGGTGCTCCGGCGTCAACATCTTGTAGTAAGTGATCTTCCGACGCATCATGGCTTTCTGGCGAACTAGGGGACGCTTGATGCGGGCTAGGGGATCAAAAGGTGGGGGAATGGGCTGGAGATTTGGTGCGGTTTTAGGGCAGTGGCTGGGCGTAGGCCCGGCGAAAGCAAGGTTCTAGTGTGAATAGTGGTTCCGGTGACGACCGGTCAATCGCTTTTGACTGTACATCGCTCTTGTCGTGTTGGCGTTGCAGCCCGCACGCTGGACCCTCCACGCCGCTCACCGAATGGTAGTGCTGGCAGCCGTCTTGTGTTTTCGCTCGCTTGTGGGACCGCGGTTGAGAGCAAACCGGCGTCCCTCCCTCCCCGCCCGCGTCATTTATTATACCACCACTCCCTCCGTTTTATGCGGAGTAAATAATAACAGAGGGAGTATACTAAGGATGAGGATCCCCTGACGTGGCCAAACCCATTGAGTAACTGACATACGGGGCCTAGCAAGCATGGGGTCCGCCAGTAAGTGACCGAAAGGGAGGGTAAGGCAGGGATACCTACGTCAGAGGATCCACTTCCACTATACTACTTTGACCAAATGTTAGAGTAATAATATATGACATGCAACTTACACAAATGTTAGAGTAATAATATATGACATGCAACTTACACCAAGCATCTGAGGGTCTAATGCGTTTTTCGAGGCTAACTTTGACCAAATGTTAGAGTAATAATATATGACATGCAACTTACACAAAGCATACGGTCAATTTCAGTATGTGAAAGGAGTTTCAATTATATAATTTTCACATTATACATCTCATGTACTATTAATCTTGTCAATAGTCAAATTGGAAACCATCTAGAGTACAAATCTAGAATGCGTCTGAATCTAACGATATTGATTGGGCGTTGTTGAATGTTCATACCTTTTTGATCATAGTAGAGATACTTTGACTACACATAAAACTTATATGTAAAGTAGAAAGGATAGGAGGGAGTATATTGTACGTTCAAAAACAAAACGAACATTGAATACCCTTTATATATGATTTGCGGATGCTATGATCACTGGTTCAAAATTTTGAATCCGTCTTAGGTATCACGTGCCCCCACTCGTTCCCTCTCGATTTCATCTCAGGGTCCGGAGATCTATTGAAAGAGGACTAGGGTGGGTACATGCTAATGATACTCGGCGGAATGTTCAAATGAGGCATGCGGGAGGATGGACTCGACTGGAGGGCGACTTGATCGATGGAGAAGAGGGTTGGAGAGGAATGAGAAATAAGCAAACGCTACATGATTACACTTGAACGGCTCAAATAAACAATAAGTTGTCTCGCTTGGCCTACATAGTGAAAGGCCTAATGCGCAATGCGGAGCACTGATGCTCGAATATGGCCGGGAAAACAGGGAAACCGACATGTGGGGCACACCCGTTGGGATGACGTAGCGCAGACTAGTCCAATGGAGGAGCTGGCCCACGACCTCCTCACCACCGACAACCGTTCATGTGGGTCGTTGGGGCCAACAACGGGCGCAGCTCGGACCGCCTCACAGTCTGGCGACGCGGTGAGCAACACACTCATATCATCGCTAGACACGGTCGGTTTCAGTATGCCGAGGGTGGTGTTAGTGCTCTGGCACGACCAACGGTATGTTTGGTTTGTGCCCAAGGTTGCCCCATCAAAGCATTGGGTAGCCAAAATTTTGGCTGAGGTATTGGTTGCCCATTAGTGCCGAGGGTGGCGTTAGTCTTGTGGCACGACCAACGGTATGTTTGATATGTTTGGTATTGGTTACCCAGTTGGCTACATACATTGGCAAGAAAAATGAACTAGAGTTGGCTAGAGTTCATTGGCATGCCAAAGAAATGGCAACCATCCAAACAAAGACCAATCTTTGGGTCATGACCAAAATTTTGGTTGAGGTATTGGTTGCCCATGATTTGGCCGACATTGGCAAGAAAAAATGAACTAGAGTTGGCTAGAGTTCATTGGCATGCGAAAGAAATGGCAACCATCCAAACAAATACCAATCTTTGGGTCATGACCAAAATTTTGGTTGAGGTATTGGTTGCCCTTGATTTGGCCCACATAGGCAAGAAAAATGAACTAGAGTTGGCTAGAGTTCATTGGCATGCCAAAAAAATGGCAACCATCCAAACAAAGACCAATCTTTGGGTATGACCAAAATTTTGGAAAGCTGCACTTTGGCCACAATCCAAACACACCCCAACACCCGGCTCGTCGAGGATGCACGGGGCGCCGCGACGCGTCCACCGAGTGGTGTAGCGCGGCCAACTGCATCCTCTGGACCTGAGACCATGCCGGGTCGTCTTGCTTTTTCAATGACATGCGGGGATCGCATTTGAGCAAAGGGCATCTCCAACGTTGCCACGACGGCGGTGACTACTGGCACACCAAAGCCCTCGTCCCTTGCGCCGTCAGCATGATGCGTTCCTCAGCCGGCACCAGCTGCCCGCATTCATGTTGTGCATTACGTATGTCGTTGTTAAGAGGCTCGGTGCCCGAGGAACCAACTCCGGCGACTTAATGACGCACCCGGACGCTTGGCCTCATCGGAAGGCGCTACTTAAAGCGGCAAGGCCCAGCTAACCTCCACACCATAGCGCATCGTCCTCCTACCTGGCACCACATCCACCATGACCGCAAGTGCGAACGCTCTGCGGGAGAGCTTGTCTTCGGGGATGAAGCTCGAGGTCGCCGCCCTCGCTCAAGTCGCCTCTCGCCACGCAATAAGCGGCATAGCCGACGCTGACGCGACCGCACAAGCGGTGGCTACGCTGGGCGCCCGACGACGGGAGCACCGATACCACGCGTCCTACTTGCCGCCGTCCAACGTCCGGCACCGCCGAGGTCGGGGACTCCTCCGAGGATGAGTAGGGCATGGGAGGCGGCAGGGCATGGTGTGCCAACTGGTCGATCCGTATCCCGTGTTCTACTCTTCCTCGTCGGAGACCGCACCTTCACTTCACGAGTCTTGAACCCCGCCCCCGTACATAGAGATCGCAGATGGAGGACGTCGGTCACCGCCCGTAGAATAGGTTTAGGGTCGGGTTTCTTTTTATTTTATGTCCTATAAAAGTTTGAAATGTAATGAAAATCTGCCGTGTTTGCATTAATCTCGGCGGTGTATATGAACCTTCACAATAATATACATATTGTAGGAGTACTAGCAAGATGCCCGTGCGTTGCGGAAGATCAAGATCTTGTGGGAGAAAATGATGAGCGAGGGAAAGCCTTATCTCGCAAATGTGGAGAGGAGTGCGGGTAAATTGTCATAGTTTCCTTCCTATCCGTTAGATATAGATCGGACGGCCTATATTGCAGGATGACAGGCACACCATCATCACCAACTCTGCTTTTTATTGAACCGAGACAAATCTAAAAAACCCAACTAAGCCAACCTCCCAGCATATCGCGCGGGAAAAGACCCGGCCGCGCCGTTTTAGTCGGGATTACCGGATTACTAGTAGTAGTATCGATGGATCGCGTGAAGCAACATTTTTTTGAGGGGGCGAAGCACCTACTAGTTTAAAAGGAAAAAAGGTGGTACACTCACAACACTCCTGTCGCAGTCGCATTGCACCCCTCACACGTTCGGTCCTGCACACGGCTCACGCAAATGGAACGCGCTTCGGCTTGCCTCTTCACTGACACGTGGGACTGCACTTGGAGAAATCGACCATGCGCCAAACTCCCCGCCCCATCAGCGAAAATCCTCCCCCACACACACACACAAAATTCCCCCAAATCTGATTCAACCGCCTTCGCCAAATATTCCCCAAACCCCCTCCCCCATCCCCCTCCACTCCATTCGCTCCGCCAAAGCCGCCCTCCCGCCACGCCGACGTCGCCGGTGCAGCGGTATCGTCGAGGGGCCTTGCAGCGATCCTCTCGCTCCACAATACGCTCTCGAGACTGCCGTCCTCTAGCCGTGCCGCCACCGTGGCTCACGTTCTTAATGGAGGCACACGGCGGTCGACACCGCCACCGCTGGCGGCGTTTGTGTGGAGACGCACGGAGGTCGGCTTCTCCACAGTACGCGCATTCTAGGCGAGGCCCGTTCATGTCGGTGTAGCGCTGAATGTTAGCTGATAGACGCTGTTAATCTCACTGTTTGCCAAAGTAGTTTACTGTCAATATGCTCTGCTTAAGAAGCTTCCTTGCCTTGTTCTACACTCAATCTACTTAGCTGAGATGTCATGCCAAGGCCGATTAGTTGCTAAAATATCCTGCCATATATTTATTGTGACGTAGATTGCCATGGTCTAGTAGCCAATCTGTTAGGTGAAATAGCTCTACACCATTTTATACTCGATCTTTGTTGCTGCGATGGCCTTCGATAGTTCGATGGCTGTGTGCTCGGCCTCATTGACTGCTGAAACAGCCTACCATAATTTGGCACTCAAATTTGTTTGCTGAATTAGCTTTACATATATTTCGTTACTTAGATCTGCTCGTCCAAATATCTTGCCATAGCTTTAGACATCGACCTAGGTATTTTTTTGGACTTCATAAAAAAGCATATATGTTTTTCTGTAATATCTAGTAGAAGAACTAATTTGTATGTCTAACAGATGGACAGGACTTGGATAACTTCTGCTCGGAGATTCTCCGCTGCATATGTCGAGGGTTGAAAACTTCATGAACTTTATCGAGCTGAGTACGGTGGTCGAAATCAGATGTGCTCTGCCCGTGTAGCGATTGTATGAATTCAGTTACAAGACCCGATCAACTGTGCAAAATCATCTACACTTGTATGGGATGTCGGTCACATATACTAGGTGGGTTCATCATGGTGAAGTTGTGAGCGTCAATGTTATTGACTACGTGGGAAGCAGCAGATCACCATCTTGATGCACTTTGATGCTCAGGTGGAAGAGGAGGAGGAGGTGGTGGTGGCAGAGCCAGTGAGTTTGACCAACACTGAAACAATGCTACGAAATGCTCGTGCATTCCGTGAACTTTCACCTGCAGAAGAAAAACGGTCAGGGGCGGGCCCAGTTCAATTCAAGGGTATTCAGTTGAATACCCATTATTTTTGGCCAAAAAATGAAGTATATATGCTGTATAGTACGTATATGTGTAGGGAAAAGAAAAGCTGATGAATGTACGAGTCTGTCCACACATTCAGCCCAAAACAAGGATAGCGCACCTCTGATTTTCTCCCTTCCAACCCCACATGGCCCAATGGCCCATAATCTCTACTTTCTCAACGTTTACAGCCTGGTAGCCCAATCGCTTGTAGGAAACAGAACGCAGAACCGATCAATTAGGGAACCAGCGCCGCAATTCGTCGCATCCACAATTCCAATCTCACACACCAACTGGTAGAGTTGATCGCGTGGCAAGCGACAGGGGCTGATGGTGGCACGGTCACACGGCGTGGGCATCCGGCGCTCGATGGTCCGACTGTCCGAGAGAGCGTCCTGCCTGGGTTCGGCTCCTCTACACTGCATCATCTTGTTTTGTTCTTCGGTCCTTCTTCTGTTACCTAGTTCTTGCTCATAAAGGCTACAAGCGTGAATTAATTAATCTGGGCTAATTGGCTTTCCATTTTGATATAGAATTACACTGCTTATATATTGAAATCTGAGATTGTTTGGGAGTTGAGTCTCTCTATTTCGATTACAACATAATACATTGCAAATTGAGGATGAATTGTTCACAATTTTTTAGAGTTATTAAGTAGTATAATACATTATATTATCTGCAATGTGATTTTGTAAGAATTTTGACAATTAGCATTACTTATAAAAGATTCTAAAAAGCATTACTTATAAAACTAGTACTCATAAACTTGAGTTATATACATTGTTATACACGATTATAGATATCGTTATACACGCAGTAAAAGGCTTTATCAAGCTTTAAGAAAAAATGTTAACATTCAAAATTTTGAATACACACTTCTCAAATCCTGGGCCCGCCCCTGAAAACGGTGGGCCCGCATGTTGGAACAATGCAAAGTTGCTGTCACCCCAGGAAATAAGTTGTCAGTATTCTCGGCTATGGTCACCTTTCTTCAGGTGAAGACATCTGAGCGGATGACCAACAAATCATTCGATGCGATGTTGGCTGCTTTCCGTAAATCTTTCCCAGATGTGTCTGAGCTGCCACACACCTACAAAGAAATGAAGAATTTCCTTCGTGCAGTTGGAATTGGATATGATATGATCCATGTTTGTAAGAATAATTGTGTTCTGTTCCGTATGATTATACCAACTTAAGTGAATGCCCGAAATGCAAATCATCAAGATGGAAAGATGGCGATCTTTGTGAAGAGGGTTCCTCATAATGTTCTGAGACATTTTCCAATTACACCAAGATTGCAGAGGTTATTTCATGATGCTGAAACAAGAGAGGATGTACTGTGGCATTCTAGGAAGCAGGAGTACAGAAATCAGAATGTAATGAGCCATCCATCTCATGGTAGTGAGTGGAAAAGCTTCAATGATAAACATAAAGAGTTTGTCAATTGAGAAACATTAGAATTGGCTTAGCTTCAGATGGATTTAACCCATTTGGCCACCAGAGCGCCACATATAGCATGTGTCCAGTGCTTGTTATCCCTTACAACATGCCTCCAAATGTGTGCACCAAACAATCAAACTACATGATGGCCTTGCTCATCCCAGGTCCAAAAAGTGCTGGAAAGGATTTTGATTTGTTCATGGAGCCTCTTGTGGAGGAACTTCAACAGCTATGGAAGGGTGTTCTCACTCGAGACCTATGTAGCAGCCCACCAGCTGATTTCTTTCTGTGTGCTGTTGTAATTTGGTGCATCCATGATTATCTGGCTTTGGGCACTATGTCAGGGCGAACAACACATGGTTACAATGCATGTGTTCACAGACAGAATCATTGTCATACGCAATACTTAGCAAGATCTTTTACATTGGACACCGCTATTTCCTTCCCAATGACAAGCCGCATCCTAGAAAATACCGAAGACATGTGTTCAATGCAAAGCATGAAAACCGTGATGCGCCAAAGAGGCTCACAGCCGATGAGTTGCAAGTGGAATTAGAGAAGGTCAGGCATATTACACCAGGAAACCATCCTGGTTATGGTAGCGGGAAAAGGAAGCGTGGCACGGTAGAAGAGAGATTATTGTTTACCCGCAGGTCCACTTTGTGGGACTTGGAGTATTGGAAAGATTTGGATCTGCAACATAATCTTGATGTGATGCACATCGAGAAAAATATATGTGACAAAGATTATCGGCACACTTCTTAACATTGAAGGCAAGACGAAAGATACCTTAAAATCCAGGATTGATTTGACACACAGGGTATCGTAAAGGATTTGCGGTGAAAGATGAAGGTAAACCACGGGATATGGCACCAGCTGTGTATGCGTCTTGGACAAGGTAAAAAGAAAAGAATTCTGCGAGGTCACATCACGTGTGAGATTCCCACATGGATTTGCTTCCAACCACGAAAGGAGAGTCGGCAGATGGAAACAAGGTATAAGGGTTGAAAACTCACGGCGCCATGTCCTACTTCAAAGGGTTTTACATGTTATCCTTAGAGGATTGGGCCGCTCGACTTACTCTGAGGCAGCTTGGCAAGAGTTGGGACAATTCTTGAGGAACTCTGCAGTAGAAATATCGGGATAGATGCTTTGGAGCGTCTTAGAGACAAGATACCAACTATCCTATGCGACCTTGAGAAGATATATCCTCCAGCCTTCTTTGATGTGATGGTGCATTTGGTTGTTCATCTACCTGATGAGGCACTACTTAGAGGTCTAGTACAATATGGTTGGATGTACCCTATTGAAAGGCGGCTAGGCACTTTCAAGGGCTATGTTAGGAACAGAGCTAGACCCGAGGGTTCCATTGCAGAGGCCTACATTGCTACAGAAGCGTTGACATTCTGCTCAAAATACATTGAAACAGCTGATCAGCTTAGCAAAGAGGTGGGTGAAAACAATCCCGGGCTCAATGTTTTCGATTATTCTGTTCGAGTTACAGGGAAGAGTTGAAAAGAGGACGAACCTAAAGATTTGGACAAAATGGTTTGGTATGTGTTGGATAATTGTCATGAGATACTACCTTATACCAAGTAAGTGCAGTACTACAGCTTATACATCGTAATCTATTAAACTTGCAGCACATTCTTATATATGTAGATGTTTGACACGATCACTATGTTGTGCAGCATCTACAAAGAGGAGTTACTGCCGCAAAATCCAAGAAACATTGACAAACTGGTTATGGCAGGATTTGCAAAATGCTTCAAGAACCATGTAAGCTTTTGAAGTGCACTGTCGGTTTTTTTAATATATTGAGTACATAAGATGATCAGCTTGTCTATTTTCTAACCATAGGTTAGGAAGATGCGGGAGGATGGGCAGGCAGTTGATGATGCCCTTTACTCACTAGCAATGGGTCTTGATACTCGGGTAAGACATTATGAATCTTGCGTTGTTGGAGATGTGCGCTACAACACCCTTGCACAAGATAAAGGCAGGAAGACACAAAACAGTGCCATCATGAGCACAGATACGTATGACAAAGAGACAACTGAAAAGTATGCTAACATAATGTACATTGTTGATTGCGGTATATCTCGATTTGAGGATCATCGATGTGTGGTTCTGTTGTGTTGTTGTTCGTATAACTTGTTTTCCAGGATCGCAAAACCCAGAGCTGATGATTATTTCAAATCCATCAATGTCAAGGCGGCGTACCAGACTAACGAGCCTTTTATTTTGGCAAATCAAGCAACACAGATATTTTTCTTGGAAGACACATTTGCACGTAGCGATGACTAGAGAGTATTGCAAAGGTTTGAGCAGAGGAATTTGTTTAATGAAGTTGCACAACAAGATGATGCTTACATCGCTCACGATGTACAAGATAACACAGATGTTCCTAATATCTTTGAGAACCATCACGTCAATGACGCCATGAAAAAGATTGCTCGTCAGGTTGTGGACATACAAGAGTTGATCAAGAAGCAGCCAACGTTCGAGGACGTTGAGGATGAAGAAGATGATGACACCCTGGGGAATTACGATTCAGACTGATACACATGGCGAAGATGTTGACGCTGCCATGGATGATGATTACATTGCTTTTGTCGTATTTTCCTGTCAGAAGACATTTTTTTATCTACTATGTGAAATTGTGTTTGCTATGACAACTGAAACCTGATGAACATGTTGTTTAGTATTTTGCTGCGATAACATCACTTGTTATGTATGCTGATTTGTGTTTGGTGATTGTATGACAACTAAAACATGATGACATTGTTGTTTACTTGTACTCATATTTGGCTGTGAAACTTGAATTTGATAACATAGTTTGATGTTGGACTGCAATTTTCTCGACGTCTTCAAATGAGAACAAAGCTGACCCGACAGGGTCTCTGCTATTTATTTATTTATATGAGCAAAAGGGGATACCCCCTGATTTCCGTTAATAGAGATCATTAGATGTTCACAACACTACGCCCAGCCTGCTACACAGGTTTCATTCATTACTAGTTTCAGCAAAGTGCTCATGTCGTAGCTTGAATACATCACGAGTGCTACATACACCGCAAATAAATAGACAATCATCCTACAGAGCACATCGATTTTGCCCATTATCTTCACAAGCTCTTTCATCTCCTCATTGTCGTCAAGGCCATTCAGCAGTTGTTGCTTGGCCATGATCAGAGGAACTGCATCTTTAACCTTCTGCTATGCATCTTCCTCTTCTCTCGTTCCTTCAGTTACTTGTCCAACACCCCAACCTGCTGGTATTGGGATTCCTCGGCTTACCAAATAATCAGCGTAGTTGCATTCCCCCACATCAATAACTTCCCAGAAATACAAATCACACGAATCTTCCCTTTTCTGCACGAATCAAATTGGAAGATCATCAACCAAACTATTAAAAAAATCAGCAACTGAAAGCAGCAGAACAACACTTAAACATATTATTACCCCATGATTCGGGCATTTGTAGAAGACTCGGCCAGGGTTGCGGATAGTGGTTGAGACGCGACGGATGACTCTGCGTGATTTGCAGCAGTGGCACCACACCACGGCAGCAGGCTGCGATGAGCAATTGGCTGCGTGCACGCGTCTTGGCGGGGTGTGATGAGACCCACAGCGATGGTACGGTGGCGACTTGGCGCATATCTGGTTGTTACTGCTTTGAAGAAGCGGTGGACGAGCAGCCAGCGGACATGGTTGCTGCGGCCAGAGCTTCTGATGCTAGGCAGAGTAAGTAGAGAAGAGGAGAAGCAAATGTTGGATATGTCAGTTTCATTACTTGCAGAGTAGCATAGCACCATATATAGTCATAGTCTAGGTTTGGATTCGAACCAGCTATAGGAGCACGTCTTTCTTTTTTCTAAAACTCGGCAACGTCTCTTTACTGGTACACTAGCTTGTTCTGTACGCCTTCCCAAGTCTTTGATTTTATTTCCCTTTTTTTGCGAGGAAGGAAGGAGGACAAAATTGAGAGTTCCTCGGACTCGAACCCAAGACCTCTCGGTTGAAAACCAAGGGTGCTAGTCACCTATGTGGCGAACATTCCCTGTGAGGAGGACAGCAGACGAACGCATTTTCCTCGCAGTTTTCTTCCTATATATAAAAAAGTATGCTACTTGGTGTCCGCTTAGTCGAAAAACAATTGTGCCAACCTTGACCGTTGGATTGACATTCAACGTCTGTCGCGTTTCTTCAGTCTCTTCTTCCTCGAATCACCAAAGCCAAACCAGCGCCGGCGGGACCGCCTGCTCCCGCCTCCCACGGCTGGCTGTGATCTTCCCGGCTCTGCTCGTTTCCGTCCGAGGCCTCACCATCGTCCTCCGCCTTGGTTCGCTCGCCCTTGGCTCACCCCTCGGTGTTGTCAACATGGTCAACAACCGAGAGGGATAAGGAGATATTTGTACATGGTGAGGATGACGAGAGAACCAGCAGCTGTGAGTAATTTTTTTTCGGGACGGAGAAGGGTATCAATTGGGTTGTGCGGGACCCGTGGCCCGTCTATCCCAGGCTTTTATTTCATATGTTTAGCACATGACCAGCCCAGTTTGTTTATTTCTTTTCTGAAAAATGGCTAGCCAGCTATTTTGTTTTTTTGCAGAATAACCAACGTAGGCCTACTTGCTTTTCTACGCCCTGCTGGGCCGGAAATCTTTCAAGACAAGGAGGGATGCATTTTGCCCAGAAAATGGGCTATAAGTAATAAGAAATGGGCTATAAGTAATAATAAATGGGCTGTAAAATGAAAAAATACAGCAAACAGGCAATTAGTTCCAAAATACTGTTTTCTTTCGGATTTTGATATTTTTAAATTTCATTGTTTTTCTGCGGGTAAAATTTCGTTGAATTTAAATTAAGGTATATTTAGATTTAAAATAAATTTGAATCTAGCTAGAAATTTCGGGTTATATGCTGTTTGGGACAGATTTGGAGGCTGACTTGTGGGTCTACTAGGTTGACGTGTACTTTGGCTTTGTCAACTTTGTCCACAAACAATTCTAGCAGCGATGGACCGTTGGATGTTAATCCAACGGCCGTCTTCTTCTTCAATATCTCGATCTTCTTGCTCCGGCCGCCCAAACCAGCTCGGTGGGACTGCTCCCGCCTCCGTGGCCATTGTCTTTGCCGCACAAGAGCCGCAACGCCCCACCCTACTTCATTCTTGGCCAGGCCATTCCTCTACTCACCCACACCTCATGTTATTTTCCGGGGCCAGTAGCGGACGATAAACCCTCGTACTCCCCACCGCGTGGGCAACCATTGCCGAGTCTTCCCTAGCTCTGTGTTGTTCCCTTCCTAGGCCTCGTCGTCGTCCACCGCCATGGTGCTCTCGGCGCGGCCTGGTCAACATGGTCAACGAACGACATCCATCGGCCGTGGACTGTATGCGCAAAATAATGATTCCTCCACCTGACAGCTGGGACCCACCAGAAGGGCCTCTATATTTCACGAAAAAAACGTGCCCCCGCTGACATTTCGGACCCACCAGCTATATGTTCGCACGCAAGGAAGTGCCTCCTTATTACGCACACAAAAATGAATACCCACCCTGCTAGCTGGGACCCACCATAGTGGGAGGATGACTTGTGGGCCAACTAAGTTGACGGGAACGGAGGGCTTTGTCAACTTAGTCAATATGAACGATTCTAGCTCCAGTGACCGTACGATGTCCATCCAACGGCCGTAGCGCTTCTTCAACCTCTGGTCTTCTTGCTCCAGCCGCCCAAAGCAGCGCGGTCGTGCGCATGCTCCTGCCTCCCATGGCGGTTGAGCTGCCATGAGGCCTCACCGCCCCTACTATTCCCATCTGCTGGCGGCCACTGCGACGACGGCAGCCTCACACCGCAGCCGAACGGTGAACCCTCGTACTCCTCTCCGCGGGCTTCCACCGCTGCGTCTTTCCCGGCTCCGCGTCGTCCCCTTCCTAGGCCTCGCCGTCGTCCACCGCCGTGGTGCTCTCGGTGCGGCCAGGTCAACGTGGTCAAGGAACGACTTCCATCGGACGTGGACTGTACGTGGAGAGGCTGACAGCTAGGTCCACGGCCGCAGCAAGGAAGTGCCTCCTTATTACGTGGAAAATAATGATTCCTCCACCGGTGGGACCCATCGGACGGGCACCTTTGTATTTCACGGAAAAACGTTTCACCACCGCTGGGGACCCACCAGCTTCATCTTCGCACGCAAATACGTCCGGGCAAAAAATGATTCGCCCCACTGCTGGGACCCACCAGCTACATCTTCGCAGGCAAGGAAGTGCCTGACAGTCGGGACCCACCTGGTCGAAGCATACGTAGCGTTGTCATCCTGGTCGTGAATGTGTACGTACATACTGGTCAATGTAGAGGCGTGCACGTGTCATAGTAGAGATGCGCACATGTCGTAGTAGAGGCGCGCACGTAGCATGTACACTGCGTCGTCTGGCGAGTGCAAGAAAGAAAATACGGCCACGTATGTGTACATACGGGCGGGGCCTCGAACGCCTACTCGCGCATACGTACAGCCAGGGCTCGCGTACATGGCTGGGTCGGAACGAAGAAACATCGTCGTCGTCGTGTTCATGGGGAGGCAACGGAATGCGTCGGGTTCATGGGGAGGCAACGGAATGCGTCGTGTTCATCGGGAGGCAACAGAAAGCGTGGGAGCCAACCGGCTTGGATGGAACAGGCGATGGAAACGAGGCCTGGCGTACCGCAGAACGGAGGAAACGGCCTTGTGTTTAACCGGCCACGTTCAGAACAGGGTCCTGTTGATCGGGAGGGGTGTGGCGTACCGCAAAACGGACGAAACGGACCTCCTACAGTCGAAACGGGGGTCCTGTTGATCGGGAGGGGTGTGGTGTACCGCAAAACGGACGAAACGGACCTCCTACGGTCAGCAGGGTTCCTGTTGATCGGGAGGGTGTGGCGTACCGCAAAATGGGCCAAACAGACTTGTGTTGGAGCGCTCTGGTCAAAGCAGGGGTCCTGTCCATCGGGAGGGGTGTGGCGTGCCAAAAGCAGGACTCCACGTGATACTGTTCATCTCCACCGTCAACCTCCTCCAGCCTCCACGGGCTACCGTCGACCTCCTCCAGCCTCCACGGGCTCCTGTTCATCCAGCCTACACCGCGTGCTACTCCACTGGCTACTGTTCAACCACCCCTCCACGGGCACCCCTCCACGGTCTACTGTTCATCCAGCCCTCCACACCACGGGGTCCTGTTCAACCACCCCTCCATGGCCACCCCTCCACCGTCTACTGTTCATCCAGCCCTCCACACCATGGGGTCATGTTCATCCAGAGGCAACGCCACCGCTCACTATTCATCCAACCCCCCCCGCCGCAACGCGCTGCTCATCCCAGAGGCAACATCGATCGGCTTGATTAGCGGCGATGGCGAAGAATCGCTTGATCGTGTTGATTAACGACCATCGATCGATCGCTCGGGTTCGATATAGCGTAACTGCGGTCTGTCGCTCGGGTTCAGTTAGAGCCCAACGCCTTGCTCGGGTTCAGTTAGAGCCAACGCCTCGCACGTGTACGAGAGAAACGCGCATCCCTCGGCCCCGACCTCCCACCGTAACCGGCAACTCCCCGAAATTTTCCTCACCCTCTCTTCTACCACGGTTTTTTCCGTCATGGACGGCCCAAAGAATGTCATGCAGCTGCGTCTCCGGCCCGCCCAGGACGAAAAGCCCGTTTTCTATCATGATTTTTTGTCATAGAAGTAGGAGCCCACCACATCTATGATGATACCGGGATTTGTCACAATTATCGTCATAGAAGTGTCATATGTATGACAGAAAAAAAAATCGTTCGGCCCAAAATGTCACGGATGTGTCTTTTTTGTAGTGATGGCTTGCCGATCATCGGGCAAGTCAACCAAAGTCCACACATTGTTCTCATACATGGATCCCATCTCAGATTTCATGGCATCAAGCCATTTTGCGGCATCTGGGCTCATCATCGCTTCCTCATTGTTCGTAGGTTCGTCATGGTCTAGTAACATGACTTCCAGAACAGGATTACCGTACCACTGTGGTGCGGACCGTACTCTGGTTGACCTACAAGGTTCGGTAGTAACTTGATCTGAAGTTTCATCATCATCATCATCATTAACTTCCTCACTAATTGGTGTAGACATCACTGGAACTTATTTCTATGACAAACCATTTCCAATTCGAGAAGGTACAACTACCTCATCAAGTTCTACTTTTCTCCCACTCACTTCTTTCGAGAGAAACTTCTTCTCTTGAAAGGATCCATTCTTAGCAACAAATGTCTTGCCTTCAGATATGTGATAGAAGGTGTACCCAACAGTTTCTTTTGCGTATCCTATGAAGACGCACTTCTCCGATTTGGGTTCGAGCTTATCATGTTGAAGCTTTTTCACATAAGAATCGCAGCCACAAACTTTAAGAAACGGCAGCTTAGGTTTCTTCCCAACCCACAGTTCATATGGTGTTGTCTCAACGGATTTAGATGGTGCCCTATTTAACGTGAATGCAGCCGTCTCTAAAGCATAACCCAAAAACGATAGTGGTAAATCGGTAAGAGACATCATAGATTGCACCATATCTAATAAAGTACGGTTACGACATTCGGACACACCATTACGCTATGGTGTTCCAGGTGGCGTGAGTTGTGAAACTATTCCACATTGTTTCAAATGAAGACTGTCAGTGTCAAAACCGGCGGATCTCAGGTAGGGGGTCCCGAACTGTGCATCTAGGCGGATGGTAACAGGAGACAAGGGACACGATGTTTTTACCCAGGTTCGGGCCCTCTCGATGGAGGTAAAACCCTACTCCTACTTGATTAATATTGATGATATGGGTAGTACAAGAGTAGATCTACCACGAGATCAGAGAGGCTAAACCCTAGAAGCTAGCCTATGGTATGATTGTTGTTCGTCCTACGGACTAAAACCCTCTGGTTTATATAGACACCAGAGAGGGCTAGGGTTACATAGAGTCGGTTACAATGGGAGGAGATCTACATATCCGTATTGCCAAGCTTACCCTCCACGCCAAGGAAAGTCCCATCCGGACACGGGACGAAGTCTTCAATCTTGTATCTTCATAATCCAAGAGTCCGGCCAAAGGTTATAGTCCGGCCATCCGGACACCCCCTAATCCAGGACTCCCTCAGTAGCCCTTGAACCAGGCTTCAATGACGACGAGTCCGGCGCGCAGATTGTCTTCGGCATTGCAAGGCGGGTTCCTCCTCCGAATACTTCATAGAAGATTTTGAACACAAGGATAGTGTCCGGCTCGTAAAATTAAGTTCCACATACCACCGCAGAGAATAATATTTACACAAATCCAATCATTGACGTATTCAGCGTGACATCACACCGCGCCAAGCCTTTATTCAAATCGTTTTCTTGTCCCACCTCGGTAGCGTTTAGCGAGGCGGTTTTCTTGGCACGTCTTGTCGAAGCAGAGATCGTGTCCCCTTATTCCGGATTCTCATCAATACGGGCGTGGGTAACCCAATCGTGCCCGTTGGTATATTTCCTCAATCAAGGCGAGTCCCCAAGCGATCAGGGGAGGTCTCTCGGTATTCAACCTCTTTATAAAGAGACCAAGGCTCTACTCCTTTCTTTCAATCTCAATCGAATCCGCCTCTCGCATGGATTTCCAACACCCAAAGCTCCAGATTCAGGCGCTTCGGACCTTCGATGATGTCCGGCTCCGGCCTTCAAGGCCGGTGGGTGCCTTCCTCCGTTAGGGAAGAAGACGTACTAAAGCTGAGAGATGACAGGTATCTAACCGGCGAAATCTCGCATAGGCTGCCTGCTCAAGGTCAGGTTATTCCCACTCCCAAGCCTGGTGAGAGCATGGTGTTCGCGTCTCACTTCCTTCGGGGGCTAGGCTTCCCGACGGACCCCTTAGTGAGGGGGCTCATGTTTTATTATGGGCTGGAATTTCACGATTTGGCTCCGGAGTCCATCCTCCACATCTCATCATTCATCGTCGTGTGCGAAGCCTTCCTCTGCATTACTCCTCACTTCGGATTGTGGCTTAAGACCTTAAAAGTAGAGCCGAAGATGAACGAGGGGCAGCACGCGGAGTGTGGAGGCGCTGTTATAAGCAAGAATGCTGACGCTCCATGGCCCGAGGGCTCTTTTCAAGAGGAGTTCAGCTTATGGCAACGAGAGTGGTTTTATATCACAGGTCCCACGGGCACCAAGTGGGTGGCGCCACCTGCCTTTCGCTCAGGTCCCCCACCACAGCTAGCGTCAAGGGTCAATAAAGGGTTTAATTGGGGGCCGTCCAAGGACGTGCCCTTGTTGCAGGGCCGCATTCGAGATCTCCTAGAGAGAGACATCAATCTGGTCGCGGTGACGCAGGTCATGTTGATTCGCCGCACCTTGCCCTCGCAAACGCCGCCCCTCCGCTGTGGGAGTTTAATCCAGAGGGACTCTGAGCTCTCCAACATTTCTGGTAGCGACGCCCATGGAGACGTACAAATTGTTCTTCGGATCACAAGCAATGTGTCCGGACTCGACCAGGACGCAGGTCTGAGCTGCAATCGCCCGAATACTCAAGTAAGTAGTCCTGTACCCGGACACGCCATCCGTATATTTATCATAAAATTGACCTTAAAAGAATTGTCCCTTAAACAGGAGTGGATAGCGAAAGCAAAGCTAATCAGGTGTCCGGCCCCCTCCCTGAGACCACGCCGGATCCCGTGTTAACCAGGATCTTTGGAGGTTGCGCCTTTGGAAGAAGGCGAAGGGGACAAGGAAGCTACCGCCTCCCCGAAGGAGGCTGTCAGGAAAGGAGGAATCGAGAATCCCTCCATCCAGGGGAAGAAGAGGACCGCCTCTGAAGACCCGGAGACCATGATCTCAAAACGGGGGAAGAAATCTTCGTCAGAGGTCCTGCGCCGGGAGATGCCTCGGCCGCAATGTGCCCCCTAGGGGATCAGCCTTCCAGCGAGCCGTAAGTAGAGAGGGGAGTTTTAAAATAAGAGACATCCTGATTCTATTTCTGAGGAAGATAACCGAATTTTTACCTTGTAGTTCGGATCTCAGCCCTTCTCAGCAGAGCTCATCTTCAGGGGATCTTCGACCGTAGATGATGGAGAGCGGAACGCCTCCCCCTGCCGTACCGCCGTGCGTATGGGCAACCCCGAGGTGTAAATCACGGAGGGTTTCTCCGAATCCGGCAGGGCCGGAAGGCAGTCGTATGGCCCCCCAAAGCCCTACGTGTCCGGCCTTCGACAAAGGCCATCAGACGAGTCCTGCACCGTCAGGTGCGCGAACGGAGGAGCTGAAGGATCTGCTCGGGCGAGCGTCTATCTCAGAAGAACACCGTGCGTTGATGGGTACGGTGATTGAAAGGATTTCATCCGCGGAGAGCGGGTTGTCTGGTTATCGGGAGTTCTTCGACAGGTTTTTGAGGTACGCGAAATGATGTACCTTTTGACAGTTCCGCATATAAAAGATGCGCCCTGTATAGATAGTAGCCCCTGAGACTCGGTGCGTTGTCAAAAATGACGGTGCGCCGAGGATCATAGTCCCAGGTATGATATGTCGCTTTTCCTATCTAGGTGGCGAAGTGTCCGGTGGCTAGCTGGACTGATGAATTTGCCGAGCTAAAGCGGCAACTTGACGTGGCAGATGCCGACATCGCGCTTGTCAACAAGCGGCTTGACGAGTCACAAGGTATGTAATTTCTCCGTAGACACCTGGTAAGGGGGTTTGATGCCCGTACCTTACAACATGTATGCTGGATGCAGATGGTGCCGCTGCCGTGGAGAACCTTCGGGCGGAACTCCCCAGAGCCAAGGAGCAGGCCAGGAAAAGTGATGCGGCTGCCTTAAAGGTGGCTTAAGAGCTGAAAGCCGAACAGGCTGCTCACTGCTGAAGCAAGAAGGAAATGGCCGAGATGGCTGTGAAATTGAAGGATGCTGCCGACCGCTGCAAGCTTCTTGAAAAAGAAGATCGGTAGACGGAAGGACCTAAAGAAGGCCACTACAGAGGCCAAGGATGCTCGCTTCTGCGATGAGAGCTATGAAGGAGGAGCTACGTCGGGCGGAGATATCGCTCTTTGGAAAGCCCTTTATCTGCGGATGAAGTTCGAGGATCCTAAATATGCTCCGTTGGACGGTTGTGGAGTCTGGCGGACCCTTATCTGGACTTGGCGGCGAGTGCAGCATGGCGGCCGAACACTTCCGGGATCAAAAGGATCACGAAGTGGAAAAGCTTTTTTGGTCGCACTTCCACAATCCAGAGCGCCCACTTCCATTAACCGATCGTTTGGCCGCGTGGGCGGAGCTGAATAGGTTATCTGAACTCGCCATGAAGTATGTCATGAGTAATCTGTGGCTGGAAAGGCCCGAGCCAAAGAGTTATTTTAGCTTGGTGCAGCAGTTCCTTGGTGCGGTGCCGCATATCAATGCAATGAAGAGGTCAGCGTGCATAGAGGGTGCGCGGATGGCTCTTGTCCGTGTCAAGACATACTGGGCGGAGATGAAGGCCACCGCTGTTGCATCCCAAGATTCGGACGAGCCAGTACCGCCGAGCACTATTTTCGGGAAGTTCTGCGAGCGCTCGTTTAATAGAGACGCAGTGCTTGAAGGATATTATGTTCGAATAACATGTATTATTGTAAAACAATGTTTCGAGGGAATATAAAAGCTTTTTATACCTGTGCCTTCAAGAATTAAAATACCTCTTGTGCGGCCGTTAATGTATATGTATATATAACCTGAAAGATGGCAGTCGTCGGCTTCAGCCCCATTACGCATATAATGCGGGGGTGTTATGAAAGCGCATTTTCACACTTGATCCGACGTCTTGGTCCTATAAAGGAGGTGATAGCGCAGCGAACTAGGCAACCGGACTATAATGCTTTATCACTTTCACTTAGCCATGGGAGTTTGACAGTGGGGCTACTATATAGCCCCTAGGGGCACCGCGCCCACCCGAATTCATGGCGCATGTGTGCCTGGCCGGGAAACGGCCCTTCGTTAAAGAGGAGGAATCCTAAAGATTCCGGCGGGTCATCGAGTGGTTGACCAGTCTCACGCTATATCATGACAGTCAGTTTTCGGCTTTCTCTACTAAGGTGCTCACCTGGCCGAACCGAGGCACAATCGCGATAGTTCTCTGGTGCCGCCTTAGCCGATAGAGCGGGCGTAAAGGCAGCAAAACACAGGAGCCGGGCAAAACCAACATTTGACCAAAGACATGATTCGGAGCTGATGCATATAAGGCCAAACTCGCGACGCCGAACAATCCCTAAGGTATTCGGTCTTTATGAAAACGGGCTGAACAACGCCCTTGGTAATGAGCCCACAATGGTGTCGGTATGCGCAAAAATGCAGCGTGGCCACATGCCAAGACGCCAGCCTCCTCCTCGGTTATGTCACGAAACCGGGGGATGTGTATCAACAAGAGACAGTAAAAAAGGTTTACGCAGGGTCTTAATCTGAAAAGAATCCTTGGAAGGGGTCCCTACTGCATGTCTGCGCCTGTGTCTCCGTTGTGCCGTGTCCTGGACGGGTGTAGCACGGTGTTCATTTGTAAAAGAGAGGAACTTAGTTGAAAAAGATCGTGCGAAAATATACGTTATATTAAATAAACAAAGTATAATTCAAAAAATGAATAAAATTGAGCTTTATCGTCTCTTGTTGTACATGCGCGGAGCCCCTTGTATGGTGGTACGCGCCTAGTAAGCCCTTGTATGTTTACACCGGACTCGTCTAGCCATGTCCGGGGTCTGAACGACCTGTTTAGGTGCTTTGATCAGTGAAGCCGGTTTAGTGTGTGGCTGTCAAGGCAGCCGCACAATCTTCCGCGCTCGAGGAACACTCGAAATTTCCCTTTAATGAGATGATGCCTCGCGGACCGGGCATTTTAAGTATAAGAGATGCATAATGCGGTATCGCGTTAAAGCGGGCGAAAGCTTCGCGTCCCAGGAGTGCTTGATAGCTACTTGTGAATGGGGCGATGTGGAAGGTTAGCTTTTCGCGGCGGAAGTTGTCGGGGGAGCCGAACATAACTTCTAGCAGGAGAGAGCCCGTACAATGGGCATCTGGGCCTGGCGTTACCCCTTGAAAGGAAGTGTTGCTATGGCAAATTTTTGTTGGGTCTATCCCCATTTTGCGGATTGTGTCCTGATATAGCAGGTTTAGATCACCGCCGCCGTCCATTAGGACTTGTGTAAATTGGAGTCCGTGAATTATCGGATCTAATATCAAGGTAGTCCAGCCTGTGTTCCGGATACTTCTAGAGTATTCCTAATGGTCGAAGGTGATTGGTTTTAACAACCAGTGGCGGGACTTCTCTGGGATAAGCCGTATGGCGCGTATCTCTATAGGCGCCACCCTGTTTTTCCCTTTTGTCACGTGAAGTGAGTTTACTGTTTTGACTTCTTGTGGGAAATTCTTTTGCTTTCCGGTGCTCTGCTTGTGGGGTTCGTCATCGTCCTCGCTTGGTGTGTCGAGCCCTTGTGTTCGATGTTGAGTTTGCGGATTGCTTGAAGACCCAACAATCTCTGTGGGTATGGTTTGCGAGGCTTCCAGAGTCTTGTGGATTTGACATATCTTGTCCAAGATTTTGTTTAGGTTAGATAGCTCGTCCCTGTTATCCTTGAGGGCAGATTTTTACGATTCTGCCGAGAGCTTTTGAATCCGGCGTTATTGCCGTGCTCTTGGCTGTTTCCCTTGGTCCGTACTTGGACCAAGCTGCGTCGCGGTTTCCCGTTTCCATCCCTAACTTCGGATGAACTTGGGTCGCTGGTACTGCATCTTGCCAACCAGCTATCCTCTCCTGCGCAAAAGCGGGTCATGAGGCTTGTTAATGCGGCCGTTGTTCTTGGCTTTTCTTGGCCGAGGTGTCTGGCGAGCCATTCTTCTCGAACGCTGTGTTTGAAAGCTGCTAAGGCTTCGGCGTTCGGACAGTCGACTATCTAGTTCTTTTTAGTAAGAAATCTGTTCCAGAGTTTCCGGACTGACTCTCCGGGTTGTTGAGTTATATGACTTAAATCATCTGCATCCGGAGGTCGGACATAGGTCCCTTGAAAATTTGCGAAAAGCATCCTCGAGCTCTTCCCAACTTCCAATGGTGTTTTCGAGAAGGCTTTTAAGCCAATGCCGGGCTGGCCCTTTGAGCTTGAGGGTAAGTATTTTATGGCGTGGAGATCATCTCCTCTAGCCATGTGTATGTGGAGGATGTAATCCTCAATCCAGACTCTGTGGTCTGTTGTTACGTCAGATGCCTCTATGTTTACGGGCTTGAATCCCGGCTGAAATTCATGATCCAAAGACCTCATCGGTGAAAATAGGGGGTGTGCGGCACCCCTATATTTGGGTGTACCGTGATGTTCGGATACTTGATGCGTTGCATTGCTTGCTAGAGCTTGCTTTCTTGGCCCGTAGATAGATCTAGCTAGGCCATCTTTTTGATGCGAATCCTTGTGCGGATCGCGTGCCGGCTTGTGTGCGGCGCCCTTTGCCGCTCTATGTTGGCCATGGGGTTGTTCAACCAACCGGGTGGCTTCCTTATTTTTGATTGCGGGGGCTCTAAGGCCTCCTCATCAAATTCCGGCAGTAATTTTTGCTTCGGATAGCTCTTTGTGCGGCGACTGTCGCCGTATTTGTCTGCGGTGTTGAGTACTTTGCTCCATCTAGTTCTGAGTGCATCTTCCGCTGTTTTGAGCTTCCGCTTCTGCTTTTTCAGGCTACGCGCAGTGGCGACGAGCCTTTTGTGGAGGTTCTTCTGCTCCGGTAGCTTGTCCGGCGTGAGGTCGTCCGGACTGTTATCTTCGCCAGGGACGGGTTGTTTATCCAAGTTGCCCTATTCGGACGGTTGCTCGATGGCATGTTCGTCGTCCGCCGGTTCGCCCTGCTCTATGGCTGGGTGCAGATGGCTGCTGTCTCTGCCGAGGTGGGGTTTGGGCGGCGCTTACGCCGCCGCTTTGATCGCCTTTTAGAGGGAACGATCCCTCATTGCGTCCCTTTGTTCCTCGTCGTCGTTTCTTTTAGGTGTGTCCACCATGTATACATCGTGAGATGGGGTGGTTGTCCAGTGCCCTATAGGCGCTGGTTCCTGTTCATCTCCTACATCGTCGTCCATACCGTCGATGTCTTCGAAGTCGAAGTCGAGCATGTCGGTTAAATCATCGACAGTGGCAATGAAGTGGGTGGTGGGTGGGCTTTGAATTTCTTCGTCGTCCGCATCCCAACCTTGCTGACCATAGTCCGGCCAGGGCTCCTCGATAAAGAGAGAGATTTTAATGAATTCAGAATGTCGCCGAAGGCGAAGTCTTGAAAAGATGTCCGCGGCGGTGAACTCCATGATCGGCGCCCAATCAGATTCGATTGGCAGGGGCGCGGAAGTTTCGTAGTCCGGAGAGGAGTCCGACACTTTGGAGTCACGGGCTTCGCAGAGGACAAGGCTGGTGTTCGGCTCGATCACCGTAGAGATTGCAGCCCCTGAGGCGGTGTCCAGCCACCCGCCCTCGGTTGGCGTAGTCGGCTCCGAGCTAAGGGTCAGAGCGAGCACGGGTGCGGCCTCCAGGGCACTGTTCGGCGGCAGAGCTAGATCATGCCCATCGTAACAGTGCGGCATGCACGGTTGTGGCTCGGATCCATCGAAGATCAAGTCTCCGCGGACGTCAGCTGTGTAGTTTAAACTTCCAAATCTGACCTGATGGCCAGGGGCGTAGCTTTCGATCTGCTCCAGATGGCTGCTTAATTGGCCCGCAGCAAAGCCGCCCGACACGAAGATCTGTCCGGGAGAAAAGTCTCACCCTGGACCGCATCGTTGTTGATGATCGAAGGAGCCATCGGGCCTAAAGATGACGACACAGAGGAATTCTCAATGAAAGCACCAACGTCGGTGTCAAAACCGGCGGATCTCGGGTAGGGGGTCTCGAACTGTGCATCTAGGCGGATGGTAACAGGAGACAAAGGACACGATGTTTTTACCCAGGTTCGGGCCCTCTCGATGGAGGTAAAACCCTACTCCTGCTTGATTAATATTGATGATATGGGTAGTACAAGAGTAGATCTACCACGAGATCGGAGAGGCTAAACCCTAGAAGCTAGCCTATGGTATGATTGTTGTTCGTCCCACGGACTAAAACCCTCCGGTTTATATAGATACGGAGAGGGCTAGGGTTACACAGTCGGTTACAAATGGGAGGAGATCTACATATCCGTATCGCCAAGCTTGCCTTCCATGCCAAGGAAAGTCCCATCCGGACACGGGACGAAGTCTTCAATCTTGTATCTTCATAGTCCAGGAGTCCGGCCAAAGGTTATAGTCCGGCCATCCGGACACCCCCTAATCCAGGACTCCCTGAAAGACCAAACTCGTAACTCAAATATTTGCCTCCGCGATCAGATCGTAGAAACTTTATTTTCTTGTTATGATGATTTTCCACTTCACTTTGAAATTCTTTGAACTTTTCAAATGTTTCAGACTTATGTTTCATTAAGTAGATATACCCATATCTGCTCAAATCATCTGTGAAGGTCAGAAAATAACGATACCCACCGCGAGCCTCAGCACTCATCGGACCGCATGCATCAGTATGTATTATTTCCAGTAAGTCAGTTGCTCGCTCCATTGTTCCGGAGAACGGAGTCTTAGTCATCTTGCCCATGAGTCATGGTCTGCAAGCGTCAAGTGATTCATAATCAAGTGATTGCAAAAGTCCATCAGCATGGAGTTTCTTCATGCGCTTTACACCAATATGACCAAAACGGCAGTGCCACAAATAAGTTGCACTATCATTATTAACTTTGCATCTTTTGGCTTCAATATTATGAATATGTGTATCACTACACTCGAGATTCAACAAAAATAGACCACTCATCAACGGTGCATGACCATAAAAGATATTACTCATATAAATAGAACAACCATTATTCTCTGATTTAAATGAATAACCATCTTGCGTCAAACAAGATCCAGATATAATGTTCATGCTCAATGCTGGCACCAAATAACAATTATTCAGGTCTAAAACTAATCCCGAAGGTAGATGTAGAGGTAGCGTGCCGACGGCGATCACATCGACCTTGGAACCATTTCCAACGCGCATCGTCACCTCGTCCTTAGCCAATCTTCGTTTAATCGTAGCCCCTGTTTCGAGTTGCAAATATGAGCAACAGAACCCGTATCAAATACACAGGCACTACTACAAGCATTAGTAAGGTATACATCAATAACATGTATATCAAATATAACTTTCACTTTGCCATCCTTCTTATCTGCCAAATACTTGGGGCAGTTCCGCTTTGATACGTCTCCAACGTATCTATAATTTTTGATTGCTCCATGCTACTTTATCTACTGTTTTGGACTATATTGGGCTTTATTTTCCACTTCTATATTATTTTTGGGACTAACCTATTAACCGGAGGCCCACCCGAATTGCTGTTTTTTGCCTATTTGATGTTTCAAGAAAGCGGAATATCGAACGAGTCCAAACGGAATAAAACCTTCAGAAACGTGATTTTCTCACCGAACGTGATCCAGGAGACTTGGACCCTACTCCAAGGAACAAAAGAGGCGGTCACAAGGGTGGGGGGCGCCCCCCCCCTAGGGCGCACCCCCTGCCTCGTGGGCCCCCTGTTGCTCCACCGACGTACTCCTTCCTCCTATATATACCTACGTACCCCCAAACGATCAGAACAGGAGCCAAAAACCTAATTCCACCGCCGCAACTTCCCTGTATCCACGAGATCCCATCTTGGGGCCTGCTCGAGCTCACGGGAGGGCATCCACCACAGAGGGCTTCTACATCATCACCATAGCCCCTCCGATGAAGTGTGAGTAGTTTACTTCAGCCCTTGGTCCATAGCTAGTAGTTAGATGGCTTCTTCTCTCTTTTGGATCTCAATACAATGTTCTCCCCTCTCTCGTGGAGATCTATTCGATGTAATCTTCTTTTTGTGGTGTGTTTGTTGAGATCGATGAATTGTGGGTTTATGATCCAGATTATCTATGAATAATATTTGAATCTTCTCTGAATTCTTTTATGTATGATTGAGTTATCTTTGCAAGTCTCTTCGAATTATCCGTTTGGTTTGGCCAACTAGATTGGTAGTTCTTGGAATGGGAGAAGTGTTTAGCTTTGGGTTCAATCTTGCGGTGTCCTTTCCAAGGATGTGAAGGGCAGCAAGGCACGTATTGTATTGTTTCCATCGAGGATAACAAGATGGGGTATTTATCATATTGCATGAATTTATTCCTCTACATCATGTCATCTTGCTTAAGGCGTTATTCTGTTTTTAACTTAATACTCTAGATGCATCTTTGGATAGCGGTCGATGAGTGGAGTAATAGTAGTAGATGCAGAATCGTTTCGGTCTACTTGTATTGGACGTGATGCCTATATACATGTCATACCTAGATATACTCATAACTGTGCTCAATTCTGTCAATTGCTCAACAGTAATTTGTTCACCCACCGTAGAATACTTATGCTCTTGAGAGAAGCCACTAGTGAAACCTATGGCCCCCGGGTCTATTCTCATCATATCAATCTCCATCACTTTAATACTTGCTTTGTTTTTACTTTGCCTTTTACCTTTTTACTTTGCATCTCTATACCAAAAAAAATCCAAAAATATTATTTATCATCTCTATCAGATCTCACTCTCGTAAGTGACCGTGAAGGGATTGACAACCCCTAATCGTGTTGGTTGCGAGGAGCTATTGTTTTGTGCAGGTACGAGGGACTTGTGCGTGGTCTCCTCTTTGGATTGATACCTTGGTTCTCGTAAATCGAGGGAAATACTTCGCTACTTTGCTGCATCATCCTCTCCTCTTCGGGAAATCCAACGCAGTGCTCAAGAGGTAGCAAGAAGAATTTCTGGCGCCCGTTGTCGGGAGGCTCACGCAAGAGCAAGTCAAGCACCATACCAAGTACCCATCACAATCCCTATCTCCCGCATTACATTATTTGCCATTTGCCTCTCGTTTTCCTCTCCCCCACTTCACCATTGCCGTTTTATTCGCCCTCTCTTTCCCAATCTCCTCCTCTCTTTCCCGTTGCCTTTTCCTCGTCCGTTTGTTTGCTCGTGTGTTAGTTTTCTTGCTTGTCATCATGACTAGTCTCATATCTTCTCCGTTATCTCCCGAGAATGAGGTTCTAAATTTTAAGCAAAGGGAGGGAGAAAATCTAACAGGCGCTTGGTATAGAATTTGCAATGCTCAAAATAGATCTACCAGGAAGCAATCTACTTCAGTTCTTCTTCGTAATTTTTACGTAGGTGCTAATCCTTGGTATAGGTATATCCTTGATACCATTACCAGAGGGAATTTCTTGGGTAGCTATACTTTTGATTCTTATAATGCTTTAATAGATTTATTTTGCTCACCACCTCTCTTGGTTAATGGAACTATGTTAACTTTGGAGCATGTTATGCAAAGACTTGAAATTATTGAGAATAAAGTTGCTACCATTGAATCAATTGAAAATCTTGATAAAAAGATCCACAATCAAATTACCAAATATGGATCTAAGGTAGGACTGACTTTGAAAAATATTGAAGAAAAGGAACCCATTGTTAATGAGAAAATAAATCTAGATTCCACAAGAATCGATAAACTTGAGGGTATCATTACCAACTTGGGAACCGCTTTTTCTTCCGTAAAAAACACTCCAAGTTCGTCTACTAAAAATACTAAGCTTATTTATGTTCCTAAGAATAAGGGTGAATCATCTAGTAAGGAAACTGCGGATCTTAAATCTATAAGTGTTCATCCCAATCTTTTTGCCATCATTAAGGAACCATTTGCTATGAATGAATTTTTTGATCTTTTGCCTAAAAATTTGACAATTACTAGAAATAAAGAAAATTCTAAAGAAGGTAGATGCCTCATTGAAGAATTGCCTACCAAAGATGGCAATACTTAGATCTATCCTTGCTTTTATGCCTAGCTAGGGCGTAAAACGATAGCGCTTGTTGGGAGGCAACCCAATTTTATTTTTATTTTTTAGTTTTTGTTTCTTTTTAGGAATAAATAATCTATCTAGCCTCTTTTTATATGTGGTTTTATGTTTTAATTAGTGTTTGTGCCAAGCTAGACCTATTGGATCTTCTTGGATGATAGTTATTTGATCTTGCTGTAATTTCCAGAAACTTTGCGCTCAGTGCCCAAATTATTAAAAATCACCAGAACGTGATAAAATACTGATTCCAGTTGATGATGATCAATAAACAAATTGTCTAGGTCGTCTAATTTTCGTAGATTTTTTTGAGTTCCAGAAGTTTGCATTAGTTACAGATTACTACAGACTGTTCTGTTTTTGACAGATTCTGTTTTTCGTGTGTTGTTTGCTTATTTTGATGAATCTATGGCTAGTAAAATAGTTTATAATCCATAGAGAAGTTGGAATACAGTAGGTTTAAAATCAATATAAATAAATAATGAGTTCATTACAGTACCTTAAAGTAGTCTTTTGTTTCCTTTCTCTAACGGAGCTCACGAGATTTCTATTGAGTTTTGTGTTGTGAAGTTTTCAAGTTTTGGGTAAATTCTTTTGATGGATTATGGAATAAGGAGTGGCAAGAGCCTAAGCTTGGGGATGCCCATGGCACCCCAAGATAATCCAAGGACACCAAAAGTCAAAGCTTGGGGATGCCCCGGAAGGCATCCCTCTTTAAATCTACTTCCATTGGTAATTTACTTGGAACTATATTTTTATTCACCACAGGATATGTGTTTTGCTTGGAGCGTCTTGTATTATTTTATGCCTTTTGCTTTTTAGTTTACCACAATCATCCTTGCTGTACACACCTTTTGAGAGAGACATACATGAATTGGAATTTGATAGAATACTCTATGTGCTTCACATATATATTTTGAGCTTGATAGTTTTGCTCATAGTGCTTCACTTATATCTTTTGAGCATGATAATTTTTGCTCTAGAGCTTCACTTAGATCTTTTAGAGCACGGTGGTGGATTTGTTTTAAAGAAACTATTGATCTCTCATGCTTCACTTAGATTATTTTGAGAGTCGTTAATAGCATGGTAATTTGCTTAATGTTAATATACTTGGTACTCAAGATATGTGAAACTTTCTTTTGAGTGTGTTGAATACTAAGAAAAGTTTGATGCTTGATAATTGTTTTGAGATATGAAGATGGTGATACTAGAGTCATGCTAGTTGAGTAGTTGTGAATTTAAAGAATACTTGTGTTGAAGTTTGTGATTCCCGTAGCATGCACGCATGGTGAACCATTATGTGATGAACTCGGAGCATGATTTATTTATTGATCGTCTTCCTTATGAGTGGCGGTCGGGGACGAGCGATGGTCTTTTCCTAACAATCTATCCCCCTAGGAGCATGCTCGTATACTTTGCTTTGATAATTTCTAGATTTTTCCAATAATTATATGAGTTCTTTATGACTAATGTTGAGTCCATGGATCATACGCACTTTATCCCATCCTTCCACCATTGCTAGCCTCTCTAATACCGCGCACTTTTCACCGGTATCATACACCCTCATTATATCTTCCTCAAAACAGCCACCATACCTACCTATCATGGCATTTCCATAGCCATTCCGAGATATATTGCCATGCAACTTCCATCATCATCATATACATGACTTGAGCATTCATTGTCATATTGCTAGCATGATCATGTAGTTGACATCGTATTTGTGGCAGAGCCACCGTTCATAATTATTTCATACATGTCACTCTTGATTCATTGCATATCCCGGTACACCGCCAGAGGCATACACATAGAGTCATATTTTTTTTCTAAGTCTCGAGTTGTAATTCTTGAGTTGTAAGTAAATAAAAGTATGATGATCATCATCTTTAGAGCGTTGTCCCAAGTGAGGAAAGGATTATGGAGACCATGATTCCCCCACAAGTCGGGATGAGACTCCGGACGAAAAATAAAAGAAAAAAAAGAGGCCATAAAAAGAGAAAAGGCCCAAATAGCCCCTCCGATGAAGTGTGAGTAGTTTACTTCAGACCTTCGGGTCCATAGCTAGTAGTTAGATGGCTTCTTCTCTCTTTTTGGATCTCAATACAATGTTCTCCCCTCTCTCGTGGAGATCTATTCGATGTAATCTTCTTTTTGCGGTGTGTTTGTTGAGACCGATGAATTGTGGGTTTATGATCCAGATTATCTATGAATAATATTTTAATCTTCTCTGAATTCTTTTATGTATGATTGAGTTATCTTTGCAAGTCTCTTCGAATTATCCATTTGGTTTGGCCAACTAGATTGGTAGTTCTTGCAATGGGAGAAGTGTTTAGCTTTGGGTTCAATCTTGCGGTGTCCTTTCCCAGTGACAGCAGGGGCAACAAGAAATGTATTGTATTGTTGCCATCGAGGACAACAAGTTGGGGGTATTTATCATATTGCATGAATTTATTCCTCTACATCATGTCATCTTGCTTAAGGCGTTACTCTGTTTTTAACTTCATACTCTAGATGCATGCTGGATAGCGGTCGATGAGTGGAGTAATAGTAGTAGATGCAAAATTGTTTCGGTCTACTTGTCTTGAACGTGATGCCTATATACATGATCATACCTAGATATACTCATAACTATGCTCAATTCTGTCAATTGCTCAACAGTAATTTGTTCACCCACCATAGAATACTTATGCTCTAGAGAGAAGCCACTAGTGAAACCTATGGCCCCCGGGTCTATTCTCATCATATCAATCTCCATCACTTTAATACTTGCTTTGTTTTTACTTTGCCTTTTACCTTTTTACTTTGCATCTCTATACCAAAAAAATACCAAAAATATTATTTATCATCTCTATGAGATCTCAATCTCGCAAGTGACTGTGAAGGGATTGACAACCCCTAATCGCGTTGGTTGCGAGGAGCTATTGTTTTGTGCAGGTACGAGGGACTTGTGCGTGGCCTCCTACTGGATATATACCTTGGTTCTCAAAACCTAAGGGAAATACATACGCTACTTTACTGCATCATCCTCTCCTCTTCGGGGAAATCCAACGCAGTGCTCAAGAGGTAGCACGCTTCAAGTGACCAGTCCCTTTGTAGTAGAAGCACTTAGTTTCAGGCTTAGGTACAGACTTGGGCTTCTTCCCGGGAGTAGAAACTTGCTTGCTATTCTTCTTGAAGTTCCCCTTCTTCCCTTTTCCCTTTTTCTTGAAACTAGTGGTATTATTAACCATCAACACTTGATGCTCCTTCTTGATTTCTACCTCCGCAGCCTTAAGCATCGCGAAGAGCTCGGGAATTGTCTTTTCCATCCCTTGCATGTTATAGTTCATCATGAAGCCTTTATAGCTTGGTGGCAGTGATTAAAGAACTCTGTCAATGACACTATCATCAGGAAGATTAACTCCCAGCTGAGTCAAGTGGTTATGGTACCAAGACATTCTGAGTATGTGTTCACTGAAAGAACTATTCTCCTCCATCTTGCAACTATATAACTTGTTGGAGACTTCATATCTCTCAACTCGGGCATTTGCTTGTAATATTAACTTCAACTCCTGGAACATCTCATATGCTCCATGACGTTCAAAATGTCTTTGAAGTCCCGATTCTAAGCCATAAAGCATGGCACCCTGAACTATCGAGTAGTCATCAGCTTTAGCTTGCCAGACGTTCATAACTTTCGGAGTTGCTCCTGCAGCAGGCCTTGCACCTAGCGGTGCTTCTAGGACGTAATTCTTCTGTGCAGCAAAGAGGATAATCCTCAAGTTCTGAGACCAGATCCGTGTAGTTGCTACCATCATCTTTCAACTTAGCTTTCTCTAGGAACGCATTAAAATACAAGGGAACGGTAGCACGGGCTATTGATCTACAACAACGTAGATATGCAAAAACTATCAGGACTAAGTTCATGATAAATTAAAGTTCAATTAATCATATTACTTAAGAACGCCCTCTTAGATAGACATCCCTCTAGTCATCTAAATGATCACGTGATCCATATCAACTAAACCATGTCCGATCATCACGTGAGATGGAGTAGTTTTCAATGGTGAACATCTCTATGTTGATCATATCTATTATATGATTCACGTTCGACCTTTTGGTCTCAGTGTTCTGAGGCCATATTTGCATATGCTAGCACTACTGCAGGATGCTGCTAACGTGACACTACGATCAGAGACCCTTCGACGAAACTGTGTGCGATGCTATAATCACAAATGATGGTGTAAAAAAACCATCAAAAAAGTGCAAAATGTTTGTGATAACGGATGCATCAAACACGGTTCAGATTTTAGTTCCGTGTGCGAAGCAGGGCATACGGTTGATCCAGACGAACTGTTTGCGATTAGACAGAATAACAGAAACGGGCAGAGATATCAATGCGTGTGTGATATACGGCATACGGTTCGCTTTGATGAACTGTTTGCTATTAGGGAAAGCAACAGAAACAGTCAGCCAGATCAAGGTGTGTGTGATATACGGCATATGGTTCAGTCGAATGAACTGTTTTTGATTAGGGAAGAGAACATAAACGGTTCAACTTAACAAGATGTGTGTGATACGCGGCAAAAAGGCCCGGAGGTTAATTCGAGAACAAGTACACACAGGTTAATTTGACATACATGACTTATAAGTTTCACATAAATCATATCACTTTTTTTGGAAAACATTTAATTGCGTTGAATTTATATAATGCTACGTCCTATTAGTTGAATTAAACTCGAGGTCCATATTTTGGAAACATGTCATAAAGTAACAGGATAGACATTCATTCAAGCCAATCAACATGTGTTCAAAAAACAAAAATTATCAAAAAGTAACGAGATAGACCTTCTTCAGGCCAATCAACATGTGTACAAAAATAAAAATGTAAAAAAATACAAAATAAGGACTTCGAGGTAAATTCAACTAATATGATGGAGCACTGATACGTCTCCAACGTATCTATAATTTTTGATTGCTCCACGCTATATTATCTTCTGTTTTGAACATTATTGGGCTTTATTATACACTTTTATATTATTTTTGGAAATAACCTATTAACCGGGGGCCCAGCCCAGAATTGCTGTTTTTTTGCCTATTTCAGAGTTTCGCAGAAAAAGAATATCAAACGGAGTCCAAACGGAATGAAACCTTTGGGAACGTGATTTTCGGAACGAACGTGATCCAGAGGACTTGGACCCTACGTCAAGAAAGCTACCAGGAAGCCACGAGGTAGGGGGGGCGCCTACCCCCTGGGCGCGCCCTCCACCCTCGTGGGCCCCATGTTGCTCCACCGACGTACTCATTCCTCCTATATATACCTACGTACCCCCAAACAACCAGATAGTGAAACCTAATTCCAATGCCGCAACCTTCTATATGCTCTCGAGAGAAGCCACTAGTGAAACCTATGGCCCCCGGGTCTATTTTCCATCATATTAATCTTCCAACACTTAGCTTTTTCCATTGCCTTTTATTTTGATTTTATTTTACTTTGCATCTTTATCATAAAAATACCAAAAATATTATCTTATCATATCTATCAGATCTCACTCTCGTAAGTGACCATGTAGGGATTGACAACCCCTTATCGCGTTGGTTGCGAGGATTTATTTGTTTGTGTAGGTGCGAGGGACTCGTGCGTAGCCTCCTACTGGATTGATGCCTTGGTTCTCAAAAACTGAGGGAAATATTTATGCTACTTTGCTACATCACCCTTTCCTCTTCAAGGGAAAACCAACGCAGTGCTCAAGAGGTAGCAAGAAGGATTTCTGGCGCCGTTGCCGGGGAGGTCTATGCGAAAGTCATCATACCAAGTACCCATCACAAACCCTTATCTCCCGCATTACATTATTTGCCATTTGCCTCTCGTTTTCCTCTCCCCCACTTCACCCTTGCCGTTTTATTCTCACTCTATTTTCCGCACGCCTTCCTTTCGCCATGTCGGAATCAAAAAGGGTTCGGGTTTCTCTCCCGAGTTTTAGCACTTTAAACAATCCTGCTATTTTATCTAAACTCATAAATAGAGATAATATGGAAAAACCTGCCGGGGTTATCAGTGAGAATCTTAATAATTTTGATGAAGATGATTCTGGAATTTTTTGTTATTTACTCGATGAATCTTTCAAAGAGCTTGGGATAGGTCATATGATCCGGCTAGCTATCTACCCCAATATCAAGTTGAGGTTTACTTAAAAAGCTTTTTATGTTGGGTTGCCCGCTTGCTCAAACAAGTTTTAGATTCTATTTTTGAAGAGGGTTTTCTTGAAGGGGACCCCATAGATACCTATGAAAAGATGAAAACTATATTTGGGCACCCCATTAATGAGAAAGTTGAAACCACATCTCTTTTGCTCTCTTGCCAAAACGAATCTATCAAAAAGATAAAGGCTAGCCTAGATGCCAATTTCCGCAACATACTTAATCTTTCTTCTACCATTAACGGCCACGTGCTTCATCAAAATAGAAAGATTAATTCCATAGATAACAAGTTTGCTCTTTTCTTCCCTAAAGCCAAAGATGGCAATACCTAGATCTATCCTTGCTTTTATGCCTAGCTAGGGGCGTTAAACGATAGCGCTTGTTGGGAGGCAACCCAATTTTATTTTTAGTTTTTTGATTTTTGCTTCTGTTTAGGAATAAATATTTGTTCTAGCCTCTGGTTAGATGTCTTTTTATGTTTTAATTAGTGTTTGTGCCAAGTTAAACCAGTAGGATCTTCTTGGATGATAGTTATTTGATCTTGCTGAAAATTTCAGAAACTTTATGTTCACGAAAATCATTGTTAAAAATCACCAGCACGTGATAAAATATTGATTCCAATTGCTGCTGATAAATAAACAAATTTTATAGGTCTTCCAATTTTGGCTGATTTTTTGGAGTTACATAAGTTTGCATTAGTTACATATTACTACAGACTGTTCTGTTTTTGACAGATTCTGTTTTTCGTGTGTTGTTTGCTTATTTTGATGAATCTATGGCTAGTAAAATAGTTTATAAACCATAGAGAAGTTGGAATACAGTAGGTTTAACACCAATATAAATAAATAATGAGTTAATTACAGTACCTTGAAGTGGTCTTTTTTTTTCTTTCGTTAACGGAGCTCACGAGATTTTCTGCTGAGTTTTGTGTTGTGAAGTTTTCAAGTTTTGGGTAAAAGATTTGATGGATTTTGGAACAAGGAGTGGAAAGAGCCTAAGAATGGGGATGACCATGGCACCCCCAAGATAATCTAAGGACACCTAAAATCCAAAGCTATGGGATGCCCCGGAAGGCATCCCCTCTTTCGTCTACTTCCATCGGTAACTTTACTTGGAGCTATATTTTTATTCACCACATGATATGTGTTTTGCTTGGAGCATCTTGTATTATTTGAGTCTTTATTTTTTAGTTTACCACAATCATCTTTGCTGTAAACACCTTTTGAGAGAGACTTACATGATTCGGAAATTATTAGAATACTCTATGTGCTTCACTTATATCTTTTGAGTTATATAGTTTTTGCTCTAGTACTTCACTTATTTCTTTTAGAGCACAGTGGTGGATTTGTTTTATAGAAACTATTGACGTCTCATGATTCACTTAGATTATTTTGAGAGTCTTAAATAGCATGGTAATTTGCTTAAATAATCCTAATATGCTAGGTATTCTAGACTAGTAAAAACTTTCTTATGAGTGCTTTGAATACTAAGAGAAGTTTGATACTTGATGATTGTTTTGAGATATGGAGGTAGTGATATCAAAGTTGTGCTAGTTGAGTAGTTGTGAATTTGAGAAATACTTGTGTTGAAGTTTGAAAGTACCATAGCATGCACGTATGGTAAACGTTATGTAACAAATTTGAAACATGAGGTGTTCTTTGAGTGTCCTCCTTATGAGTGGCGGTCGGGGACGAGCGATGGTCTTTTCCTACCAATCTATCCCCCTAGGAGCATGCGCGTAGTGCTTGGTTTTTGATGACTTGTATATTTTTTCAATAAGTATGTGAGATCTTTATGACTAATGTTGAGTCAGTGGATTATACGCACTCTCACCTTTCCATCATTACTAGCCTCTTCGGTACCGTGCATTGCCCTTTCTCACATTGAGAGTTGGTGCAAACTTTGTCGGTGCATCCAAACCCCGTGATATGATACACTCTTTCACACATAAACCTCCTTATATCTTCCTCAAAACGGCCACCATACCTACCTATTATGGCATTTCCATAGCCATTCCGAGATATATTGCCATGCAATTTTCCACCATTTTGTTTATCATGACACGTTCATCATTGTCATATTGCTTAGCATGATCATGTAGTTGACATAGTATTTGTGGCAAAGCCACCGTTCATAATTCTTTCATACATGTCACTCTTAGTTCATTGCATATCGGTACACCTTGAAGGAATTCATATAGAGTCATACCTTGTTCTAGTATCGAGTTGTAATCGTTGAGTTGTAAATAAATAGAAGTGTGATGATCATCATTTTCTAGAGCATTGTCCCAAGTGAGGAATATAAAAAAAAGAAGAAAAAAGAGAAAGGCCATAAGAAAAGAGAAGGCCCAAAAAAAGATAGAAAAAGAGAGAAGGGACAATGTTACTATCCTTTTACCACACTTGTGCTTCAAAGTAGCACCATAATCTTCATGATAGAGAGTCTCTTGTTGTCATTTTCATATACTAGTGGGAATTTTTCATTATAGAACTTGGCTTGTATATTCCAACAATGGGCCTCCTCAAGTGACCTAGGTCTTCATGAGCAAGCAAGTTGGATGCACACCCACTTAGTTTCTTTTGTTGAGCTTTCATATATTCATAGCTCCAGTGCATCTGTTGCATGGCAATCCCTACTCCTTGCATTAACATCAATCGATGGGCATCTCCATAGCTCATTGATTAGCCTCGTTGATGTGAAACTTTCTCCTTTTTTGTCTTCTCCACATAACCCCCGTCATAATATTCTATTCCACCCATAGTGCTATGTCCATGGCTCACGCTCAAGTATTGCGTGAAGGTTGAAAAAGTTTGAGATTACTAAAGTATGAAACAATTGCTTGGCTTGTCATCGGGGTTGTGCATGATGAGAGCATTCTTGTGTGACGAAAATGGAGCATGGCTAAACTATATGATTTTGTAGGGATGAACTTTCTTTGGCCATGTTATTTTGAGAGGACATAATTGCTTAGTTAGTATGCTTGAAGTATTATTATTTCTATGTCAATATTGAACTTTTATCTTGAATCTTTCGGATTTGAATATTCATACCACAATTAAGAAGAATTACATTGAAATTTTGCCGAGTAGCATTCCACATCAAAAATTCTGTTTTTATCATTTACCTACTCGAGGATGAGCAGGAATTAAGCTTGGGGATGCTTGATACGTCTCCAACGTATCTATAATTTTTGATTGCTCCATGGTATATTATCTTTTGTTTAGGACAATATTGGGCTTTATTATACACTTTTATATTATTTTTGGGACTAACCTATTAACCGGAGGCCCAGCCCAGAATTGTTGTTTTTTTGCCTATTTCAAAGTTTCGCAGAAAAAGAATATCAAACGGAGTCCAAACGGAATGAAACCTTCGGGAATGTGGTTTTCGGAACGAACATGATCCAGAGGACTTGGACCCTACGTCAAGAAAGCTACCAGGAAGCCACGAGGTAGGGGGCTCGCCTACCCCCTGGGCGCGCCCTCCACCCTCGTGGGCCCCACGTTGCTCCACCGACGTACTCCTTCCTCCTATATATACCTACGTACCCCCAAACTACTAGATACGGAGCAAAAAACCTAATTCCACCGCCGCAACTTTCTGTACCCATGAGATCCCATCTTGGGGCCTGTTAGGAGCTCACGAGGAGGGGCATCGATCACGGAGGGCTTCTAGATCAACACCATAGCCTCTCCGATGATGTGTGAGTAGTTTACTTCAGACCTTCGGGTCCATAGTTATTAGCTAGATGGCTTCTTCTCTCTTTTTGGATCTCAATATAATGTTCTCCCCCTGTCTCGTGGAGATCTATTCGATGTAATCTTATTTTGCGATGTGTTTGTTGAGACCAATGAATTGTGGGTTTATGATCAAGTTTATCTATGAACAATATTTGAATCTTCTCTGAATTCTTTTATGTATGATTGGTTATCTTTGCAAGTCTCTTGAATTATCGGTTTGGTTTGGCCTACTATATTGATCTTTCTTGCAATGGGAGAAGTGCTTAGCTTTGGGTTCAATCTTGCGGTGTCCTTTCCCAGTGACAGTAGGGGCAGCAAGGCACGTATTGTATTGTTGCCATCGAGGATAACAAGATGGGGGTTATATCATATTGCATGAGTTTATCCCTCTACATCATGTCATCTTACTTAAAGCGCCACTGTTTCTTTTGAACTTAATACTCTAGATGCATCTTTGGATAGCGGTCGATGTGTGGAGTAATAGTAGTAGATGCGGTAGGAGTCGGTCTACTTGTCTTGGATGTGATGCCTATATACATGGTCATACATAGATATTCTCATAACTATGCTCAATTCTGTCAATTGCTCAACAGTAATTTGTTCACCCACCGTAAATACTTGTGCTCTCGAGAGAAGCCACTAGTGAAACCTATGGCCCCTGGGTCTATTTTCCATCATATTAATCTTCCAACACTTAGCTTTTTCCGTTGCCTTTTATTTTGCTTTTATTTTACTTTGCATCTTTATAATAAAAATACCAAAAATATTATCCTATCATACACTACAAAAAAAGACACATCCGTGACATTTTGGGCTGAACAAATTTTTTTCTGTCATACATATGACACTTCTATGACGATAATTGTGACAAAACCCGGTATCATCATAGATGTGGTGGGCTCCTACTTCTATGAAAAAAAATCATGACAGAAAATGGGCTTTTCGTCCCGGCGGGCGGAGACGCAGCTGCATGACATTCTTTGGGCCGGCCCATGACGGAAAAACCGTGGTAGAAGCGAGGGGAGGAAAAATTTCGGGAGTTGCGGTTACGGTGGGAGGTTGGGGCGGAGCGATGCTGCGTTTCTCTCATACGACGCTAGCGTGTGCGAGGCATTGGCTCTAATCAAGCCGAGCAAGGCGTTGGGCTCTAATCGAACCCGGCGATTGCAGACCGCAGGCTACGTTCATCGAACTAGAGCGATCGATCGATGGTCGTTAATCGAACCCAATGGAGCGATTCCTTCGCCATCGCTACTAATCAAGCCGATCGATGCCGCCTGGGATGAGCAGTGAGTGTTGCGGGGGTGGATGAGCGATGGAGCGGTGGCGTTGCCTCTGGATGAACAGGAACCCGTGGTGTAGAGGGCTGGATGTACAGTAGACGGTGGCGGGGTGGCCGTGGCGGGGTGGTTGAACAGGACCCCGTGGTGTGGAGGGCTGGATGAACAGTAGATGGTGGAGGGTGCCCGTGTGGAGGGGTGGTTGAACAAGAGCCGATGGAGTAAGCGCACGGTGGAGGCCGGATGAACAGGAGCCCGTGGAGGCCGGAGGAGGTCGACGGTAGCCCGTGGAGGCCGGAGGAGGTCGACGGTGGATATGAACAGTATCCCGTGGAGTCCCGTTTTATGCACGCCACACCCTCCCCCCCCTGCTTCGACCGTAGCGCTCCAACACAAGTCCGCTTTCGTCTGCTTTGGCGACACGCCACACCCTCCCGATCAACAGGACCCCTGCTTACGACCGTAGGAGGTCCGCTTCCTCCGCTTTTGGCAGACGCCACACCCTCCCGATCAACAGGACCCCGTTTCGACCGTAGGGAGGTCCGTTTCCTCCGCTTTGGCGGTACGCCAGCCCCTCCCGATCAACAGGACCCGTTTAACGCGTGGCGGTCGAACACAAGGCCGCTTTCCTCCGCCAGCGGCACGCCAGGCCTCGTTTCCATCGCCTGTTCTGTCCAAGCCCTCCTGATGAACACGACCACGCATTCCGTTCCGACCCAACCGGTTGGCTCCCCATGAACACGACGACGACGCTGTTTCTCCGTTCTGACCCATCCATGTACGTAAGCGCGATAGGCGTTAGAGACCCTGCCCGTATGTACGTACGTGGCCGTATTTTCTTTCTTGCACCCTCGCCGATGTACGTACGTGTACATGCTACGTGCGCACCTCTACTACGACACGTGCGTGCCTCTACATCCACCTGTATATATGTACGTACACGTTCGCGACCAGAATGACAACGCTACTACGCTTCGACCAGGTGGGTCCTGACTGTTAGGCACTTCCTTGCATGCGACGATGTAGCTGGTGGGTCCCAGCAGTCAGGGGGGCGAATCGTTTTTTTTTTCAGACGCACTTCCTTGCGTGCGAAGATGTAATTGGTGGGTCCCAGCAGACAGAGGCAAACGTTTTTTCACTAAATACGGTGGCCCATCCGGTGCGTCCCCACTGTCAGGTGGAGGAATAATTATTTTGCGCGTAATAAGGAGGCACTTCCTTGCTGCGGTCGTGGACCCAGCTGTCAGCCTCTCCACGTACAATCCACGTCCGATGGAAGCCATTCCTTGACAATGTTGACCACGCCGCGCCGAGAACACCAGGGCGGTGGACGACGACGAGGCCTAGGAAGGGGACGACGCGAGCCGGGGAAGACGCGGCAGCGGATGCCCACGCGTAGAGGAGTATGAGGGTTCACTCGTTCGGCTGTGATGTGAGGTTGCCGTCGCCGCAGAATAACATGGGGTGTGGGTGCGTAGAGGGATGGCCTGGCTAGCGGTGGGAGTAGTAGGGGGCAGTGAGGTCTCCGCGGCATCACAGCCGGCCACGGGCGGCAGGAGCAGGCGGCACGACCGGCGCTGCTTTGGGCGGCTGGAGCAAGAACACCAGAGGTTGAAGAAGCACTACGGCCGTTGGATGGACATCATAAGGTCACTGGAGCTAGAATCGTTCATATATTGACTAAGGTTGACAAAGGCCTCCGTCCCAGTCAACTTAGTACGCCCAGAAGTCAGCCTCCCACCAAGGTTGGTCCCAGCTAGCAGGGGGGTATTCATTTTTTTGTGCGTAATAAAGAGGCACTTCCGGTGGGTCCGAGCTGACAGCGGGGGGGAACGTTTTTTTCGCGAAATACGGTGGCCCGTCCTATGGGTCCCAGCAATGTGGGAAACGTTTTTCTCAAAATATCGGTGACCCGTCCGTGGGTCCTCGCTGTCAGTGGAGGAATAATTATTTTCCGCATAATAAGGAGGCACTTCCTTGCGGCCGTGGGACCCAAATTGTCGGCCTCTCCACGACAAGATTTCTTCCGATGGAAGTCGGTCGTTGACCACATTAACCACGCCACGCCGAGAGCACCACGGCGGTGGACGACGGTGAGGCCTAGGAAGGGGATGACGGGGAGCCGGGGAAGACGCGGCAGTGGAAGCCCGCGTGGAGAGGAGTACGAGGGTTCACTGGTTCGGTTGCGGTGTGAGGCTGCCGTCGCCGCAGGGCCTGGCCAGTGGTGGGAATAGTAGGGGGCGGTGAGGCCTCCGCGGCAGCATAGCCGGCCACGGGAGAGAGGAGCATGCGACACGACCAGCGCTGCTTTGGGTGGCTGGAGCAAGAACACCAGAGGTTGAAGAAGCACTACAGCCGTTGGATGGCCATCGTACGGTCACTGGAGCTAGAATCGTTCATATTGACTAAAGTTGACAAAGGTCCCCGTCCCAGCCAACTTAGTAGGCCCACAAGTCAGCCTCCCACCATGGTGGGTCCCAGCTAGCAGGGGGAGTATTCATTTTTTTGTGCGTAATAAGGAGGCACTTCCGGTGGGTCCGAGCTGACAGCGGGGGGAATGTTTTTTCGTGAAATACGCTGGCCCGTCCGATGGGTCCCAGCAGTCAGGGGGGAAACGTTTTTTCGCGAAATAAGGTGGCCCGTCCGGTGGGTCCCCGCTGTCAGGTGGAGGAATAATTATTTTGCGCGTAATAAGGAGGCACTTCCTTGCGGCCGCCGTGGACCCAGCTGTCAGCCTCTCCACGTACAGTACTCTTCCGATGGAAGTCAGTCGTTGACCACGTTGACAACGCCGCGCCGAGAGCACCAGGGCGGTGGTCTGGACGACGATGAGGCCTAGGAAGGGGATGACGCGGAGCCGGGGAAGACGCAGCAGTGGTAGCCCGCGCGGAGAGGAGTACGAGGGTTCACATGTTCGGCTGCCGTCACTGCAGAATAACAGGGGGTGTGGGTGAGTAGAGGGATGGCCTGGCCAGCGGTGGGAGTAGTACGGGACGGTGAGGCCTCCGTGGCATCACAGCCGGCCACGGGAGGCAGGAGCACGCGGCACGACCGGCGCTGGTTTGTGCGGCTGGAGCAAGAAGACCAGAGGTTGAAGAAGCACTACGGCCGTTGGATGGACATCGTTGACCACGCCGCGCCGAGAGCACCAGGGCGGTGGACGACGGTGAGGCCTACGAAGGGAACAACAGGGAACCGGCGAAGACACGGCAGTGGCTGCCCACGCGGTGGAGAGTACGAGGGTTGACTGGTTTGGCTGTCGTCGCTGGAAAATAACAGGAGGTGTGGGTGAGTAGAGGGATAGACATGCTAGGGATGCGAGTATGATGGGGCCGTGAGGCCTGCCCGGCAGCACTGCCGGCCATGGGAGGCGGGAGCAGGCGGTTCCGACGGCGCTGGTTTGGGCGGTCAAGGAAGATCAGAGATCGAAGAAGCACGATTGTCGTTAGATTGACATCTAACACCGACGCTGGTAGAGTCGATTGTTGACTAAGTTTCTTTTTTAAGAAATCTTGTGTACGCATGAACTTAGTAGGCCCACAAGTCAGCCTCCAAATCTGTGGCAGACAACATAAAGCCCATTTGCTATTTTTTACAATTTGCAGCCCATTTGTTATTTTTTATAATTTGTAGCCCATTTGCTAATTCTTAAGTAATTTATTACAGCCCATTTTCTGCCTAGGACCACGGTCAAAAAGTTCAACCTTATTTTGCATATTTTGGTGGAGTCCAAACTGGTGTAATCCCGAAATGATAAACATTTATTTAAGAACTTATTGATTTTCCAAAAAAAATATTTTGTTTTTGTAAGCAAATAAGACGTGGGACAATTGAGTTGGTTTAAGGGAAAACCAGTGGTAAAAAAATCAGCGCTGGGTGGGAAAAAACAACAAAAATAAGGATGTAAATATGAAAAGGGAATTTTATGTGTTTTCAATATAATGATACGTTTATATGAACTAGTAAAACTATAGGTAGAGATTAGAAAAGCGAATGTAGGACATGCGTTTCAAGAGGAAAATAGAACTGGCTGTGTGTTTGATTCAAGAACAAAACTGCTCATGGATGTTGTAAGACAAAATATAACTAACTGGCGGGCCAGAGGCGATGAGATACCTGCTGGATCTTTGTGCCCCGTTGTCGTCATGGGCTGGGCCTGTTAAAAACAAAACCAACCCTGGTCAGTCTACAGCCCAGTTGAAACTTGCTCGACCTGAAAAAACAATATACGTGCTCAATAAACAAGAGAATTCTTCAAGCACAGACTGATAACCGGGACGCAGCATGGATATTGTCTTTTTATCATGATAATAAGTGCATGCACTTGTTTCGAAAAAACTGCAGAACAGGGAATTCGAACGGCGGGTGCTTATGCTACCCATCAAATAAAAATCAGATGACTGAGAATTCGTTTCGAAACAAATGATTCAGCTTTATATCCACGTCGACCCTCGGCATGATGGTTGGAAGCAAATGCAAGTTCATACCAAAAGATCGTTAACAACAATACCAACTTGCGGACGACAAGGTAGTACAACTACCAATACCAAACTACTCCTCACCCTAGTGTTCGTCTGGTAGAAAATCTTGCAGAGGACCAGCTCCCGCCCTTCTCTTGCTCCAGTCCCCGATGTGGTACCGTGCATCACCAAGTTGGTCCTCCGCTGGTCGAAGTTCTTGTTGGTGTGCAGCACTGTAACCTTTTTGCTGCCCGTCTGCCGCCGTTGACCATCACAGTAAGGTATTGTCGGTCTTGTGCCACATCGCTGTGTGCCGTGACTACGTTGTATCTTGCGACGCCCACGTGCCCTTTTGAACGCCTGAATTGCGCTGGAAGAAATGCTTCCTTAGGCCACTCAAAGGTGATACCCGCAGATTGTGGAATACAGGTTTTAGTGTACCTAGTTGGCATTTTCATAACATCTTTGGCATGTTGCAGTCACTTGTTTCACTTTTTATTAACTGTCAAATTGTAATTGTTTCACCAGGTCTACGTCTAAAAATAAAAATAGAGCTATAAACAAAGGAATATGTTTGTGCAACTAGACGGCCGGTCGGTGTCTTACTTGGAAGTTTCTCAGGTTGGGTGTAGCATATGCCGTGTTCGCTGTCGATGGTTGGTATGAACAAATCGATGAGAGACTGAAATCTCCCGCTGTCAACACTCACTTTGGCCTCAAGGTGCTCGATCAGCTCCTGATCCGTGGGATCAAACTTGACGCCAGCCGGCAGCACCGGCCAATCCTTCTTCGACTTGCATCGGTAATTCCAGTTATATGGTACTCAATGTATGACCAATCGACTGTTTTAAGTGAATGATGAAAGATTTCGACAGAGTAAAAACTCGCGCTTCTTCGACAGTTGTACGAGAGTAATTGACATGCCGTTTTGCAAGGGCGCTTGTAAAAACTCTAAACTCTATTCTCCTCTTATTTAATGGATGAGGTAAATCTTTTGCCTCCGTTTCGGAAAAAAGAGATTTCGACAGATAAGTGGTACTCCAAATCTGAAGTCCGGAATACCCGAACACGCCGCCGGGATTCTTGTGTCACCTCACATGCAGCGTGTTGTCACGTCAATTCAATGTGTGGACATGATGAATAATTTGACCGACGTATACTAGTACTGCTACTATACTACTTACTAGTCATATTTAGTGTCACAATTTATACATGGGTTTAACTAACAAGTACGCACTTGAAGCCTAATCGACATATATTATGTATATATATGGCTTCGCACAAAGATCTCCATCATCATTATCAAGACATCCTACGCAGTGAGTTAGGATGCACTTAATCCTAGGAAGGTATCTATCCTTCAAACCAGAGGAGTGCTTCAAACTAACAACAAGACATAATATCCAACAAAAGAGGGTCGTATACAACAAACAGAATACATGGCTCAGTCTAGATATCAGCATGAATCAAGTTGTGCATATTTGCTGTTGGCATGAACCACATCGCCGCATGTCGGGTTTGCAAAAGCCATCCATCGCATGGAAGCTTGATGCCTTTCACACACTGAAGATTATCTGGCAACAAGCAAAGTGTCGATTAATCTCCGGATATGGTGATTCATGAAACCCATGGTATGATGTGTAAACACAGCCCTCGCGAATGGAAGTTGTGATAGCACAGTAATCATCGCTGGTGATATGATCGATGATTGGTTGGATGATCGGATAATTGAGCCCGAGGAACAAGGAGTTGTTGCCGAGGCTGTAAACCCGCCTCCACTTGAATACGCCTGGCCCAACGGAGCTGGGATCTTTCTAACACGGCGCAGCCATAGCCATCAATGTCACGAACACCCCACGCATTGTACTGCATGCGGTTTGATGTAATGGTTTGGTCAATTTGGTATGTGCGAATGAGCATCAAATGACCGCTGTCAGCTGAACGAGCGATAAACCAGCACCCATCGGCTGGTATGGTTCCGTGTCCCGAATCATGAAGGCCAGCCGTGACGGCGTCTCGCTGCAACAATTCAAACCGGAGACCAAAAGGACAAAATAAACAATCATGTTCAGAGTATGTGTGGAATTAAGATTATTATAACAAAGTGACACATATCATAGATGAGATAATTGCAATGACGTGGTCATAAGCATACCCTAAGTTAAAAAATAAGCCAATGGCTTTCATATTCTAGCAACATGTCATGGTTCAAACATCATGTAACAATGAGAGGAAAACAGCTATGACAAATAGCTTCTACTCATATTCTACCATAGCACTTACTACTACTATTCTCATATCAACTCTAAGCAATAACATGCGTTGTTATACAAATCTAGTAAACGAGAGTAACATATAGCAATCATGATGTTATGCTCATAATATGTATTCTAACAATCATTAGATGCCAATTGTTCTCATATCAACTCTAACAATAACATGTGTGGTCATAAAAATCTAGTAAATGAGAGGAACATATAGCAATGATGTGGTTATAGACATGCTATGCATTCTAAATTTGTAACAAATGAACAGGCAAATGTATTCATAAGGTAAAGATGAGATGAGATAGAACAATTACACGACGATAGATTCCACCGTATATGCAGCCAACTGCGTAAGGCCGATCACAGTAACGATGCCATCGTGCACTATAGCATCGCATGTAAATGTTGCCTCAACAGATTGATGATGAGCCATAACCATGTATGGCGACCGGATTCCAGATAGACTAATCCCATGTTGAACAAGGCAATGAGCTTGTAATCCATGTTGTCTTCTGATGGTGTGGGCACTTTGCAGATTACAACTATCTGCAAACAGAGGTCGAGCCAAAAGCTTGACGTGTCTCGTGCGTAGTAGGCAGGAGTGTACGGCGGGCCACGACGCTCGATGTCGGCGGTATCCAACGATGGAAGGGTGATCTCTCGCTGGGTGTAGATATCCACGAGATGCCACGGACTACCGGTGTGGTGGATGAGGACGATCTAGTTATTTCATGCCCGCCCAAAGAGTGGCCGCGCATGAAGGATGTGGACGGGTAGTGGTAGCATGTAGAGGAGCACCACGGCAACCTCCATAGGATCGTCAAGTCGGTGTCCGGGCCACCTGAGGATCGGGCATCGCAAAGGTGGTGTCTTGAAAAGAGCCGCCGGGTTGTAGACGCAGTAGACGGTACAAAGACACCGAGCATGCGGCCGACGGATGGTGCCGAGTAGGTCCATACGACTACAGATCTGCTCCAAGAGAACATCGAGGAGGGAATTCCAATCAGCGGCTCTGCGTGTCGGGCCGGTTACGCCATTGGGGTTTTGGTGCCTGTGAGCCACCGGGAAGTGGATTCGGGCGGGCGGCGAAGAAGCTTCTCCTCGTGTGGCCGAGCAAAGGAGCGGGGTGTCGGTGTCAAACCGGCGGATCTCGGGTAGGGGGTCCCGAACTGTGCGTCTAGGCGGATGGTAACAGGAGACAAGGGACACGATGTTTCTACCTGTGTTCGCCCTCTCGATGGAGGTAAAACCCTACTCCGCTTGATTAATATTGATGATATGGGTAGTACAAGAGTAGATCTACCACGAGATCGTAGAGGCTAAACCCTAGAAGCTAGCCTATGGTATGATTGTTGTTCGTCCCTACTAACTAAAACCCTCCGGTTTATATAGACACACGATAGGGTTAGGGTTACACAGTAGTCGGTTACAATGGTAGGAGATCTACATATCCAGATCGCCAAGCTTGCCTTCCACGCCAAGGAAAGTTCCATCCGGACACGGACGAAGTCTTCAATCTTGTATCTTCATAGTCCAGAGTCCGAATTAAAGGTCATAGTCCGCTTATCCTGGACACCCCTAATCCAGACTCCTCAAGATCCCTAACCAGGCTTCAATGACGACGAGTCCGCGCGTAGATTGTCTTCGGTATTGCAAGGCGGGTTCTTCTCCAATTCATGTGTACTTGTTGAATAGTGTCCGGCTTCTTGTAAATATCGCGCTCCTTGGCTTCCACGCCCAATAATGGCCATCTTCCACGTGTTGAATGAATGCGAAAAGCTAGGGTATTTTTACATTTACCCCCCTAGCTGCGCAAATGAGCTGCCTATACAAGAGACGAGGATCTAGATCTGAATCACACCACCTTCCCTTCGCGAGCTTTCATTGGAGCGCATCTGACAGAAACCCATTCCGTCATGGACAGTCGACGCGGCTCCTCCTCTCGCCCTCCTAGTCCTCATCCTGGAGATTGGGAGAGATGCTCCGTCCCGCACAGCAAGTTAGTGACGCTCCAAACCAATGGGTTTCTTCCCCCAGCCTTCATGGTTCCGGTTCGAGCCGGACTCGCCACCTATAAGGGAGGAAAACAAGCGGAGAGCGTCCCCAGTCCCTCTCGAGGAGAGCGGGTATGCCTTGTCCCTGTTTTGATAAGAGGGCTCGGATTTCCAATTCATCCGTTTCTCCGGGGGCTCCTGGAGTTCTATGGCCTCCAGTTGCACAACCTTACACATGCCTCCATTCTCGCATATTATGGGCTTCAGGCCCTTTGCGAGCTGTTTTATGGCATCGAGGCTCATTTCACGCTGTGGAAGAGGTTGTTCTACCTCGCACTTCTTCTCGTGGAGGGGTCGATATATCAAGTGGGCGGAGCCGAACTATGGCGCATCGCCGGGACCGGATATCTATCCGGAACCCCGAAGAAGGCGTCCGAAGACTGGCCTTCGGAATGGTTTTATATAGAAGATGTCCCCCTGCCGGACCCTGTTCGGATCGGCCTCCCGGAGTTCAGTAATGCTCCTTTGAAGAAACGCCTAAGTCAAGGCCCACGGAACCCTCGGAGGGAGAATGACAGGACGCCCTTTACCCGATGAGCCGAATAAGGTTGTTGGCTCATTCTGCATCGACCATGATCGGGGTCATGGCCACATGCATCATGCGGGGAGTGCAACCGCTCCAGTATAGGGGCCACCTCATGTGGGATTTCAACAGGGAGGATGATGCCACCCGCCATGGCCGTAAGGGGCTGGGATCGGTCGCCGATCTGATGAAGATCTTGTCCGCATTGTACAAGGGAGAAGAGGAAGAATTTCTTCGCGTCAATCCTCTGGACGGGTTTTCTATGAACAATCCTCCAAGCTGGGTAAGCGGACATTTCTTTTTGTCCATCCGATCCATATTCCCACAGCCAAGTATCTCATTTTGTGATTTCGATGCAGGAACTGCGCCAGGCCGTAAAGGATATAAACAGCCTGCCTCCACAACCCGAAGATCCGGAACGGTTCCTCGATTTGGCCTCCCAAGAGGATCTGGACATATTGGTGGAGCTGATCGATGGGGTATTTCACCAGCTGAGCATTGATAATGCCCTGGTTTCCATTACGGCCTATTACCCCGGAATACTTCCAAATTTCGCAGTAATCGAGACCAAGCCCCAATACTTTGAGAATGATTCATCCTTGCTTATTTTTGATCACCGTACACCAACAAGTGTTTTGCGGGGGAGCCCTTGAGGCGGAAGGCCGAGCTCAAGCGGTTAGCCAACAAGGCAAGACGGCCCAAAGAGGCTAAAAAGAAGTGCGGACGGATCAAGCGCCGACAAGAACGGTACGGGCGCGTGTCGCCTTATTCCCAGGTTTTATTCTGGAAGGCATACTAACGCTCGTGCTCTCTTAAGGAAAAAGAGCGCTCGCCGAACTATTCCGGAGAGGTTGCCAATCAAGCCTCCGCCAGCCAGGCTTCAGCCAGGCCCAGAAGCGGAGGCGAACAATAGGCGTGTGTCGGATGCTCCTCCGACAGAGGATGCCGACAGATTGTCCGCCACCAACTCCGAGGTGGAGAGCGCCATGAATCACAAAGCGCCACGGACAATTCTTCGTGACACATGTTTCTCCCAAGAGGCGTTGAACGCCTTCAATTCGGAGATGCGCACCTCCGTGCCGCTCAAAATGGTCTAGCCAGAGCTACGGAGCAAGATGTGAAAGACATACGAGTGAGGAAATTTAACGGTTATATATGCCAGTAGCCCCCGAGACTTGAAATAGTTAGAGTAACTGATTTAAGGATCATTTATTGTGCAGGATCTTGCAGAAAAGAATACCCAACTGTCCCAAGAGCTTGAAGAGTGCAAAGCCCAACTTGAGGCTGCACAAGCCGCGACAGGGGAAGCCAAAGAGACCCCCTCTGGTAATATACGCTTTTAAAAGATATGTTATGAAGTGCGGCATGTGTATAGATCTGACAATGACATTGCAGATGGCGTCGGGGTAGATCCGGACAAGCAACAGCTCTTACGCTGGTTAAAGGCCGGCGAGAATGTGCTTACGAGGGTGAGGCAGGAGAAAAATAATCTCCAAGATGCCAACACCCAGCTGGGTGAGGAGCTAAAAGATGTTCGTGCCCAGCTATCTGACTCCGTTAAGGAGAATCGGCGGCTTCGACGCGGCATTTTTAGTAAGTGCTTAAACGAACTTTGAAAAAGAGTTCAGCGAGGAAGTCGACTAACAGAGTTATGTCTGTAGGTATGCTCATAGGCCGTCCTGCAGAGGAAATGCCCGGTTCTACAAGTGACCTTCTTCCCGAAGTTTACAACCGCATTTAACGAAGTTCGGCAGGTGATGAAAGGCGTCGCCTGTGCCTTGTGGCCATCTCTGCCTCCCTGCCTGAAGGCCTTGGGAGCGCGCGGCGCTTCCGATTATGGAAGATACCGCCTACCGTCAAAGGCGCCAGGAGGCCTAGGCCATGGTGAAGACGCGGTACACGGTTGTCGACCCAAACCACATGGCCGAGGTCGGACCTGTGGGGCCAGATGGGAAGGAGATCCCTGTGAGCTTAGTGTACGGCCAGGTAGAATTGGCCGCAAACTATTCCCAACAGGACTGTAAACTAGGCAGCCTGTTAGATGGCATTGAAGAGGAATACAATCAGTCAAATTGATATGTAATTTAAGGTGACATGTAAAATGCCTTCTATTCGGATTGTAGATCGTTTGTCATAGCGGACCTTTTTGCTTCAACCTCGGGACCCAATAGTCCGGAGTGTGTCCGAATACCCTCGCGGTTATATAAAAACCGGGGCATGCGTGGAGATCAGGCGTAGGGATCATTAGTGCTTTATCATACAAGTGCCCAACTAGTTATGTTATATTACATGGTTAGTAAGAAACATCTTCTAGGGAGAATAGTTCCGTTAGGGGTTCCTTTCCCTGGGAGGCATGCCCTAAAGTGCATGTCCGGATCATGAAAAAAGCGTAAAAAACATCTGGGGCAGATAAATAAATAGGTAAGAAATCTTCTTTTAGTTCACCGACCGAATATTCTCTTAAGAACGCTTAGCTTTCAGCTTCACCCGCCGAGGTACACGTCTGGCTGACCCGGCAAGAATAATCGCAGAGGTGCTCCCTTTACCACCTAGCCGAACAATCGGGAACGTAGGGGTAAGCACATGAGCCAGGCAACCCAGCTTGGCCAAAACTTAAGTCATATTGATGCATATAATGGTGAATAAAAGGTACATGCGGAAGTGTGACGCATGTATTGTGCATGAAGCCCTTATAATTAAGCTTCTGTGAAAGAAGCCCCCGGGTACAATGAGCGCAGATAGCGCGTCAAGTGTGTGCGAACAATTCGCTAACGAGCCTTCCAAGGCTTGAAAGAAAAAGGAGGGAGAAGGAGAAAAATAGAAGACAGCTAAAATGTAAAATATGGACAGAGGAAGGAGACGAATTCAGAATCCGGCGCTAGGCGTAGAATCTTCGGAGACGTGCTGCGTTCCATGGGTTCGGCTCGAGTCGGTTATCCGATGCATCTCGCAGACGGTACGCTCCACCGGTCAGGACTTGGTCGATCATAAAGGGACCTTCCCATTTGGGCTTTAGTTTGTCCTTTTTCTTGTCCGGCAGGCGTAGAACTAGCTCGCCAACATTGTAAGTTTTGGCCCATACTTCTCTGCTTTGATATCTTCGAGCCTGCTGTTGATAGAATGCGGAACGGGCCTTTGCTACGTCACGCTCCTCCTCCAAGGCGTCCAAACTGTTCTGCCGATTGAGCTCGGCTTCTCTTTCTTCGTACATGCACATGCGAGGTGAGTCATGAATTATGTCGCAGGGAAAAACTGCCTCTGCGCCGTATACCATAAAGAATGGTGTGAATCCGGTCGTGCGATCCGGAGTGGTCCGCAGCCCCCAGAGTACGAAGTCGAGCTCCTCTACCCAGTGCATGTTAGATTCCTTGAGGGACCGCACTAATCTGGGTTTGATGCCGCTCATAATTAGACCATTTGCTCGCTCAACTTGACCATTAGTTTGAGGGTGATAGACTGAAGCGTAGTCGAGCTTAATGCCCATGTTTTTGCACCAGAGTTTGACCTCGTCGGCCGTAAAGTTCGTGCCGTTATCATTGATGATGCTGTGGGGGACCCGTAACGGTGTACGACCCCTGATATGAAGTCTATCACCGGTCCGGATTCGGCCGTCTTGACAGGCTTGGCCTCTATCCATTTGGTAAATTTATCCACCATGACCAGTAGGTATTTTTGCTTGTGGGTTCCCCCTTTAGGCCATGTTCGGTTGACAGGGTTGTGGAGGGGTTTTGACACGGATTGAGGTGGATTAAATCCTCTACAAGTCAAATCCCCCCAAATCCCCTCCAATCCTCTTAGGGCAGGGTGTAACCGAACAAAGCCTTAAGGGGTCCGACCATGCCAAGCCCCCAGACCGCGAAGGGCCAGGTGATGGGTATAGTTTTGAGGGCGGTGGGTGGCATGTGGCTTTGATTAGCAAAAGAGCTGGCATCCGACGCATCGTTGGACTAAGTCCTGAGCATCTGCCCGGGCCGTCGGCCAATAAAATCATGTACGGAAGGCCTTGCCTACAAGGGCCCGGGCTGTGGCATGGTGCCCGCCGAGTCCAGTATGAATTTCAGCCAGAAGATTCCGCCCTTCCTCTTCGGAGATACACCTTTGAAGGACTCCGGTTGTGCTTTTCTTATAAAGCTCTCCCTCATAGACTTTATAGGCTTTACATCGCCGCACTATGCAGCGGGCCTCGTTTTGGTCCCCGGGAGGTTCCTTCCTGGTTAGGTAGGCTAGGAATGGTTCGGTCCACGGGGCAATGGCTGCCATTATTACGTGGGCTGAGGGTGTTATTTCATTGGCAGAACCACCGATCGTGTCGTAATGTTCGTGTGGGGGCAAGGCGGTTGGGTCCGGGTTGTTATTTCCGGACTCTCCCTCCCATAATACGGATGGCTTGAACAACCTCTCTAGGAAGATGTTGGGGACAGCATCGCGCTTATACCGATGCGTGCCAACACGTCTGCTGCCTGGTTGTTATCACGGGCTATATGGTGAAATTCGAGCCCCTCAAACCGAGCTGACATTTTTAGTACGGCATTGCGATAGGCTGCCATTTTCGGATCCATGGCATCAAAGTCTCCATTTATTTGGGATATCGCGAGGTTCGAATCCCCGCGTACCTCTAGGCGTTGAATGCCCATGGAGACCGCCATCCGGAGACCATGTAAAAGGGCCTCGTATTCGGCTACGTTATTGGAGTCTGTATACATTATCTGGAGTACGTATTGAACTGTATCTCCGGTTGGGGACGTCGAGCAGCGCCTCCTCGAGCCAGCCAACATTTTGGAGCCGTCAAGTGCATTATCCAGTTGGAATATGCGTCGTACTCTTTAGGGAGTTCGGCTTCGGTCCATTCGGCGACGAAGTCGGCCAAAACTTGTGACTTAATAGCTCTCCGTGGCTTATAGGTTATGTTGAATGGGAGGAGCTCAATGGCCCATTTGGCAATCCGGCCCGTCGCGTCGCAGTTGTTTATAATGTCATTAAGGGGTACTTCAGAGGCTACTGTTATTGAACACTCTTGAAAGTAGTGTCGCAGCTTCCGGGATGCCATAAACACCGCGTACGCTATCTTTTGATAATGCGGGTACCGTGAATTGCATGGAGTTCGGACAGTGGACACGTAGTAAACTGGTTTTTGAAGGGGGAACTTGTGTCCGTCCGTTTCTCGTTCGACAACGAGCACCGCGCTTACAACTTGATGAGTTGCCGCGATGTATAATAGCATTGGTTCGCCCATGTTGGGCGCGCCAGGACCGGGTTTGTTGCCAATATGGCTTTTATTTCTTCAAGTCCTACTGTATGCATCCGGCCCACTCGAAGTGTTCGGTGCGTTGGAGGAGGCGATAAAGGGGTAATGCCTTTTCTCCCAAACGGGAGATAAAGCGGCTTAGAGCCGCCACGCATCCAGTCAATTTTTGTATTTGTTTGAGGTCTTTTGGGATATCCAATTGTGACAGAGCTCGAATCTTGGCTGGGTTTGCTTCAATTCCTCTGCCGGATACGATGAAGCCCAAGAGCTTTCCGGCTGGTACGCCAAAAACGCATTTTTCCGGGTTGAGCTTGATGTCATATGTTCGGAGATTATCAAATGTTAACCTCAAGTCGTCTACTAGAGTTTTTTAGATGCTTGCTTTTGACGACCACATTGTCTACGTATGCCTCCACTGTTTTGTCGATCTGGTTTGCCAGACATGTCTGAATCATGCGTTGATATGTTGCGCCGGCGTTTTTGAGCCCGAAGGGCATTGTGTTGAAGCAGAATGGGCCGTATGGAGTGATGAATGCCGCTATGCGGCTTGGTCAGGCTCTGCATCTTAATTTGGTGGTAGCCGGAGTATGCGTCGAGGAAACACAATGAATCGTGTCCCGCGGTAGCATCGATGATTTGATCAATGCGGGGGAGGGGGAAGGGATCCTTTGGGCAAGCCTTGTTGAGGTCCTTGAAATCGACGCATAGGCGCCAGGATTTGTCCTTCTTTGGTACCATCACCAGGTTTGCTAGCCAGTCCGGATGTTTTATATCTCTGATGACCCCGGCCTCCAATAGTTTGGCTAGCTCCTCTCCCATGGCATGTCTCTTGGGTTCGAAGAAACGCCGAAGAGCCTGTTTGACTGGCTTGAACCCTTTTAGGATGTTTAGCCTGTGCTCGCCAGCCGGGCGGGATTCTGGCATGTCCGAAGGGTGCCGTGCAAAATGTCCCAATTTTCGCAGAGGGAATTATCTTATTGCGACGTCTACATCAGGATTTAATTGTGCCCCGATGGAGGCCGTTTTTGTAGGGTCCGTTGGATGGACTTGGAATTTGACTATTTCGTCCGCTGGTTTGAAGGAAGTGGACTTGGATCTCTTATCGAGTATCACATCGTCCCTATTCACTGTGGAGCGCATCGCAGTGAGTTCCTCGCCGCTAGGGCTTTGGATAGTGCCTCAAGGGCCGGTCAAGGGCTGTCTTATTTTCGGGCGCTGGAGTGCTATGTCCGGATCACTAGCAAGAGTGATGATTCCGCTGGGCCCGGGCATTTTGAGCTTCATGTACCCATAATGGGGTATAGCTTGAAAAATTGTGAATGCCTCTCGCCTCTAATAGAGCGTGGTATCCGGCTGCTGAACGGGGCCACTTGGAACGTGACTTCCTCGGACCTGTAATTATCCGGGCGTGCCGTAACACCACATCCAAGGTGATTTTTCCTCAGACAGCGTGCTTCCCGACTGGGGATTATTCCTCTAAAGGTTGTGCTGCTTCGCTCAATGCGGCTCCAGTCTATTTCCATTTTTCGGAGGGTTTCCTCGTAAATGAAGTTCAATCCGCTGCCGCCGTTCATGAGTACCTTGGCAAGGCGAAAGCCGTCCACTATCGGACTGAGGACCAACGCGGCTGGTGCTCGGGCTGTTCGGAATTTAGGTTCGTCACTGGCATTAAAGGTAATAGCCGTGTCACTCCATGGGTTTATTGCTGCTACTTGGTAGACTTCGCAAGGTCACAGAGTGTTCGTTGCATATTATTTGATGCGAAAGTCTCAAGACTATTAATACTGCATCGGTATCCCAAGGTCGGTGCTCTAGAGCTAGAAGCTCTGCGCCACTTTTGGCCACCTGCCGTAGTATCCAACATGCTCTAAGGCTATGAGTTGGAGTTGCGCCCTCTGTACTATGAATTTTACAAGGTCCATTGAGCCATCCCTCCAGTACGATTCCATGCCCTATAAAGGGTTTTTGCTTTTTGGTGTTTAACCCAGGTGTCTGGCGATGGTGCACCCTTTTATTTTGGACTGGGGTTGTATTCGAGGCCGGATTGTCCCAAAATCTTGCTTCGGTTTTCCAGGCGCTTTCCATCGCACAGTACTTTCGTACTATGGACACCAAGTTGGCAAAGCGTGTGATGTCACGGCGACTTATAGCGTTAAGGATCCCATTGTCCGTGCAATTATTGCAGAAGAATGAGATTGTGTCCTCCTCGCGGCACTCCTTTATCTTGTCCATAACCAGGAGGAATATGGCCTAGTAATGGTGTACTGTTTCTGCGGGCTCTTGCCGAATTTGAGATAGGTCACGTATGTTTGGGTGGGCGGGTGGAATTAAATCCGGAACCGCGCCCAATCTGAGGCTTAAGGGCCAAGGAGCTTCTGAATTTGGAAGCTTGGATTCTTGGATGTTGTCCAATGAATCTAGCCCGCTGCCTGACTTTAGGTTCAGGGCTTGCGTGACGTCCTCTCCTCCACGGGAATCCGGTATGGAGGGATCGGGAATCCGGACGTAGCTAGTCCTTAAGATAGAAGAAGGGTCGCCAGATTGTTCCTCTACCACAAAGAACGTGGTGGGTAACCCGGGAGAGTTAATCTCTCTCGGATCGGGTTTAGGCCCAATCTGATCATAGTCTATAGCGACTCCTGTATGCGATGGCGCGATCCAAGAGCTCGCTTAAGGAAGAGAGCTCCATCGGATCTAACTGCTCGGCGAGCTCCGAGTTAACGTGAAGATTGCTTTTGATGACCCGAGAAGTCATCGTCGGCGCGGCGGCCGAACAGGTGATCATAAGAAAACCGCCTAGCCGGAGAGTTTGGCTGACAGCCAAAGCTTCTATAGCAACAGTGCCGTCTTTAAAGACGGGATGAGGCATCCTTCCTGACGGCGACGACACAGAGGAACTCTCAGTGAAAGCTCCAATGTCGGTGTCAAAACCGACGGATCTCGGGTAGGGGGTCCCGAACTGTGCGTCTAGGCAGATGGTAATAGGAGACAAGGGACACGATGTTTTTACCTGTGTTCGCCCTCTCGATGGAGGTAAAACCCTACTCCGCTTGATTAATATTAATGATATGGGTAGTACAAGAGTAGATCTACCACGAGATCGTAGAGGCTAAACCCTAGAAGCTAGCCTATGGTATGATTGTTGTTCGCCCCACGGACTAAAACCCTCCGGTTTATATAGACATCGGATAGGGTTAGGGTTACACAGAGTCGGTTACAATGGTAGGAGATCTACATATCCGTATCGCAAGCTTGCCTTCCACGCCAAGGAAAGTTCCATCCAGACACGGGACGAAGTCTTCAATCTTGTATCTTCATAGTCCAGGAGTCCGGCCAAAGTTCATAGTCCGGCTATCCGGACACCCCCTAATCCAGGACTCCCTCAGGGGGGATATGGTATGCGCGAGCTACCAAGGAAGATGGCGCGGGCGGGCGAGCAGTGAGCGGGGATAAATGGTGTGCGGCCGACGATGGGGAAGAGAGGAGGAAGAAGAAGAGAGGAGGAAGAAGAGTGGTAGACGGGGAAGAAAGTGCATTAAATCTCAATTCTACTAGTACTACTACCAGGATATAGGCACCGTCTTCCGGAGTCTAAATAGTTACACCGATGACATGTGGGTCTACCACAAGAGGGCACATATGTCAGTTAATGGAGGACACAAAAGGTGAGGGCGTATTTGCGGAAGCATGCTCTCATCGGCAAACATGACGGCAAGACTGGGTAAGGCTGATTTAGTAACACCAACACGCTGGTTCAGCTTATTAATTACGTGTCCCATCCGGCCGCTGCGTGTATTGTCACTTCACCGCGAAGATTACTTGAATAATTCTCTCGACCGAGATGGGGAATGATGGATCGCGAGGATTACCTTTCTACAAGATCCCTATGCCTCTACGCCACTTCACTCATTTTGCTCCATACCTAGTCACTTGTTGAAATCAGAGAAAGACAAATACTCCGTGATTTGGAAACAGAGGGAGGCTTTACTCAGACCGGAGTATTTGGGAACAGAGGGAGTATCACCATATGGAGGGAACAGAGGAAGTTTGAAATATGAACATGTCAATGGGAGGGAGTAAGCCCCATGCATGCATGCATGCAACATCAACACTCACACGTACTCCACATGGACGCACACAACACTCACGCACCCCATGCGGCACACAGCACACGACGCAACACACACGCCACGCCAAGTGCTCAACCTACTCCCTACGTCCGTGAAAGACTGTACATTTAGAGATTTACACATTGACCAGGGTATAATTAACGCCCAAAAGTAGCAGACTTATGTGTGCATGCGACCATTGAGATAAGAAGATTAAATGAAGGCCGTTGCATGCTGTAATTAAGGATAGACATGTAGCCTATACCTACAGCACAAGTTGGTGCATTAGTCAATCAATATTGATTTAGATTAAAGGCTAAATGCATTGGAAGTGTAGATGTACATCATGTACTACTACACTCTTTGTTTTATAGCCGATGTACACTCTTTGTTGGAAGGCCGAGGGAGGACACGTGCATGCACTCACATACACAGCCAGGGCGGTTCGGGCGCAAGGGTTGGACCCGTGTGGGGCCTGCGTAAAGTTTTGTTATGATTTCTTTGCTCCGCCAACCGATGTGTGGGACCCGTAAACCAGGTGACAATTTAACCAACAACAAAGTGCCACGTCGACTATGTGGCCGGTCAGTAGGGTGCAATACGGTGCTCTACGATGAGCTAGTGATCGTATAATCGACGCAAAACTATATATAGTGACCGTAAAGAGCGTATTGTTACATATGTTGACCGCCAGTGTATTTTTCTCGTTTCAAATTAAGCCATATTAATCGGAAAGGACGCAATATGGACTACTACTAGTACTAGTACTGCTTTGATGTGTCCCGTCAACTCGCCGAACGAGGAGAAGCTTGCTTACTACGCCTCTCCCTCGCCCACGCGCACGGTGGTTCGCAGGACGAGGAGAGGGTTTTGACTATAGCGCCCTCTTCCTCGCCCTCGCCATCGCGGTGGACGTGCAGCAGTTCAATCATTGTCAGATTGCCAGGCGCATATTGTACTGTAGTATCATCATTGTTGGACCTTCCGAAGAGGCGAAGAGGCAAGTGCAAGGTTCACATGAGTACGAACTGTTGAACCTCCCGAAGAGGCAAAGAGCCAAGCGCAAGGTTTTATAGGATTTGTCGTCCTAGTAGGAGTGTACTACAACTATAGCGAATGGTGCTACTGTATGATGCCGCCACGTCACGGATATCCAAAGATGTGCCACCTTTTTTCTCAAAGAGCGTGTTGGAGCCCGTGCAACAACCACACAAGTTGCACGTACACATAACACATTTACTAGTAAAAATTCTAAAGGACAAATGCCAGTATGCCACACAAGTTCATCTCCAATTCATGTGATAACTTTGTGCACGACTACTCTACATATACTCACAGCGCTACCGTTCACAATTACCGTACTCCACTTAGACGTTATAGATGGGCTACATGCATGTCCTCCTCCGTGTTCCGGTCCTGTGTGTTCTTCATGGATGGCACGATCCATAGCGGTGGGCAACGGGAATCATTGTCGCAACTTTCTAGTACGGTTCCACACGATGGAGACTCATCCAAGCTGAAGCGGCATAAATCAGGGATAGCGTGTCCCAGCATGTCGTTCATTCGGCGGTGCGCAATGAAGACACAACCATGCTTCATGAACGGCAAGCCTTCCGTGTCGTGCATGGAAGGTGGCATCCGCATCACAATGGGGTAGCTGTCCCCGATGAAAAGCGAGTACTCTCCAAGAGTGTTCCTCGGCACCCACGTAGCATCACGGGGGTCGAACTTCGCGCCGCTCATCCGGTACACGCGGCATCCCAGATCTGGACACATGGTGACGTACATAGTCAAGGTCCATGCATAATAATGTTGTGCTCAAATATGGCGGTCAGTAATGCTGTGAAGCAAATAGTACTACTCCGGTATAGAGGAAGTAAAATAACCGGCTTATTATATATAGACACTCTTGGCTACATGGATGAGATAGTAAGACATGGGAAAACAAAAATGGTGGCAGCTAGTGGCTTCAAGTCTTCAAGGGCCCAGCTAGCTATACGCGTCCTCCAAGGTAAAAAGTACTCCTACTAGTAGTACTAAGTATACTACTAGTACAACAATGAAAGAGAATGAGAGAGGGTTAAAAAATGGAATACCTGGGTAGATGGTGACGGTCCGATCGTGGTAGATTGTGTGACCATGTTGCACATCAGTGGTACCATGGGTAACGACTGCTAAGATAGTTGATCCCAACATGCCAAAGTCAGCTACTGTGTTCTGTGTTAGACCGAATCACGGATGCAAATGCACATCCAGGATCGGGCGATCTTATTTTGATCGGGGATGACTGGTCCTCGCAAAATAATGGAGTACCATTAGGGATGCAAATGATGGTTTGTGCATTCCGTTTGTAATCTCCCTGCATCGTAGGATGGCAACCAGATGAAACAAGTCCTCGGCTTGTCACCGCGAAGATGCGGCCTAGATGGCGACAGCGTCTTCGAACGATGTAGGGGTACAAATCTGCCACCGCCAACATGCGCCTACCGCCATTCTATCGTCTTGCATTGATGGCAATCCTTATGTCGAACACCGTGATGAGATAGTAATCATCGAGCCGTGTCGCTTTGTCGGGCGGGTCCGCAATTGCGATCTTCTTCAATCTCATGTAGGCATCATCATACGTATTCAAGCCCAGCCAGTCCGGAAGGCCGATCCCAATGGTGGAGAAGGGTCTACCGGAATGGCCGCACTACTGTGGATGTTGTGCAAAATGATGGTGGTATCCGGCCGGAGGTATGCAAGCCAATCTTCGTTGGCACCGACCTGCACCTATATATAAGACGGTGGGCAGCGGAGAAATTACGGGATGGAAATGGAATAACTAAGTACTACATGATCAAACTCCATTATCGACCGCTCATCGGACAAAATCCGACTACCTCTCAATGTCGGCAAATCTATCGGAGTCAACGTGCAACCATGGCCAGGAGCGGTGGACTGTTCAAGGATTGTCCCATAGAAGAACCTTCTCCTCGAGGACGCATGGAAGACCAACAAGCATGGCCTTTTCCCAAACCTGTTTAAGCGGCGTCTTGAAAAAGTTGAGTGAAGCGCCGAAGTCTTGGGGCGGTGAGGACGTCGAACGGCGCGATTTCTCCCAGAGGATCGTTGCCCAAGGTCTCCCAGCCCCGACGAGGAGGAGAACCGCTGGCGAATCCATGGGAGCAGCGACGAATCGAATCAAGTAGGAGGAGATAAGAGCGTAGTAACCGCAGGCCTTGTCCTTCCAACTGTAGAGATCCTTCCTCAAATAAGGGTGAGGCTATTATTTACTACTAGTACTAGCATTATGGAACGTTATAGGATTGCATTATATTATAAATAATAGCACTAGTAAGAAATTTTTGGCACTAGGTAGTAGTTTTTGGCGTGGATTAAAAATTTTTGGGTATGTTTTTGCCATTTTTTGTACACGCCAACTAGTGTCAGAAAACGTCTTAGAGCAAGTACAATAGAGCTGAGTCAGCTGGCTATAAGGAATAAACTAGTATATTTCTGCTTAGTTGGAGGAAAGAGAAGAGGAGAGAGAAGGTAAGCGGGCTCTTCGTGAAGAGCCAGCTCTAGCACGTGCTCCTAGGCACTATGTGAGAATAAAGAATGGGCCACATAATAAAAAAGTAGTATACTTTTTAATCTACTATTGTACATGTTGGCTATAAGATGGATCAGTAGATGACATGGCATCGGCTTATAGCCAGCAGCTAGCTGTACTATTAACCATGCTCTTACATTATGTGATTTGAGGAGTACGTGATTGCATCAGAAAGCAAAGTGCAAAGATTACTTTTCTCAACTACAGTATTAGTGCAATGTCTTTGTACTTCTAGTCTAGTCTAGTCTAGTATAGTGCACCAGTTTTGAACTCTTGAATCTCAGGGGCAAGGAGCTACAGTTGGAAGTGGAGGGTACTACTGTTCTCTAGAACCATCACTGTACTATCAATGCAGGGGAAGTACACCTGCGTAGTGGCCTAGTGGGTACTCTCGGTGCTATATTCAGCCGCTCCTCTCACGTAGGAGTAGCTGGCCTACTCAGCTGCTCCTCTCACGCACACACTAGCAGCCTTTTTATCACGACGGTTATCATGTCATGCAAGGCGTAACATTTGAGTTATTTGATACAATGAGACTAGGCTTTTCGCTTCCATTTGTGGAGGTGTAACGGATCTCGTCGAACTTTGTTAGTAGTTCCTTCTTTATGAATGAGATGAAGCAAAGCTTTTGCCTCCGTTTCAAAAAAAACATGTCAAGAGGAATTTCTTTTATAGTAGAGCCGATAATGGAGTGAAGTCCATAGGTGCAACGCCACAAGCTACAGAGTACTAGTAGTACAACACTTTACATAGAGTATAGAGCCATATTGCACAGTTCCCAATTCCCCGCCAGGCTTTTCCGGCTCCTCGGGCTTAATTGGGAGGCGCTAGTTTAAATATGCTACTACTAGCTGATGAGGAAGCTGCAAGCGAGGTGCGGCTAGGGCGAGCACGCGAGCCACGGATGCTGGGAAGGAAAACCCGTTCACGTGGCTAGGCTGTTCAAAGGCACCCAGATTAGGGCCGCACGTCCGCTTGACTTCAAAACTCAAACTACCCGTAAAATATTGCCTCGCAGCCAAGTGTAGTACTAGTACTATTTTTTTAAAGGCCACCGTATGCTCGCCGGATCGAACCCACAAACGAGGTATACACTCACGACCACTAGTAGTACTCGTAGGAGTACAACGCAACCTAGAATCGCCTTTTGTCGCTAGTAGTACGTACATTGTTCCTTACAAGAAACCCCTAATGATGCAAGAAACCACTAAAATGCCAAGAAACTACTACCACTTGCATACGTGACAGACTTAAGATAAGACTACCTTATCAACCATTGTACATGCTCTTACCAACCAAAATCCTCGAGTGACCTCCTACCTCCGGCCCATCCACCTAGTCATCCTCGGCCATGGGACGCAGCTACCGCCACGCGTATATGCAGGTCAAAACGCCTGTGCGGAGCCCATGTTGCGGCAGCCGGATGCCAGCTCCGTCCGGCCATGACCACTAGCTAGCCAAGATAGCTCATCACCGCTTGTCTCGCAAGGTTTACTAGCTAGATTGGCACGCAGCGGTATGGCGGCTTGCTTTCGCCAAGGCCAGGCCAAAGCCATTTGGCTCGAGCGAAGGCTGGCGCGGCTTGCTCGCCGTGAGTCATGCTCGGGCCAGCCTGCCAACCTGCAAGTGAGGCTGGTAGCGTCGCCCGGCCCGTCCGGAGCGGGCGGCCAACTCGCTCATCACCGGCGCCACCGATTTAACACGCATCAAGAATGTTTGAAGTAATGTTCAGGAAAAATAATGATTTGAGGGGGAATAACAGGATAGAAGGTCGGATGTGGGTCCCTCGTGTCAACGGTCGGACAAAATGTGTTGGTTTAAGCTTCCTCACAAGACGGACGCAGGGCCAACCAGTCATAAATGGGTTTAAACGAACCTAATCGGTAGGAGTACTAGGTAGTAGTTTTTGGCGTGGATTAAGAAATTTTGGGTATTTTTTTGCTATTTATTGTACAATAGATTCTTCCAAGGGCTGGTTGAAAGTGGTAGTTTTTTGTTAAATACTCTATGTATTGTATGTAGGAGTGAAAGTTAAGCTTTGGAAGCCAATAAGCAAGGCTAGTTACATAGTGCATATGTGTACATGATTGAAAGTAAATATCAACCATGAGTGACTAATATCTTGATGGAAAACTCGAAACTATGGAATACTAGAAAAAATACATGGTTGGAAATACTAGCAATGTTCATGTCCATTGCAACGAATCATAATTAGAATAATACTTATTCACAAACTTGGTACAAAACACCCTAATTTTGATATACATATGTATATTATGTTTCAATTATAATATATTCCTTGGGCTGTTTTGGTGAGGTCAGGGAGGGATGTGGTTGGTTTTAAGATACTAATTATGGCTTTTTCTGCAAATTGGTAGACAAGTGGGATGTTGGTGAGAAAAGGAAACAACTTACCTCACAATCGTTAGATGTAGATCTAATGGTCAGAAACGACGGATGGCACACACACCAGCATCACTAACTTAGTCCTGTGTAGGAGTACTAGCAAGATCTGTGCATTAACGGAACATCAAGATGCATTTTTTTATAAAAACACTTGTTGTGATTGACCCTCATGGAGTAATCCCATGTGTAAAAACTAATGATATCTCGAGAAATATGAGATAAGGTGAAGAGGAGTTGGGTGTGGTGGTGGTTGGTAGTCGGACTGAGCGGAGGCATGGGGATTGATGACGCCGGCAGCGGCCACTAGGCCAGTTTGTTCCAGAGATTTCCTTTCTTAATTGCTCAACAATGAGGTTTGTTGGAGATAAGGATGAACGAGGGAAGGCCTTGTCTGCAAATGTGGAGAGGGGTGCGGGTATCTTTTAGTTTAATTTCCATCCGTCAGATATAGATCAGATGGTCTATATTGCAAGATGGCACACGTACCATCATCACCAACTCGGTTTTTTATAGAAGAAGTAATATAAGTATGGAGATACAAACGTATTATCGATACTTGCTTCCGTAAACTAGCATCTACATTCTATTCAACGCCTTGGCATGTGGGGCCTTAGCACAATGACTTCTCGATCGTAAAACAAAGATTTTCCGTCACGACAAGGAGGGGGTGATGGCGGCGCTTTTTGGCTTGCTCTAGTCCTAGTAGTCATACTAGGTGGTCTAAGCACGTGTAGATTTATTCTTTTTCACGTATCGTGTTCGCCAGATCGCCACATTTGTTGATGAGTAGACTGTAATTTATTCATTATTGAGAGTGTTTGCGAGAGAGAGAGAGAGAGAGAGAGAGAGAGAGAGAGAGAGAGTGTGTGTGCGATATGTTAGAGATTGAGGCAATGATAACAGATTCTTTGTGTCTATGTGTGTGGAGGATAGAGAGAGACATGTACATGGGGCTTTGTGTTGTGTAACATGGAGACACATATACATAATTAGAGAGTGAGTGTGTGAGATACACATGCGGACATGGGAAGAGATGAGGATCCAGATAAATGGGTGTTTGTGCATGTCTATGTGTGTTTGTGCACGCATTTGTGTGTGACAGGGAGAGAGTGTATGTGGAGTAGAGAGACCACTGATGATGTAAACCTAGTATAAGGGAAGGGGGAATGGTGTGACATGTGTAGTAGCGAGATAGCACGGGTGCGGGCGGGGGGAGCAGACTATTTGGAAGAGACATCGAGTGTGTGTGTGTGTGGGAGAGGTGTGAGAGCGAGAGAAAGAGAGAGAGAGAGAGAGAGAGAGAGAGAGAGAGAGAGAGAGAGAGAGAGAGAGAGAGAGAGAGAGAGAGGAAGAGAGGGGGCGAGAGAGGGGTCGTTTGTGTCCATAAATGGCGTATAGATAGGGAGACAATGTTGATGTTGTCCGAAATTGGCCTATGAATGGAGACGCGGGGGAAGCGAGTCATCGTGTGTGTGATAGGGACTTCATGAGAGATCTAGAATAGATGGTGTACATAACAATGTGCGAAATCGAGAACGATTATACATTAGGGAGCTATGCAAAGAGTCACGACATATATGTATACAGGGAAGGAGCTGCGGCGGGTGCGCATGTGGGAGAGATAGAAAGAGGAGAGTGGTGCACAAGGAGACAAAGTGTGCTTGTTTGCAGTGGGGTGGTGTGTGAGGTGAGTGCGCGAGAACCACATAACTAGGGAGATAGACATTTGGGGGCGACGTTTTGTGTGTATGGGAAATATACACTCTACATAGTGTGTGTGCTTGGGTAAGAGAGATAGCGGGAGACCTAGAGAGTGAGGGAAGAGATGTGTGCACGCCCGGGAGACAAAGTGATAGAGACCTATGTTGGCGTCCGGACTTTACAAGAGAGAGAGGTGTTAATGTGCTCGTGTGTTGGTGTTTGGGGGAGAGAACGACTTCTCTATGTGTGTGTGTGTGTGGTGGTGGTTGGGGGTGACTTCAGATAAAGAGTGAGGTGTCTATATTTGAGGGACTTTAGCGTAATTGAGATATTGTGCACTCATGGTTGATCAATTTGTTTCACAGTTTGTACTATGAGATAACGATACTTTTAAACATGCGTGATATACCTTGATGTATAAGAATTACAAACCTAAGATTGGAATTTTGGAATTCGACTCCATCATTAGCTTTTGTAATTCATTTAAACGGAGGTACATTTTTTAAGCCGGAATTTCGTGATTTCAAATTCATATATCAAACCTAGAGATATACACATACGGGCATGTTCAAACTTTATAATCATTCACTTTATTCATACACATACACATTTTTGCTTTTGTCATCATATTTAGGATAAGCACATTTGGAATTTCATTTGAATTGGACCGTATGATGGTATTTGCTTGTAGTAGCTCAAGATCCATATTTGAATTGAATGGACAATCTAAGTTTCGAGTTGGAGACATTGATTTTCAAAACATGCACTTTTTTTTATGCGTAAAACAAACAAATTGTCGGCCATGATATCATAGTCGGCCGTGACGAGAGCAGAATACTTATAATTTTAGGCGCCAAAAGCTTTCAAACTTCCGCTCACATTGAAATATCACGCTACCAAAAGTTTAGCCTCGCGATATTCCTGTTTTACCCTGCCACATGAACGGAAAGGGCTGCTTTGGTAACTCCATTGTTTTCCTCTTTGCCCCCAACATTCTTCCCCGTAACCCTCCCTTCCCTCCCTTCCTCCCCGACCCCCCCAACCACGGGAAGCCGCCGAATCTAGTCCTCCACCGCAGCGATGGACCTCACACCCCGCCGGATCTACCTCCGCACCTTGGAACCCCCAACTGCCAACTCACCACTTCACCGGAGCCGCTTCAACGACTGGCTTGTCCACCGCTTCAGATCTCCTTGACCGCCATCATGGTCCACCGTGACCGGATCTCGCTTAACCGGCGCCCTCGCCCACCACAACAGAGGCCCTTCATCGACTCCTAGTCCGCCTCTTCATCGCTCCTTCATACAAGCCCTCGCCCTCGCAGCAGATCCGCCTCACCGAAAGCACTGCATAACGCTACCGCTTGAAGCCTTCGCCCATCTGACCGGACCCGCTCCACGGACGCCATATTCAACTCCACCGCCCTGCTTTACCGACGCCGCAGCCTCATCGAAGTTATTTCGATTTATACTCCTTCGGTTTTTCTTTATCGTGCAACTGTTCACTTACCATAGATGAGCTTTCTTGTATGTCGACAGCGCCGCAACCGTATCACCGGAGCCGCTTGCCGACGGCGATACCGCCCAAACTCAACCGCAACACGAGCACCATCGATGATCCTTAGCTATCAAGTATGACAACGATACCCATACGCCGCCGAGAATCAGGTACTATCATCCAACGGCCGGCGCCTACATTCACTTTCCTAGCAAAAGCACCGCACATTTGAATTTCTTCAGGGCATCATTCTGCTTGCACCTGTAGGGCCATACTTCTGGCAGTGAACATGTTACATGTGCTAAATTACATACCAGTGCACATATAGTTAATATGCTTTAGTTTTTTTTCTGATGCCACCTGTTGGTTCCATCAGACTGGTTAATGTTCTCTATGCTTAATTACACATCAGCAAACTAGCATGTGGTTCCGCTGCTTTTTGTTCGTTTTACCCTACATTTTCTGATGCTAGCTATTACATCACTGCTCCGAGCCTTTGTTCATTACTTGTTTGTGCGTTTTCTTGATCTTCCCAAGTTGCATGACTAATTTGATGCTTCTATTAATTATGGAGCTGCCAACCCCATCAAGCAAAATATTTGTTCTTTTGGGGCCGGCACCTCGAACAAGCATAAAAATAGAGGGAAGCAGATATATTGTCGTGTATGCACACACCCTTCTTTCATTAGTTTAGATGAACCATTGATGATCAATTCGGACCGGTGCATGCGATTAAAATTAATTTTACCTAAATAGATGGTGCAGAATAAACTACAACCACTAGATTTGCAACCACGGGATGTCGATTTATATTTTCAAAGAACATTGCAACAGCAGCTAGGCTTCATATTAACATATGGTAAGCCAATGTGTTTTAGTACATGTGAAATGTAATGAGAGTGGGCTACTTTCTTGGCTTGTGCCCTCAACATGTAATCCTACCGAATTACAAATAGTTCAGTTGTCTCCGCTTTCGTATTGCTTGATTCAATGCTTGTTTGTTGTTACGCTTATACCGAAGTTATTAATATGTCGTGAAGGCTCGTCATTGCATCGTCAGAAAGAAATGCATGCCTATTTCATTTGAGTCCTTAACTTTTCCTCTCAACTTCATCACAAGACTGTCTTCGTAGTTTATATGAGGCCACACTTGTTAAGTGCTTTCTCAGATTATTTCAACCGCTTAGATGCCTTGGCAACTTAAATATAGCGGTTGTACACTCCCTTTCAACTAGGGATGTCAATCGGGTCCCGCTTAATCCCGATTAAAGTCCACTAGTGGTATGATAGTTCGTAAGAGTTTTTGTTTTTGAGGAAAATGAACTAGGAGGTAGCAAAAACTAACTAGATGGGACTGGCGGATGTCGTTTATTTGCCACTTACATCCCTAGTTTCATCTTACCATTTTAATTTCTTTTTCGGCCGATGTCGCTTGAACCATTCAAATATAGTTGGCCATGCTCGGCAATAATTCATCCGTCGTTTACCATGTAAGCTTACTGCCTCGATCATACGATAATTATCTCTTACTTATGTCCAGCGGAAACCTTTCAGGATGCCTTTCACACTAGGACACAATGTACAACCCCAGAATCTATTTGTGGAAGCAGTGCGCCATCCATGTTACCAGATGGTAGCAGTTCAGAGGCAACACCACGGAGAGCAGTCGAGCATAGATATTATAGTGCTTGAGGCTCTACTAGAGGCGTAAAGAGATGGTGTGGCTGCCATGAATGAGGTAATCTTTATCTTGAGGCTGGAAATTACGGAATTAGCGGCACGCATTATGCAAGCAACCCAAGAATTGGAGGAAGTAAGAATGTTGCATTTGAAGACGGAGGAGGTCCCGCTGTTTCGCTATCCGAAGCCCAAGGTAATCCCGGTTCTTATTTAGATACCGATTGAAATTGTCATTATATTATTGTACTTGCATGTTGTGTCATGTCTCCGAATGGATTATGTTGCAAGACCCCTATGTTGTCCGGAATTCTATGTTGTCCATGTGTTGTAATGATCCGAATTTTTAGGCGAGGTAATCCTCAAGACTTGTATGATTGACATAAGGTGAACTGTTTTTCGTGTGAGCATATTGTATTGGATGAAATAACTGCTTTGAATCAGAGTGTATCCAACCCATCGAATTCAAGATCACGGCATTTCTAAATCATAATCATATATAAAGGTGGAATAAATCTTTGTTGTGGTGTTGAAGAAATAAATAACAAAACGTATAATTATTTGTGGATATTCGTAATCGAATACAAATTGATTTGAATTTAGTTTGCTGTGTCCCGGCAAACGTGAATGCTAATTCTCCCAAGTTTCAACGGCGGCTAAACACCCACTATAATTTGTGGGCTGCCCGAAGCAAGTGTTTGTGAGATGGAAATTACTGTCTACCCCTGACACTGAGTACATCCTTATCGACCGGATTTACAATGCTGTCGATAGGGGTAGACTAGTAACTTCAATCAGACGTGACACGACGGCCTCTGAGTCCATTCAGACACGGTGGGCGCCAAACGTGGGCGGCAAAACACATTTGATTCAAGCTCGTCCGAAAGACATGTGTCTCTTCCTCCATTTCCCCATTCATACACGGTGGGCGGCAAAACAAACTCTCCTCGTCTGAAATCGATATAGGCTAATATTTTAAATAGGGGCGTATGTGTAACTTCCATCGACGTGACACACAGCCTACCTGTCGACCCCTGCTCATACACCATGGGCGCCAACCGTGGGCGGCAAAACACCCTCTCCTCGTCCGAAATAGTTACCGGCAAATATTTGGGAGATGAGAGATTACCGTCCTATCCCCAACCGACGCGATGTCCGATGTAGCGACCCGACCCGAATGGATCAAGTCTCTGTGCTTAAGTGTCATCCCTGGATCGGTATGCTGACACACACAATACTCGAGGATTTATAACAGAGGTAAATCACATGTATAAAGTAACGTAAATACTATTACCTCAATCCAAAATAGCGGAAGTAACAAGGTTGTGGATTCCCATCAACACCAACGGCAAAGTTGAGTGTAGAAATCGTAACCCTAACGTATCACTTACTCGTTGTCTGAAAAGTCTGCAACATGAAACGTTGCAGCCCGAAAACGGGTCAGCACATGGAATATGCTGGCAATGTAACACATAGAGAGTAATGAAAGAATAAGCTATACTACATGCATATATGGCTGGTGGAAAGCTCTATGGTTAAAGTTTTTGCGAAAAGCCAATTTTTTTCCTACAACAAAGGAATAAATTTTAACTTAACTATCATGGTGGTTGAAACATCATTGAGAAGGTATAACCCCAACTCAATCCCAATTAAGATAATTAACATCCCAACAATATTAATTTAGAGTGATGAGATACATGTGAATACTCAAGTACTAGATACTCAGAATTGTCCATAACCGGGGGCACGGCTAACCATGATTAGATTGTACACTCTGTAGAGGTTTCATGACTTTTCCCCACATGACTCGATCGCCTCCGCTGATTTCTCGCACTACATGGTGTTTGAGAAACGGATGACCGAGACACGCCTTTCGTAAACATTAACTCTTTACTCCGGGTAGATCATACCAAACCTACAAAACCCACTACCACCGATCTACCTCTTCAAGAGCTTCACGTAAGTTACTCAACTATGCTAGATCCCATAATAGCTTGTGGCTGCACACGGAAGTTTCTAGCATGAATAATCTCAGTTCCCTTTGAGCCTGGTGGCGGTCCATAGGAAGATCACACGGGTACCCGGGATTTCCAAAAACAGACAACACCGGGTTCCTGTGTGCCTCAATCCACCCAGATGTGTATTAAAGTTGCCACCTTAAGTTAACCATTAATTAACAATCTCACATCTCGTTATGAATAACTCTCAAACCCAACCACGTCACGAGCATAGCATAGCAATATAAGCAACACGTAGAAGTAACTCCCAATGGTTTGATAGTAACAGGCAATAGGTTCCTACCTCATCATCTACTTCCCAACCCACAAATTAATGACATCCTAACCATGCAATGTTTGAGGGTTGAAACTAATGCATAAAAACTGGGTATGAAAAGAGTATGATCAAAGTGTTACTTGACTGCAATGTTGATGAAGATGATTCGCACTCAAAAACTCTTGATAGTTCTACTCGTCACACTCCGGTCAGTCTATCGTAATCAAGCAATAGTAACCACACATAAGCAATCACTCAAAAGATCGGAAAGAATGAAGAGAACAACTCGGAAAACAACAAAACCAAACAAACAACTCTTGCAGCATAAAACAATTTCTAACAGTACCAAAATTATATAAATTTGGCCTTATCAGAAAGTTTAGGTCAAGAGCTTCGATTTGCAAAAAGAATCAACTAAATCGGAGTTATGAAACTCAAGTTATGATCAAACGAAGTTTGAATACAAATCTGTTTGAATTCAAATTTTAAACTTTCAAAAACATGTTTGAGTTGGGTTCCTGGATAGAGGAGATCGTAACGAAGAAGTGGGCGTTGGTTTCGTTGAATTTGGACTAACGAGTAAAAAGTTATGGTCGTTTGAAAAACAGGGACTAATTTGTAAAAGAAATATTCACGGATGGGTCCCTGGCTGAATACTAAAAAGAAAAGAAAAAGAAAAAAATCTACACAACGAGCGTTCACTACAGAAACATAAGTGACGAACTCGTCCATTACAGAGGCTAAACTAAAGAACGTTCGCTACATAAGTAAATCTAAACAAACCGTTTTTTTTATAAAAAAACCGATCTAGGGTTTTTGAAAAGAAAACCTAAGAAAAGAAAAAAACAAAGCGGTTTATTACCGGTTCGGGGAAAAATAAACCGGCGGCTCCGGCGAGGCGGCGTACTCCGGCGAGTTCGGCGTCGGGCGTGGTCGCCATGAGCTCCGGTGGCCGAGGGCAACGCGGAGGCGACGGTGGACGCCAAGCGGGCGAGACGGGAGGTTGGCGGCGGCTGGCGGCGTCTCAAGGGACGGGACGGCGAGGCGGCGGCGGTGGATCTCGCCCGGCGGTGGCGGTGGTTTACATGGGCGGGCGAGGAGAGAGAAGAGAGAGGGAACGGCCGGGCTCCGGCTTAAATAGGCGGGAGGCGGCCTCGGAGGCGTGGAGAAGGGGCCACGGGAGGCGTGCCGGCCGGGACTGACAGCGGCGTGGCGGCCTCCCGTGAGTCCCGCTCGGGACGAGGGCGACGGGCGACGTGGCCGGGCCGGCCCGGCCTGAGGCCGGGCCGGCCGGCGGAAGAGGGAGAGTTTTTTTTAAACAGTCAAACAAAAAATAAAATAGAAATATTATATAGGCATATAATATATTAAATTTTCGGAAAAAGATTTCCTACAACATGAACATTATTCTAGTTTCAAATAAAATCCACAAAAATTCTAATAATTCAAACAGTGCATCTTGGTCCAATAAAATCCAATAAAAATCATTTTTAAAATACCAAAATTAATTCAAATTTATTTCTCCAATTTTCTCGATGTAGGGAATCATGTTACCCTATTTTCCATATATTTTATTTTTGAAGAAAAATGATTTGAATAAAACTCAAATAACTCCAAATTGGAAATAAATTCAAAAGAATTTTTGAATTTAATACTTTGAAACTCCCAACTCATATTTCATATGTTTTGAAGAAGTCATTTTATCTTCGCTCGTGAAAATCATTGAGTTTCATAAAATTTCAGAACTGGAAATATTCTCAAATGAAATTCAAATATTTTCAACACCCCTTGTCATTTAAATAAATGGAAGAAGTCATGTCATCTTCTCTCCAGGGTTTTGTGATGAGAAGAATTTGAATTCACGAAGAGCATAAAAGCAAAATGAAAGTTTGGGAAAGTCCTTTTATTCCCTCTCATTTAACTTTCAAAAAGATTTCGAATTCACTCACTTTCAGTCAATCAATCAAACAATCAATCAAATCTATTTATTTATTATAACATTCCAAAATTTAGAATTTTGGGATGTTACAAACCTACCACCCTTAAAATGAATCTCGTCCTCGAGATTCGGAGAGGCTAGAAAGAAATAGGTTAGGGTTTGGGGGTCTTCAAAATCCACCGATCGTCTCCGGGGTCTCGGGTGCTACCACCCTTAGAAGCATGGTTACTGTTCCATCAAAACTCATATACTCCATCCTTATTACTGACGGTGTCGGTCTTTTCAGATCATAAGGATAATTCCTTCTCTGGGCTCTTCCGGTAGTGGCATAACCTTTTCCTCAAATCTTTTGTCCTTTCCTCTTGGTAAGGTTATTCCGAGATTGGGTCTTCCTAGCTGACGGGTCTGGCGCCAATACTAACTAACTATCGATATCTCATGGTGGTTAACAATTTAGGGTTTCTCCTGCAGGAAATGGGTCTGGTTGATCCTCTCCGTATAACCTACGGTTGGCAAAAGCTGCCTTATACAAGGGGAAAATTCTTATACCATTCTAAGGTTCAAACAAGGTTTAATACGGTCGTCTCTCTACTATAGGTAAGTCACTTAGATTTACCATCCCATATAGCAAGGCGAATAATAAGAGTAAGTCGGTATGGTGATCAATCCATCCCGCACCCAAATCATTACCATGTATATGGTTTAGTGAATCTCGCATTCTAACACTCGGTCATCCTCACAAGCATTGCAGAATTTCTCTTGTCGCATTTAACCAAGTTCGGATATATCCATAGATTCTCGCAAGTTGCACAAACATCTATCGTTCCTTCACAACTCTCAGGTTTTGCGTTACTCCTATAAGATCGTCTATCGATAAAATTGTAACTTCTTCCAGGGTTTTTCCTTCAGCAAGAGTGTGCTTGCTTCTTGGCAGGACCTGGGCCCTGTGGGTTATGGCCCATCTCATCACTTATAATCCTTGAACACATCATCTGGGCAACTAATCATTATCCCAACATCCAACTTCCCGGCATACTTAAAATCCATCTAATTGTACTGTTTTTCTTCCTTCTATTGGCACCAAACTAGGACATGATTACTCAGACTCTTCATGGAATTTCCATTGATCCATATTTCCATCATCATACCTCCTTTATATCCAATAGTAATTCATCTCTTCATCCTCGTGGGATATCCCACCTACCGAGATAAAACTATACTTATGAAGTCCATACTCCACTTCGTGGAACATCATTATCCTTTCAAAGGGTCAAGTGTCCACACAGGGTACTACCACCCTTAAAATGCTCCAATCTTCCATAGACCATATTTCTCATATCCTCGAAAATGGTTAACCTCTTTCCTCATAGAGTAACAACTCATAAAATCCAAATCGCACAAAGATCGCTAACTTTATTTATTCTCAAATTATTACAATCTCCTGTTTTTCCATTACATGCCTCAACTCAACACTTCAACATAATGTAATTGTTCTCACTACTACTACTACTACTACTACTACTACTACTACTACTACTACTACTACTACTACTACTACTACTACTACTACTACTACTACTACTACTACTACTACTATATTCCTTTCTTGCAAACTCAACTATTTATCACAAGCCTCCTTCTCTTTGGGACAATCCTCGCAAAGTGTCTGCTTCATCACAATGGAAACATATTACTCGACAAATATCGAGGTTTCCTTGTGATTATATAGCCTCCTGGGTCCTTATCTTCCCTCTTGGGCAATCATTGAAGTAGTGCCTGAATTTTTGCACCAAACATGTGATATGACTCAGGTCTTTCTTTGTAGAAATTGGGTTGTTCTGGAATCCAACCTACTTCTCTTCTGGACCTTTCCGTTCCAATCAGGCTTCTATTTCCTGTGGGTCATACTCTACTTCCTCCTGTCGGAATTCTACTAAATCCCCATTCAAACAATTCGGGAGATGTGCCCTTCTTCTCCACATGAATAGCAGGACTTGGTGCAGGGTTTAATTGGTTCTTCTTTGGGTGTGTCCTCCACCTCTTCCTTCATCACAGTTTCTTTTAAAATTTCCATTAGGGCTCCTTTCATTGCTTCTTTCTTCTGCTGGATGGTTCTTTGTACCATGGGGTAAATGTGACACTGAGCAGCGTAACGGGTAGCGCCTTCATACAAGAAACAAGTGATCTGCCTAGTTGGGCATTCTTCAGCTGGATGACTTCCTTCACAATTTGGGCATTCATCCTTGTGTTCGTTATGGGTGTGTCCTATTTCTCCACAGAGCTTGCATGCACAAGGTTTCTTCATAACATTTCCATAAGGCTCCAATTTCTGGGACTCAAACCTAGTCTTTGACAAGGTCAACTTAAATTCTTTCCAAGTGGTTACTCCTTGCCATCCATTTATGGTTTGGTACATCCTACACCAAGTAGCAGCACCTCTTTCAAAGCACTGAAGGGCATGTTGCGTCATATCCTTTCCGGCTATAGTGTTATTCTCCATGTGATCCTCCATGTTCTGAATCCATCGGTCCATCTCCAATTGACTCATCGGTCCCGAAAATACGAGCTCATCTCCATTCATCATCTATTGGGTCCATGGGTTATGGGGTGAGATAAGATAGATAGAGAGGGATGCACACAATACAAACAATGGTTTTGAAAAGACATATTTTATTGTGGCTGTTGGAAAACATCAAGCAAATGACAGCTCACAGTCGTCGCATCTAACGCAGATATATAACAGGGGTTTGGTCTTCTAAAGGTCAAAGTCGTCAAACTCTTCAAGTCTTGGTCATGTCTCCGATGGCTTCTTCTGATCATGCTTGTCCTTCTCAAGTTCCTATGCCAGATCATCTCTGTTGTCGCAAAGTCTCTCGTGGCGTCCTTCAATATTTCTGGAGTTACGTTCCAACTTCTGGATTTCATCAACCTCGACATGAACCATGCTCCTACTGTCCTTCAATTCCTGACAAATATTTGATGTCTCAAGGTTTGGCTCCTATAGCTTGGCTACTTTCAGCTTCTGGGTCCTGAGTTCTTCACGAAACGCTTCCTTATCAAATACTGCTTCTTGCAGATCCATCTTAACCTCTTGATGTAACACTCCAGATCCTGGTGATACACCATAATGTTAAATCGCATCCTTCACGATGATGCTCCTTCACCTTCTACCATCCAATCCTTTCCGAGGAAATGCATGCTTAACTCAAAGACAAAGGGCAATAGCATATGCGGGTGATAACCTCATGGATAGCCGTGTTTCTGCTCTTGTCATTTCCTTGAGCTATCATTCCATAGTTGACATCTCCTGCCTTAGGGCTTTCCTGACAAAAATTTTGAGTTCTAATGCTCCATGTTCCGGTCTTACTCCAATACACCTTGATCTCGGGTATTGATAACTTCCATGGTCCGTCAAATTCCATAAGCGTAACCTTCCTAGGTCATAAGATCTGGGAATTCTTCAGAGCCTTCAAAATTCTCCTAGTCTTTGGAGTCTTCAACAGTTGTAGTTTCCATTTACACGGTAAAATCCTCTTCATTCCAAATGGTCTTAGTTGTCCGATATCTTGTCTCCTTGGAGTGGTCTCATCGGTCGAATCTTCGAGTGGTCAAAAGGGAAAAGGGGTATGGTCTCACTAAAAGGGAATTCTTTTTTAATAAGCTCAGAAGAGAAGTAAAAGATTCTTTTGAAAAGAAAGTTGTTAGAGAAAAATCTTTCCTATGGGCTTGCCATTTTCTAGGGTCACGTCCCCATACCAACGTGGTGCTCGATACCATCTTGTAGCGAATTCGACCGAATGGATCAAGTCTCTCGTGCTTAAGTGTCATCCTCGGATTGGTATGTCGACACACAAGACTCGAGGATTTATAACAGAGGTAAATCACATGTATAAAGTAACGTAAATACTATTACCTCAATCCAAAATAGCGGAAGTAACAAGGTTGTGGATTCCCATCAACACCAACGGCAAAGTTGAGTGTAGAAATCGTAACCCTAACGTAACACCAATGGGTCAGCACATGGAATATGCTGGCAATGTAACACATAGAGAGTAATGAAAGAATAAGCTATACTACATGCATGTATGGCTGGTGGAAAGCTCTATGGTTACGCTTTTTATAAAAGCCAATTTTTCCTACAACAAAGGAATAAATTTTAACTTAACTATCATGGTGGTTGAAACATCATTGAGAAGGTATAACCCCAACTCAATCCCAATTAAGATAATTAACATCCCAGCAATATTAATTTAGAGTGATGAGATACATGTGAATACTCAAGTACTAGATACTCAGAATTGTCCATAACCGGGACACGGCTAACCATGATTAGATTGTACACTCTGCAGAGGTTTTATGACTTTTCCCCACAAGACTCGATCGCCTCCGCTGATTTCTCGCACTACATGGTGTTTGAGAAACGGATGACCGAGACACTTTTTCGTAAACATTAACTCTTTACTCCGGTAGATCATACCAAACCTACAAAACCCACTACCGCCGATCTACCTCTTCAAGAGCTTCACGTAACTTACTCAACTATGCTAGAGCCCATAATAGCTTGTGGCTGCACACGGAAGTTTCTAATATGAATAATCTCAGTTCCCTTTGAGCCTGGGTGGCGGTCCATAGGAAGATCACACGGGTACCCCGGGATTTCCAAAAAGCATAACACTGGGTTCCCTGTGCCTCAATCCACCCAGATGTGTATTAAAGTTACCACCTTAAGTTAACCATTAATTAACAATCTCACATCTGTCATGAATAACTCTCAAACCCAACCACGTCTACGAGCATAGCATAGCAATATAAACAACACGTAGAAGTAACTCCCAAGGGTTTGATAGTAACAGGGCAATAGGTTCCTACCTCATCATCTACTTCCCAACCCACAAATTAATGACATCCTAACCATCCAATGTTTGAGGGTTGAAACTAATGCATAAAATTTGGGTATGAAAAGAGTATGATCAAAGTGTTACTTGCCTGCAATGTTGATGAAGATGATTCGCACTCAAAAACTCTTGATAGTTCTACTCGTCACACTCCGGTCAATCTATCGTAATCAAGCAATAGTAACCACACATAAGCAATCACTCAAAAGATCGGAAAGAACGAAGAGAACAACTCGGAAAACAACAAAACCAAACAAATAACTCTTGCAGCATAAAACAATTTCTAACAGTACCAAAATTATATAAATTTGGCCTTATCAGAAAGTTTAGGTCAAGAGCTTCGATTTGCAAAAAGAATCAACTAAATCGGAGTTATGAAACTCAAGTTATGATCAAACAAAGTTTGAATACAAATCTGTTTGAATTCAAATATTAAACTTTCAAAAACATGTTTGAGTTGGATTACTGGATAGAGGAGATCGTAACGAAGAAGTGGGCGTTGGTTTCGTTGAATTTGGACTAACGAGTAAAAAGTTATGGTCGTTTGAAAAACAGGGACTAATCTGTAAAAGAAATATTCACGGATGGGTCCCTGGCTGAATACTAAAAAGAAAAGAAAAAGAAAAAAAATCTACACAACGAGCGTTCGCTACAGAAACATAAGTGACGAACTCGTCCACTACGGAGGCTAAACTAAAGAACGTTCGCTACATAAGTAAATCTAAACAAACCGTTTTTTTTACTAAAAAAACCGATCTAGGGTTTTTGAAAAGAAAACCTAAGGAAAGAAAAAAACAAAACGGTTTATTACCGGTTCGGGGAAAAATAAACCGGCGGCTCCCGCGAGGCGGCGAACTCCGGCGAGTTCGGCGTCGGGGGTGGTCGCCGGCGGCGCTCCGGTGGCCGAGGGCAACGGCGGAGGCGACGGGTGGACGCGGCGGGGCGAGACGGGGAGGTTGGCGGCGTCGGCGGTGTCCGCGGGGACGGGACGAAGCGAGGCGGCGGCGGTGGATCTCGCCGGCGGCGGCGGTGGTTTGCGGCGCGGGCGGCGGCGAGGAGAGAGAAGAGAGAGGGGGAAACGGGGCCGGGGCTCCGGCTTAAATAGGCGGGGAGGCGGCCTCGGGAGGCGTGGAGAAGGGGCCACGGGGAGGCGGTTCGGCCGGGACTCAGACGGCGGCGGCGGGCGGAGTCCCGCCGGGACGAGGGCGACGGGCGACGTGGGCTGCCTGGCTCGGGAGCCGGCCGGGCTGGCCGCCTGAGCCGGGCCGCCCAATGGAAGAGGAGAGTTTAAAAAAACAGTCAAACAAAAAATAAAAACAAAAATAAAATAGAAATATTATATAGGCATATAATATATCAAAATTTTCAGAAAAAGATTTCCTACAACATGAACATTATTCTAGTTTCAAAAAAAATCCACAAAAATTCTAATAATTCAAACAGTGCTACTGGTCCAATAAAATCCAATAAAAATCATTTTTAAAATACCAAAATTAATTCAAATTTATTTCTCTCCAATTTTCTGATGTAGGGAATCATGTTACCCTATTTCCCATATATTTTATTTTTGAAGAAAAATGATTTGAATAAAACTCAAATAACTCCAAATTGGAAATAAATTCAAAAGAATTTTTGAATTTAATACTTTGAAACTCCCAACTCATATTTCATATGTTTTGAAGAAGTCATTTTATCTTCGCTCGTGAAAATCATTGAGTTGCATAAAGTTTCAGAATTGGAAATATTCTCAAATGAAATTCAAATATTTTCAACACCCCTTGTCATTTAAATAAATGGAAGAAGTCATGTCATCTTCTCTCCAGGGTTTTGTGATGAGAAGAATTTGAATTCACGGAGAGCATAAAAGCAAAATGAAAGTTTGGGAAAGTCCTTTCATTCCCTCTCATTTAACTTTCAAAAAGATTTCGAATTCACTCACTTTCAGTCAATCAATCAAACAATCAATCAAATCTATCTATTTATTATAACATTCCAAAATTTAGTATTTTGGGATGTTACATCCAAAATTTTAAACAGGGATAAGTTCGTAACTTTCCCCCATTTCAGAGAAGTGCGTCCCAAAGTTTGAGATCCCCCCACCCTCCCCTCCATTTCCCCATTCATACACCGTCGCGGCACGACAACCTCCGCACTTCGGCCAGCCTCCTCCGTCCGCCACCCCATCCTCCACCTTGCCGGAGCCGCTACCCCTACCCCGTCGTCCACTGCAAGAGATGGACGTCTCTCATCAACGGGCTGGACCTGGATCCTTTCATTGCCTCCTCTCGCTTCATCGGCGTTGTCGTCAACCTTGCAGTTGCCGCTCCTACGACCGCCTCGTCCACGGCAACATGATATATCCCCCGACCTGGCCGTCTGTCGTCTAAAGTCTTCTTCCCCGCCGCCGACAGCCATCGCACCCGCAGCACCCTCAACGACAAGATAGGCCTACACGGCATCGCAAGAGAGGTGGTACTCTTCCATATGTGCTTAAGTTATTGATCTCACCCAAAAATAGATCGTAATTTGTTTATCGTACTTTTCTTGTCCGTACCAAATCGTAGTGGCTAGTTGAAAGCAAACATTGGTTATGGTAGCTTTGTCCGGTTTGCACCTTCAGATCCGCCATGGCACGGACACTATACTCGTAAAGCTTATGGTTTCCCCCTTTATATTCACTACCATCATCGTAGGTGCTTCGTGTCGTGCTAGCACTGCTCGTCAAGACCTCAACCCAAAGCTTACGTGTTGAAATACGAATCTGATATGATGCTCATATCATTAAAACAGAGAATGTTTAATTGGTCACCTAATGTTCCTATATCAGTTTCAAAAAGCATGTGCGCCACCCACTGGTCCAGCTAGTTTCACTTTCCTGATTTTTCTCTTGATGCTTAGGGTTTTCCCCTTTTATCTACTCTACTATGATCTGCGTATGTGCTTTACGTCTTGGCATTACTCCACCCTTCAAGCTAAACAACACAACACTCGTAATTCAAAGCTTAGTTGTTCAAATATGATTGTGATATGATAATGATATTAGTTAACCGACACATTTAATTGGTTAACTAAAGGTCCCACTTGAGTTTCCAAAAGCATGTCGCGACATATAGAGAGACAAAGATAATTGCATTTCTTTGTCACTTGTTGACCGTACTTTCTTGTCCATACCAAATCTTAGTTGTTATTTCAAAGCAAACATCGGTTGCTAACTACCCTTTCTTGGCGGGTTTGCAGCTTCAGATTTGCCATCCCACTGCCACGGTCAACACTGTACTCATCATGCTTATGTTTTCCCCATTTTATGATGACCACAATAAGCCTACGTGGTTCGTGTCGTAATAGCACTTCTCCACCCATCGAGCTAAACAAGCTTTGTACAAATTCATATATGATATTATTGCTGATATTAGTAAAACTGAGAGATGTTTAATTGGTGAGCTAAATGTTCCTACTTTAGTTTCGAAATGCATGTGAGCCACATATGGAGAGACCGGAAAGAATAGCATTTCTCTGTGCGCCTGTTCATCATGGGTGGCCAACCGACATTGTATTGAAAGACTTGTAATATCTTCAATCTGCTTGCTCTTCCGCTATTCTTTAAGATGATACTCTTCTCTTGCGGTCGATCGGTCAGGTCGAGTTGTTCTCCTTAGTATATTTTGAATCACAAAGTCAGGTCGACTTGTTCTTCTTTACTATATGTTGAAGCTATCATCTGCGAAGTGTCATCACTTCGAGCTCTCATATTTTGAGTAGTAGGCCACATTATATTAATGCACACAACAAATTAGAGCATGCATGGCATCTTTTAAAAGAATTAAAGAGATAGCACAAAGGGGTTTACAGGAGGCAAGATTGGATTAGAATCACTTACGCATTACAAAGAAAATCTCACTTGTTTTTATGTTTTCATGCATGTCGATATTGAACATTATCAAAATGAATATGAGAATGGGCGACGAGAGGAATATTGCGGAGCGATCCTTTGGCTAACAAACTTGGCATGGTGGAGGATGGCCTATCTTATTCACCCATCAAGGTGCTTGCTCTAGCTTTGCAAAGTTGTATTGGTCGCACATATTTTGCATCGACCTCTTGCATTACTTCTACTTTGTTACACCATCTCGCTTAGTTTAAGCATCATATATGATTATATGCCATACCTATCCATTTTCTCGTACCTATTCCATGTGTCGTCACACTATCTTTTTCCAAATAAATGTTGTTCTTTCGTAATAGATGTCCAAAAGGAAGAGGGTGAGTGCAAATCCTCAAGGAGTACAAACTATGTATTTGGAAAAGGTAGTGATGCTCGTTAAATCAGATAGATCACAGCCACGTAAAACACAGGCCCAACTGCATTACACACTTTACCCCTACTCCAAAGGCCAAACCCCTATTAGAACTGTTGGGAGCCCAGCGTCAGTAATCGCATCTATGATATCAATTCAAAATTTGAACTCCTAAATTTCTGCTTGTGCCTTACCTTCTCTCTTGTATGAAAACTAATTTCAAATGAATCTCCTTGCTCAAAGGATCATACGATCTCAAAAAAATAATGGGCTCTGCATTGCTCTCGTCAGTACCTCTCTGCCTTTTGCCTTGTAACGTTGTACTTAATTAATTGCTATTTGATTATGTATCATCGATGCACTGAGCTTCATTATCCTCTGTTTCTTCCAATATTATTTGATCTATATTTACTCTTTGCAAAATGTAGAATAATGGCAACGCTTATAAAGAATTTTCTTTGGGGAATTTATTGAATTATCCTTCCATCAACATGGAGAAGGGCTTTGTCCAGCCCGTGTTAACATGTAATGTAAGTTCATCCTTCTCTCCTTCAAACTTTGTTCTAGTATAGATTTGGATAGGCATCATTTCCTCCTTCTTTGTTTGCTTCTTTGTTTACATCCGATTGGATGTTTGCAACAACTACCGATTTCAAATTGTAGTTGTAAAAACATGTTCCTTATGCAGAACAGATCCATTTATTTGCTTATATAATTGAGAAACCTGTTACGTGTCTCCTTGTTTCTCTTTCAGAGTCGTATCTCTTATGCCAGGCGGAACTTCAGGGAAGATAGTGAGCCGAACCATCTTGTGGACAGCGAGATGACCCCAAGGTCCTGTCTTGATGAAGACAGTGAGTAGAAGCTACTCACCAGCAGGTGTGAGACAACCTGCATGCAGTCCTCGCCTCGATCGATTCGACTTCTTCGCCTCAACTTAAAGCGGAATGGCTTTCTTCAAATTTCAGCTCCGACTTGAAGTCAAAGATGCAATGAAGATGTCGAGGACTGCCAGGCGCACCATCAAGCCTTAAATCTAGTGTTGATGCATCTATCGTTAACACAACCGAGGTCTACTCAGCTTCTTCATTGTTTGGGGGCCCTTCTGGCCGTGCCTAGTGCCTTCAAGTGCTCTCGCTTTTGTATATTCTTTTGTCGGCGCGTTTATTTGCACTGGTGGCGAACTTTGATGCCCAGTGGATGTAATATGTGATAGCCGTGATAGCCTAGCGTAAGTTGCTTGCTTATTTATTTCCTTGTTGCCTTGTTTATTTGTTTGCTTGTAGTCATTGCAGTTCTTTTTCCGCGGTTTGCTAGTGGCTGCAATAACCTATTTTTTAAAACTAGGCTACAATAACCATGGGCTAATATTTACTGTAGTGACACTGGGCCTCCTACGGGCCGTAGAAACAGTGGGCCTTCTACGGGCCATAGAAACAATGGGCCTTCTAAGGGCCGTAGAAACAATGGGCTTTCTACGGGCCATATCATCAAAGGGCCTTATACGGGCAGTATGATAACATGGGCCAATAACAGGCCGCATTATGGCCGTAAAAGGGCTAGAGTTGGAATCGTCCGTTCATGGGCCGACCATAACGGGCCATCAATAGGTCGTATTTCATGACGCTGTGAAAACGGCCCAACGTATTAACGGACCACAAACGGGCCGATCAGAACCACGGGCTGAATTTGGCCCACAAGCGTAAAATGACAAGAACGGGCCGTAAGTAAACGAATCTTTGAAATGAGCCCAAGAATAAATGGGCTCCAAGAAGGCCGAAAGATAACATGGGCTGAACGCCCAACGGAATAACGGGCCGTTAATGGGTATAAAGTGATACATCGTTTCATTACGGGCCGGTTTCACCACGGGCCGTTAATGGGTGTAAAGTGATACATCGCTCATTACGGGCCGATTTGACCACGGGCCGTTAATAGGCCAAGAGTTACATAGGGCCTCATATGGGCCGAAGACGCCATGGGCCATACATGGGCCGAAGTGAAACGGGTCGAATCATATTGGGTGGCCCAGATGACGCCATCGGGCCTAATTCGGATAGGGCGTAACGGGCCTTGGGTTAGCGGGCTGTAAATGGGCTATATGCGAATAGGCCGTTAACAGGCTTTCCATGGGCCGGCCCGCCACATTTTGACCAAGTCAAACGAGCCGGCCTTTTCACTGGAATGGGCCTCTGTTGGGCCGTGCCATGTGTCGCCGTATCATAGGCGCCTTCGGTCCAATGAGCGGATGACATCTGTCCCAACGGTGAGCCGACACATGTTTGCTCCAGCCAATGATGATTTTACACGTGGAAAATCCCCATTGGTCGGGGCTATTAACGGGTTATCGGATCCAAAACCCGACCCGATAGCTTAACGGCGTTCCGTTATGGTGGATGCCATGTGTCGGTCACCCTTGACGAAAGCACTTCTGTGACACGCGATTTATCGTCATGGAAGTGGACACTTCCGTGATGATAATTTTCGTAATGTCATGGAACACTTCTACGACAGCACATGTATGACTATCTTGATTCTGTCATAAATTTGTCATGGATGTACATGCATGACAAAAAATGCGACCTACTATGACAAACACGTATCATCACGGAAGTGTATTTTTTTTGTAGTGATATCTATCAGATCTCACTCTCGTAAGTGACCATGTAGGGATTGACAACCCCTTATCGCGTTGGTTGCGAGGATTTATTTGTTTGTGTAGGTGCGAGGGACTCGTGCGGAGCCTCCTACTGGATTGATACCTTTGTTCTCAAAAATTGAGGGAAATACTTACGCTACTTTGCTGCATCACCCTTTCCTCTTCAAGGGAAAACCAACGCAGTGCTCAAGAGATAGCAAGCACTATATACATTCAACGCAATTAAATGTTTACAGTGACCCATCACATTAGTTAATTTAACATTGAGGCCACTTCCCATCCGGTCACCCATTTGATGACTACTCCAACCTCATCACACTTAACTTGGGAGTTCTATTAGATGAGCTATCGGTAGGGAAGCTGGTCCTTGCTGCTGTAGGATCCCTCTTTGCATCCTTTATTGGGCACCCGGATGACCGACTATTGCCGCCCAATGGTCAATGCCACGTCCCCCGCATGGTGGTCTTTACAGCAGGTAATCAGATCGCCGCGGACGCCGCCTCGCACAACCGCATGCACACGAACGCAGGCGTGATCGCAAGCGCCGGCCCCAAACACTGGCAGCACAACTTATAAATTGACGGATGGAATACTAGTTACAGTGATGCATATAATTAAGCAAAGGGATCGCACATGTATGTATTGACTAGAATGAGAATGCAATAGCACAATAAGAATTAAGGCCACGATGATGCGATCGCAGTGGTGGTTATAGGAGGCAAGAAGAAAGATGCATCCATCAACGTACGCCCTCCTCCTCCTCAATTCAGTGCGCCAGGCCACCGACCGACGGGTAAGGAGCGGCGGCTTTTGTGGCGAGGTCAAGGTGCTTCTCAGCAATGGCATCCAAGGCTTCCAGCCGGTTGAAGAAGGCCAACGTTGTAGCGTATTCACTGGCCTTGTAGATACCTATGTACACGATTCGCTCATACACATGGATGTGAAGGTCGACGGTTTCTTGCAGGGCGAGGCGCCTCGTGGCGAGCGTGACCTCCATGTGGACATTCTTCATGGCGTCGGCGGGCAGTCGCAGGCCCACCAGTACTTGAAAGAGGTTCCGACCATGGAAGCCGATTAGGGTGGCAGGCAATGAGGAGCCCGGGCGCGTGGGCTGGAGGAGTACGGCGATGTCATCCGCGAGCTTCTTGACGATGGTGAACCTGTTGGTGGTGCGAACGATCATCTGGTCGTACTGAGAGTCGTAGTTGGCGTCGACGGCGGCCATCCACCAGCCGGTCGCCAACACCATGTGGAGAGGATCCTCGGTGCCATGCCGCAGGCCGGCATCATGGACCATCTGGCACAGCCGCTGGCTGCTCGCGTCCCCGCCATGGGTCTGGAGTGATCACTTTTGTGCTTATTAGTGTAGGGCTTAGGCAAATTCTTAGGTGCGTCCGATGTGGTAGATGCATTGGAATGGAGGGGCGCCTTTATATGAGTGCAAACTGTGTTGCATTCACATCGTGTTGCCTCTTTTCCCGGTTCTCTCCCCATTACTTCCCTCATGCATTCACATGATGCTAATTGAAGGAGGATGCATCATTGGTCGTTCAACATTTTGGGAACCGCTACCCTCTCCTAAATGCGCATTAAAGCCATATTGGGAGCGCCTCCTGTCAAATCGAATAGTATCATACGCTGCCGCTGCACGCCTGAACACGCCTCCTCGCCTCCATCTATGCTTAATTACTGAATTTTAGTTGCAAAAGTTAGATACTGCTAGTGATTTTTAGCTTCATGTTTTGACAAATCGCAGTGTTACAAGGTTGGCAAATGGCAATGTTACTAGATCAACAAATGCCAATCTTTCTAGTTTGACAAATGGCAACATACCCATATGACAGATGCAAATCTTACCAAATTGTTTGTAAGTGGTTCACACGGGTCATCCGAAAGAACCGTTTGTGTTCAAGAGATGCACAAATCCTGCTCTCACTTTGCATACGGGTGTTCTATCTAAAACGTTTGCGATCAAGAGCCATTAAAACCAAGATACGTGGTGTCACGTGAATGGTTAACATAACGCACGCGGTTTGAATTATACAAACGTTTGAGATATTAAAGTGGCAGCTATTTTTTCAAAATGCGTTTCTTGGATGTTATCCGAGTGCGCCTTCTCTCAAAATGGACATGAAAATTACCACAACATGTCGGGTGCCACTCCATGATAGCATGCCAAGTTTCATGAATTTCAGATGAGTTTTGGATTTACTAGAATTTAAAAACCAGGTATCTCAATGTTTGCGGCCGAGTAACGATGGCAGGGTGTTTGACATTCATTCCCATTTCTTGCATGGGACCTAAGCATGCACCCAAGGACAAAGATTTGATTTTTCAACCAATTTATATGCACTGGAGCATGTGCATGTAGTTCAAATTTGAATTATGCACATAAATGCATTGAAAACTCACTTAATGCATAAAAATGTCCAAACGAACCCCGAAAAATCACAAAAAATAACACAACACTCATGTTGTTCTATGTTGACACGAGAATTTTTTTGAAAGCAATAGGAGGCAAATGATATTGTTTTGTCCCCAAAGGTGGGGCGTTCCCTATCGAAGCCATCAAGCTTGTTATGAGAAGCTCTGGTTTGTGAGGAGCTTATACCCAGACCTGCCCCAAATGGGACAAAAAAATTGCCATGGCATGCTGATGCCGCTCCATGATACCATGCCAAGTTTCATGAATTTCAGACGAGTTTTGGATTTAATAGAATTTAAATACCAGGTATCTCAACGTTTTGCTGGCAATCAACGGTGCCCTTGTGTTTGAAGTCCATTCCCATTTCTTGCATGGGACCTAAGCATGCACCCAGGACACAAATTTGATTTTTCGACCAATTTATATGCACTGGAGCATGTGCATGTAGTTCAAATTTGAATTATGCAAATAAATGCATTAAAAACTCAGTTAATGCATTAAAATGTCCAAACGAACCCCGAAAAATCACAAAAATTTACACAACACTCCTGTTGTTCTATGTTGACACGAGAAAAATTTTGAAAGCAAGAAGAGGCAATGGATATCGTTTCATCCCCAAAGGTGGCATGTTCCTTATCGAAACCATCATGCTTGTTGTGAGAAGCTTTGGTTTGTGAGAAGCTTATACCCAAACTTGCCCCAAATGCGACAAATTTTTTACCACAGCATGTTGATGCTGCTCCATGATAGCATGCCAAGTTTCATGAATTTCAGACGAGTTTTGGATTTACTAGAATTTAAATACCATGTATCTTAATGTTTGCGGCCGAGTGGTGGTGGCAGGGTGTTTGACATTCATTCCCATTTCTTGCATGGGACCTAAGCATGCACCCAAGGACAAAGATTTGATTTTTCAACCAATTTATATGCACAAGAGCATGTGCTTGTAGTTCAAATTTGAATTATGCACATAAATGCATTGAAACTCACTTAATGCATAAAAATGTTCAAGCGAACCCCGAAAAATCACAAAAAATAACACAACACTCCTGTTGTTCTATGTCGACACGAGAAAATTTTAGAAAGCAATAAGAGGCAATGGATATAGTTTCATCCCCAAAGGTGGGGCATTCCCTACCGAAACCATCATGCTTATTGTGAGAAGCTCTTGTTTGTGAGAAGCATATACCCAAACCTGCCCCAAACAGGACAAAAATTTTACCACGACATGTTGATGCCGCTCCATGATAGCATGCCAAGTTTCATGAATTTCAGACGAGTTTTCGATTTACTAGAATTTGAAAACCAGGTATCTCAATGTTTGCGGCCGAGTGACGGTGGCAGGGTGTTTGACATTCATTCCCATTTATTGCATGGGACCTAAGCATGCACCCAAGGACAGATATTTGATTTTTCAACCAATTTATATGCACTGGAGCATGTGCATGTAGTTCAAATTTGAATTATGCACATAAATGCATTGAAAACTCACTTAATGCATAAAAATGTCCAAACGAACCCCGAAAAATCACAAAAAATAACACAACACTCCTGTTGTTCTATGTTGACACGAGAAAATTTTTGAAAGCAATAAGAGGCAATGGATATCGTTTCGTCCCCAAAGGTGGGTGTTCCCTACCGAAACCATCATGCTTGTGAGAAGCTCTGGTTTGTGAGAAGGATACATCCAAACCTGCCCCAAATGGGACAAAAATTTACGACGCCATGTTGATGCCGCTCCATGAGAGCATGCCAAGTTTCATGAATTTGAGACGAGTTTTGGATTTACTAGAATTTAAAAACCAGGTATCTCAATGTTTGCGGCCGAGTAACGGAGGTAGGGTGTTTGACATTCATTCCCATTTCTTGCATGTGACCTATGCATGCACCCAAGGACAAAGATTTGATTTTTCAACCAATTTATATGCACTGGAGCATGTGCATGTAGTTCAAATTTGAATTATGCACATAAATGCATTGAAAACTCACTCAATGCATAAAAATGTCCAAACGAACCTTGAATAATTCCAATTCTTTTATGACACACATATAGTTGCATGTTCACCGCAGATAAAAGGTCCTTATCTAGCAATTCAAACACCGTCCATGGCCGCTGTGACCCCATTATGTAATTCAAATCTAGACGAAAAATCAAGTAGATCCCACGCAGTTTATTATAACCAACCGTGTGAGATGCAACATAAAATATCTTGGAGCACCGTCGGAGTATAGTACGCATACGGCTTACGCGAGAAGGTGTGAGGGCTACAGTCCACAACCTGCTCTGAATAAGGGACCGTGTTTGATGACACTTTGCGCGCCAGTTTTTTCGCTGAAGCGATTCCAAATGTTGGCTTCCGCGGAAATAACTACCTCCCCGCCCCTCCCCATTACAAAAAGCCACATTTCCCCTGCTTCCGCCTTCCTTTCCAAGTTGAAACCTTCACTCCTTGCTTGCAGCGCCGCCTCCTCGCCAACGACCCTCCTTCACGCTGCTCGGCCTCGCTTATCCAGGCAGGTAATCCACACCTGACCCCCAGCCTCCTCCTCCTTCCACATCCCACATGCCCCGACCGCCGGCGCGAGCGCGACACCTTCCACCCAAATCACCGACCCCTCCACCAAATAAGCGCCGGCCTAAGCCATGGTGCACACAGTATAGCAAGGATCTCAAGGAGCATTTGGCAGCGGAGAAGCAAATCGCGGCCGCACGCGTGGATGAGGTCCCGATGGCTGCCATTCGTGCCGACCCCCAGATCTTGGAGGAGCACCTCGCCGTCGAGGCCACCGTTGACGCCTCGTGCGTCAACGCCACGATGTGGTTGGCTGCATTAAATGATAGTTCGTGGCGTTTTCTCGAGGCCACCGTCGGTGCCTTCGACAAAGACTACGAGGTGTTTTCTCAGCGTGCACGTGCTTACCTCATCTCAAGAACCATCAGGTTGGTGCCCGGAGCGGCTCAGGCAACTCACCACTACAACGAGGGCACCCACGATGCGGAGGCTCGCCCTCTTCCATGTCCAAGGAGCCAATTGTCATTGATATCTCCGACAATGAGGAGTAGCTTGTCTTATTAGCTCACTATAAGGACCCATGTTCAGTTTGCTAGCTACTGCCTTTCCTTAACAAATTCTAGTGAATTGTGCTATCTACTTTTACCATGCAATCTTCTGATATAGTGTATATGTTCTATATGTCGTGCAATGTGGTGTTCACTTAACTTCTTGGTTCAATTCTGCAAATGTGATGTTCAATTCTTCAGGGTGCAATATTTCCAAGTTGTTAAGCATGCTTGGTTTGGTTAACTGTCTGATCTTCTATTCGGAGTATGTTATATTGTGCAATGTGGTGCTCAGTTAACGTTTGGTTCATTTGTTGTGGTGTTTAGTTAACTGCTTGGTTCAATTCTGCAATGCGATGTTCAATTGTTGTGGCTGCATTCTGTTATTGTATACCATGTAAGAAATAAATCAAATTTGGATGTACTAAATACATGAGAAACAAATACAATTGCTATATTTCCAAGTTGTTAAGCATGCTTGGTTTGGTTAACTATGCGATCTTCTATTCGGAGTATGTTATATTGTGCAATGTGGTGCTCGATTAACGTTTGGTTCATTTGTTGTGGTGTTTAGTTAACTGCTTGGTTCAATTCTGCAATGCGATGTTCAATTGTTGTGGCTGCATTCTCTTATTGTATACCATGTGAGAAATAAATCAAATTTGGCTGTACTAAATACATGAGAAAGAAATACAATTGCTATATTTCCAAGTTGTTAAGTGATAACCCACAAGTATAGGGGATCAATTGTAGCCTCTTTTGATAAGTAAGAGTGTCGAACCCAATGAGGAGCTAAAGGTAGAAAAAATATTCCCTCAAGTTTTATCGACCACTGATACAACTCTACGCGCGCTTGACGTTCGCTTTACCTAGAACAAGTATAAATCTAGAAGTACTTTGTAGGAGTAACAGGATAGGTTTGCAAGAATATAAAGAGCATGTAAATAAAAACTAGGGGCTGTTTTAAGTAAAGAAGCAATAAAGTTAGTATAGCGAGTGTGGAAAAGTGGTGGTAGGAGTTGCGAAATTGTCCCTAAGCAATTGATTACTTTACTAGACCGATAGCAAGTTTTATGTGGGAGAGGCCACTGCTAGCATGTCATCCCTTACTTGGAATTCTATGCACTTATGATTGGAACTATTAGCAAGCATCCGCAACTACTAATGTTCATTAAGGTAAAACCCACCCATAGCATTAAGATATATTGGTCCCCCTTCAATCCCGTATGCATCAATTTCTATGCTAGGTTGAAGCTTCATCACTCTTGCCCTCCAATACATAGTCCTATCAACATACAACTAACCCTATGGTGTGATCCACGCGCGCGCTCATATGATGGGCACCAAAGGACAACAACATAACCATAAGCAAATTAAACCAATCATAGCAATTCACCAATTGCTGATAGGACAACGAAAATCTACTCAGACATCATAGGATGGCAACACATCATTGGATAATAATATGAAGCATAAAGCACCATGTTCAAGTAGAGGGTACAGCGGGTTGCGGGAGAGTGGACCGCTGTAGATAGATGGGGGAAGGTGATGGAGATGTTGGTGAAGATGACGGAGGTGTTGGTGTAGATTGCGGTGATGATGATGGCCCCGGCGGCGTTCCGGCGCCACCGGAAGAGAGGGGGAGAGGGGCCCCCTTCTTATTATTCTTCCTTGACCTTCTCCCTAGATGGGAGAAGGGTTTCCCCTCTGGTCCTTGGCCTCCATGGCATGGGAGGGGCGAGAGGCCCTCCGAGATTGGATCTGTCTCTCTGTCTCTCTCTTTTTCCGCGTTCCCTGATTCTAGCCTTTCACCATTTCTTATATTCCCGGAGATCCGTAACTCCGATTGGGCTGCAATTTGGACACGATTTTTATCCGGATATTGGCTTTCTTGCGGGGAAAGAAGGGCACCAACTGCCTTACGGGGTGGCCACGAGGGTCAGGGGCGCACCCCCTGCCTCGTGGCCCCCTCGGGCATTTTCTCGTGTTGATTCTTCTTCTCAAAAATCACATATATTCCAAAAAAATCTCCGTCAGTTTTTATCCCGTTTGGACTTCGTTTGATATGGATTTTCTGTGAAACAAAAAACATGCAACAAACAAGAACTGTCACTGGCCACTGGATCAATATGTTAGTCCCAAAGATAGTATAAAAAGTTGTCAAAAGTATATAAAAGTTGTATAATATTGGCATGGAACAATAAAAAATTATAGATATGACAGAGACATATCAGCATCCCCAAGCTTAATTCCTGCTTGTCCTCGAGTAGGTAAATGATAAAAAAGATAATTTTTGATGTGGAATGCTCCTAGCATAATCTTGATCATGTAATCTAATCATGGCATGAATATTAAGACACGAGTGATTCAAAGCAATAGTCTATCATTTGACATTAAGACAATAATACTTCAAGCATACTAGTAAAGCAATCATGTCTTTTCAAAATAACATGGCCAAAGAAAGTTATCCCTACAAAATCATATGGTCTGGCTATGCTCCATCTTCACCACACAAAATATTCAAATCATGCACAACCCCGATGACAAGCCAAGCAATTGTTTCATACTTTTGACGTTCTCAAACCTTTTCAACTTTCACGCAATACATGAGCGTGAGCCATGGGCATAGCACTATAGCTGGAATAGAATATGATGGTGGAGGTTGTGTGGAGAAGACAAAAGGGAGAAAGTCTCACATCGACGCGGCTAATCAATGGGCTATGAAGATGCCCATCAATTCATATCAATGTGAGGAGTAGGGATTGCCTTGCAACGGATGCACTAGTGCTATAAATGTATGAAAGCTCAACAAAAGAAACTAAGTGGGTGTGCATCCAACTTGCTTGCTCACGAAGACCTAGGGCATTTGAGGAAGCCCATTGTTGGAATATACAAGCCAAGTTCTATAATGAAACATTTCCACTAGTATATGAAAGTGACAAAATAAGAGACTCTCTATCATGAAGATCATGGTGCTACTTTGAAGCACAAGTGTGGAAAAGGATAGTAGCATTGTCCCTTCTATATTTTTTTTCTCTTTTTTCTCTTTTTTTGGGCCTTCCCTTTTTTTATTTGGCCTTTCTCTTATTCTTTTTTTGAACGGGGCAATGCTCTAATAATGATGATCATCACACTTCTATTTATTTACAACTCAATTATTACAACTCGATACTAGAACAAAATATGACTCTATATGACTGCCTCCGGCGGTGTACCAGGATGGGCAATGAATCAAGAGTGACATGTATGAAAAATTATGCTTGGTGGCCTTGCCACAAATACGATGTCAACTACATGATCATGCAAGGCAATATGACAATGATGAAGCGTGTCATGATAAAAGGAATGGTGGAAAGTTGCATGGCAATATATCTCGGAATGGCTATGGAAATGCCATAATAGGTAGGTATGGTGGCTGTTTTGAGGAAGATATAAGGAGGCTTATGTGTGATAGAGTGTATTGTACCATGGGGTTTGGATGCACCGGCGAAGTTTGCACCAACTCTCGAGGTGAGAAAGGGCAATGCACGGTACTGAAGAGGCTAGCAATGATGGAAGGGTGAGAGTGCGTATAATCCATGAACTCAACATTAGTCATAAAGAACTCACATACTTATTGAAAAAATCTATTAGTCGTCGAAAAAATGTACTACGCGCATGCTCCTAGGGGGATAGATTGGTAGGAAAAGACCATCGCTCATCCCCGACCGCTACTCATAAGGAAGACAATCAATAAATACCTCATGCTCCAACTTCGTTCCATAACGGTTCACCATACGTGCATGCTACGGGAATCACAAACCCCAACACAAGTATTTCTACAATCCAAAACTACCCACTAGCATGACTCTAATATCACTATCTTTATATTACAAAACTATTGCAACGAATCAAACATATCATATTCAGTGATCTACAAGTTTTATGTAGGATTTTATGACTAACCATGTGAATGACCAATTCCTGACAACTCTCTAAATAGATATAAGTGAAGCAAGAGAGTTTAATTCTTTCTAAAAAATATATGCCTACACTCTAACAAATATAAGTGAAGCAAAAGAGCATTCTACAAATGGCGGTTTTCTATGTGAAGAGGAACAGGCAATCCAAACTTCAAATGATGTGAAGCACATGAAGCATTCTATAAAGCCATACTTAAACGATTTAAGTGAAGTGCAATGAGCACTCTATAAATCAACCATGGACTATCTCATACCAACATGGTGCATAAAAGAAAAGTTAAAACTAAATGCAAAAGACGCTCCTAGATTTGCACATATCACATGAACGAAACGAAACCGAAAACATACCGATACTTGTTGAAGAAAGATGGGATGCCTTCAGGGGCATCCCCAAGCTTAGACGCTTGAGTCTCCTTGAATATTTACTTGGGGTGCCTTTGGCATCCCCAAGCTTGATCTCTTGCCTCTCCTCCTTCTCCTCATATCGAGACCTCCTCGATCTTCGAACACTTCATCCACACAAAACTCAACAGAAAGTTCGGTAAGATCCGTTAGTATAACAAAGCAAATCACTACTCTAAGTAATGTTGCAAACCAATTCATATTTTTCTTTTGCATTATAGCTACTGTAATATAACTTTTCCATGGCTTAATCCACTAATAGAACTTGATAGTTTCATCAAAACAAGCAAACTATGCATCAAAAACAGAATCTGTCTTAAACAGGACAGTCCGTAGTAATCTGAACATTCACCATACTTATGGTACTCCAAAAATTCTAAGAAAATTTATGAAAAATAAAAAATTTGTATAGAAATACAGTGCAAAAAGTTTCAGATCCGTTTGATATTCTAGTAAAAAATGTAAAATCGCGCACTACAGCCAAAGTTTCTGTCTTGCACCGCACAAACTAACAAGCAATGTAAACATCCTAAAGGAAAATCTTGGCACATTATTTTTATTTTTAAACTATATAAAAGCACACAACAGAAATAAATGACTCTCTAAAACTTCCGGGTTATCTCCCTGGCAGTGCTTTTGAAAGAACATGCGGTGCCCCCATGTTTGGTTTTGGTAATTGATGACAATCTCTATGGACTGATGGTTGCCTTGAGTTATATTTGAACGTTTTGTCCATAGGCTTTTCTTGGAGTACATTTATTGGTTTCAAGGAGATTTTGTGATGACCAAGGTGCTATTCAAGGAATTACCTAAAGATTGGTCTTGTGAGAGGTTGATCAAGACTAAGTAAAAGAGTGAATCAAGTTGATCAACACACAAAGCGTAGAAGATGTACCGAGAGGGATCAAGCGATCCCATGGTATGGTAAGCATTGTCAATTACGCTTTGTGTACTAACCCATGATCTTCGTGAGAGTTCTTTGTGGGTTTAGGTTGTGGTGTGCAAATTCAAGTGAAGCATCACGAAGAGATCAAATGCTTTAAGCTTGCCGTCCATTGTGGTGACAATGGACTTGTGAAGATGTGCGGAAGAGTGGCTCACCCATAGTGGAGTATGGGGAGCAATCAACTAGTCTTCATCGAACCAACGCAATCAAGAAAGGTGGTCCAACTTGAGGGAGTCAAGATCGTCATCATCTAGCTCAAGTGGACCATGTGCAAGCCAAAGGTTTTCCCTTGAATAGGTTTTCCATTTTACCGGTCTCATAGTGCTGGTCGGGAGACTGGGTTATAGGATCGATTGTCGTACTATCAAGGGGGGCTCTTGATGAGTAGCTTGATGGTATCATTCATTGAGAGCTCAAACCATTGCATCCTTGAATCATCTTTCTTGGTTCTTGTTTGGTTCTCTTTGTGTGTCTTAGAGTTTATGGTCATCTTGATGACAAGCTCGAGTTCATCAAAAACGGAGTTCACATGCATCTTCTATGATGTTTTCGATGTTGGAGGTTATGCCCGTTCTTCTCTGTTGGAGGTTTCACTCCCCTATTTGTTAGGCATACCTCCCCTGCTGTTTTGATGCTACTCGTCTTCTTGTATCCAACAAGCTTGAGTTTGCTCAATTCGGAGATCTTATGAAGAAGTTATGGCAGTTCTGGTTTTCTCCCTGCGGTACTACCGCGGTCGGCAGCGGTAGTACCGCTTATAGCGTCAAGCGGTAGTACCGCTCCAGTACCGCTCTACTACCGCCTCGATTTTGGGTCCTGCACTTTTCGTGTCGGGTTTAGCAGTAGTTGCACGGCAGTAAGGCACGGTAGTACCGCCTAAGCGGTAGTACCGCTCCGGTCGGGCGGTAGTACCGCTACTGCATTACTGCCGCCGTACTCTGCTCTGCCTTGCCTCTTTTGATCCCGTGTTCTGCTCCTCCAGCGGTAGTACCGCTGGGGTGAGCGGTAGTACCGCTTATATGCAGTACTACCGCCCCAAGGTTCATGTTTTGTTGCTCCTTTTCCCTGCTTATTCCGCCCGAGCGGTAGTACCGCTCATGTGCAGGTTGAGCACATAACGGCTGGATTTTCCCCCTCCTATAAAAGGGGGTCTTCTTCCCCAATGAACCTTATCCTTTGAGCTCGTGTTCTTCCCCCATTGTTGCCCTTCTTCGAGCTTGCTAACTCTCAATCCCTCCATGGATTCATGCTAGTTTTTGAGGGAAAAGAGAGAGGAGATCTAGATCCACATTTCCACCAATCATTTTCTCCTCTATGTGAGGAGAACCCCTAGGATCTAGATCTTGGAGTTCCTGGTGTTCTTCTTCTTGTTCTTCCTCTCATTTTCCTCCCTAGCATTAGTTGCTTCGGTGGGATTTGAGAGAGAAGGACTTGGGCACTCCGTGTGCCCTTGCCATTGCATTTGGTGCATCAGTTTGAGTTCTCCACGGTGATACGTGGAAGTTACAAGCTGAGAAGCTTATTACTCTTGGGTGCTTGGTACCCTTGAGCTTGTTCCTCTTGGGTGCTTGGGCGCCCTGGACGGTTGGTGGTGTTCGTAACTCAATCATTGTGGTGTAAGGCTCCGGGCAAGCGTCGGGGTCTCCAATTAGGTTGTGGAGATCGCCCCGAGCAATTTGACGGGTTTCGGTGACCGCCCCCAAGGGTTGCCAAAGTGTACGGGTTCGGTGACCGCCCCCAAGGGTTGCCATTTGTACGGGTTCGGTGACCGCCCTCAAGGGCCCCTTAGTGGAATCACGGAATCTTGCATTGTGTGAGGGCGTGAGGAGATTACGGTGGCCCTAGTGGCTTCTTGGGGAGCATTGTGCCTCCACACCACTCCAAACGGAGATTAGCATCCGCAAGGGTGTGAACTTCGGGATACATCATCGTCTCCGCGTGCCTCGGTTATCTCTTACCCGCGCTCTTTACTTATGCACTATACTTTGTGATAGCCATATTGTTTCTTGTCATATATCTTGCTATCACCTAGTAGCTTATCTTGCTTAGCATAAGTTGTTGGTGCACATAGGTGAGCCTAGTTGTTGTAGGTTTTGTGCTTGACAAATTAACCGCTAGGTTTATTCCGCATTTGTTCAAGCCTAAACAATTATTTTAAAGCGCCTATTCACCCCCCCCCCCCTCTAGGCGACATCCACGATCTTTCAGCTTTCTTTAAAGCCATTAAGCTAGGCATATAGTGCTCAAGTAATGGATCCACCCGAATCCCTAGGTATATCAAAGCCAATTTTAATTAACAATGATTTGTGATTTAGTAGTGAGCACAAAAAAACATATATCATGCAATGGCAAAGTCTAACTCTCTTCCTATGCATCGGCATGTCATAAGAGAACAATTCATAAACACATAGTAAAGGCCAATGCATAGCATAAGCAGTTTCTTGCAATTTTATTGTGTTGGAAACATAGAGAGGTAGAGATATAGTTCCTCTCTCATAATAATTGCAAGTAGGAGCACAAAGCACATGCATATTATATCTATGAAAATCATCATGTGTAGTAGTAAAATGCAACCCATCAATATAATCCTTAATAAGGGCAAACTTCTCCGATATAGTGTAGTCGGGAGAATTCAAAAAGATAATAGGACTATCATGCGTGGGTGCAATAGCAACAATTTCATGTTTAACATAAGGAACTATAGCGAGTTCATGTCCATAAGCATAATTCATATTGGCATCTTGGCCACAAGAATAGCAAGCATCAAGTTCGTCAAAATGGGATATTTCAAAAGAATCAATGGGATCATAACAATCATCATAGAATTCATCCTTCGGTAAGAACGAAGGGACATTAAACAATGTATGACTAGGAGGGTTACTCTCATTAGAAGGTGGGCACGGGTAGCTAATCCGCTCTTCCTCCTTTTGTTCTTCACTCTCCTCATCATCTTTTTCATCCAATGAGCCCACAGTGTCATTAATTTCTTCTTCCATAGACTCCTGCAAAATATTAGTCTCTTCTCGGACAGCGGAGACTTTCTCAATATATTCATCAATATCATAATTGTATTTATAATTCTCATAGCAATATTTAAGGATAGCTAAATTTTCAGGTCTATAAACTGAATCATCAAAATCTCCAAACTCTTTAAACAAAGATTCAATTTCACATGCACCCTTAAAAGCAACAAATACTTCTATTTGTTCCACATCATAGTAATCATATATACCTCTAGCATAAGAAGCCAAGGTTTTATTATCATTAAATCTACATGAAAAGGGAAGGTGTGGAGCCTTCATCCTAGAGCAACAAGTATAATCATATCTCAAGCATAGTTGCCGAGCATACCAATGCAAAATATGGATTTGATCCCATAATAGTTCCCCTTTTTGAGTCAAGCGATAATCCCTAAAGTATTCACGTTGATCCAACGTGTCTCCCATTATATAATTGAATCGGGTTTTCTCAGGATTACTAAAGTAGTACATAATATATTTCACACAATGAGCATCAAGGGTTTTAGGAGGTTCCCCATCTCCATGAGTAGCAAGTACACCTATTTTTTTGGTATTTTGTGTTCCATATCCATAACTAAAGATAGAGAACAACTTAGAACAGAAAATAAAAACTACTTAGTGATAAAGCAAACAAGCACACACGCGAATATTCACCCCACGCTATAACTCCCCGGCAAAGGCGCCAGAAAAAGGTCTTGATAACTGCTACCTCTTGAGCACTGCGTTGGTTTTCCCTTGAAGAGGAAAGGGTGATGCAGTAAAGTAGCGTAAGTATTTCCCTCAGTTTTTGAGAACCAAGGTATCGATCCAGTAGGAGGCTAGGCGCGAGTCCCTCGCACCTACACAAAACAAATAAATCCTCGCAACCAAGGCGATAAGGGGTTGTCAATCCCTGCACGGTCACTTACGAGAGTGAGATCTGATAGATATGATAGGATAATATTTTTGGTATTTTTGTGATAAAGATGCAAAGTAAACTAAAAGGCAAAGTAAAAAAGCAATGGAAATAACTAAGTGTTGGAAGATTAATATGATGAAGATAGACCCGGGGGCCATAGGTTTCACTAGTGGCTTCTCTCAAGAGCATAAGTATTTTACGGTGGGTGAACAAATTACTGTTGAGCAATTGACAGAATTGAGCATAGTTATGAGAATATCTAGGTATGATCATGTATATAGGCATCACGTCCGAGACAAGTAGACCGACTCACCTGCATCTACTACTATTACTCCACACATCGACCGCTATCCAGCATGCATCTAGAGTATTAAGTTCATAAGAACGAGTAACGCCTTAAGCAAGATGACATGAAGTAGAGGGATAAATTCATGCAATGTGATAAAAACCCATCTTGTTATCCTTGATGGCAACAATACAATACGTGCCTTGCTGCCCCCTCATCCTTTGGGAAAGGACACCGCAAAGATTGAACCCAAAGCTAAGCACTTCTCCCATTGCAAGAAAGATCAATCTAGTTGGCCAAACCGAACTGATAATTCGAAGAGACTTGCAAAAATAACCAATCATACATAAAAGAATTCAGAAGATTCAAATATTGTTCATAGATAAACTTGATAATAAACCCACAATTCATCGGTCTCAACAAACACACCGCAAAAGAAGATTACATCGAATAGATCTCCACGAGAGGGGGAGCACATTGTATTGAGATCCAAAAAGAGAGAAGAAGCCATCTAGCTAATAACTATGGACCCAAAGGTCTGAAGTAAACTACTCACACTTCATCGGAGAGGCTATGGTGTTGATGTACAAGCCCTCCGTGATCGGTTCCTCTTTTGGCGGAGCTCCGGAACAGGCCCTAAGATGGGATCTCGTGGGTACAGAAGGTTGCGGCGGTGGAATTAGGTTTTTGGCTCCGTATCTGATCGTTTGGGGGTACTATATAGGAGGAAGAAGTACGTCGGTGGAGCAACATGGGGCCCACGAAGGTGGAGGGCGTGCCCAGGGGGTAGGCGCCCCCCCCCCCTACCTCGTGGCTTCCTCGAAGCTTCCTTGACTTAGGGTCCAAGTCTCCTGGATCATGTTCGTTCCAAAAATCAAGTTCCCGAAGGTTTCATTCCGTTTGGACTCCGTTTGATATTATTTTTCTGCGAAACTCTGAAATAGGCAAAAAAACAACAATTCAGGGCTGGGCCTCCGGTTAATAGGTTAGTCCCAAAAATAATATAAAAGTGAATAATAAAGCCCAATAATGTCCAAAACAGAAGATAATATAGCATGGAGCAGTAAAAAATTATAGATACGTTGGAGACGTATCAATAACCCACAAGTATAGGGGATCAATTGTAGCCTCTTTCAATAAGTAAGAGTGTCAAAACCAACGAGGAGCTAAAGGTAGAACAAATATTCCCTCGAGTTTTATCGACCACCGATACAACTCTACGCACGCTTGACGTTCGCTTTACCTAGAACAAATATAAATCTAGAAGTACTTTGTAGGAGTAAAAGGATAGGTTTGCAAGAATATAAAGAGCATGTAAATAAAAACTAGGGGCTGTTTTAAGTAAAGAAGAAATAAAGTTAGTATAGTGAGTGTGGAAAAGTGGTGGTAGGAGTTGCAAAATTGTCCCTAAGCAATTGACTACTTTACTAGACCGATAGCAAGTTTTATGTGGGAGAGGCCACTTCTAGCATGTCATCCCTGACTTGGAATTCTATGCACTTATGATTGGAACTATTAGTAATGTTCATTAAGGTAAAACCCAAACATAGCATTAAGATATATTGGTCCCCCTTCAATCCCGTATGCATCAATTTCTATGCTAGGTTGAAGCTTCTGTCACTCTTGCCCTCCAATACATAGTCCTATCAACATACAACTAACCCTATGGTGTGATCCACGCGCGCGCTCATATGATGGGCACCAAAGGACAGCAACATAACCACAAGTAAATTAAACCAATAATAGAAATTCACCAATTACCGATAGGACAACGAAAATCTACTCAGACATCATAGGATGGCAACACATCATTGGATAATAATATGAAGCATAAAGCACCATGTTCAAGTAGAGGGTACAGCGGGTTGCGGGAGAGTGGACCATTGTAGATAGATGGGGGAATGAGATGGAGATGTTGGTGAAGATGACGGGGGTGTTGGTGTAGATTGCGGTGACGATGATGGCCCCGGCGGCGTTCCGGCGCCACCGGAAGAGAGGGGGAGAGGGCCCCCCTTCTTCTTATTCTTCCTTGACCTTATCCCTAGATGAGAGAAGGGTTTCCCCTCTAGTCCTTGGCCTCCATGGCATGGGAGGGGTGACAGACCCTCCGAGATTGGATCTGTCTCTCTGTCTCTCTTTGTTTCTGCGTTCCCTGATTCTAGCATTTCACCGTTTCTTATATTCCCGGAGATCCGTAACTCCGATTCGGCTGAAATTTGGACACGATTTTTTATCTGGATATTGGCTTTCTTGCGGTGAAAGAATGGCACCAACTGCCTTACGGGGTGGCCACGAGGGTCAGGGCGCGCCCACCCCCCAGGGCGCGCCCCCTGCCTCGAGGCCCCCTCGGGCATCATCTCGTGTTGATTCTTCTACATTCCTTAATATGGAAATGGAATATATTATGAAATATTGCTTCCTTAATATGGAAATGGAATATATTATGTGCTTAATATTAATGTCAATTGGATTAGTAAATGGATTATTAATAATATGGCAATTAGCCTGCTAAGTGCCCAATTAGCTTGCTTATTGGGTTTTCCTATTGCAAACGGTTATTGAGAAAACACCTTGGGCGATGACCTCAGGCAACGCACACAGTTTCTACGAATAAACCGTGTTGGATCAATGAACAATCACACACGACATTCTCTTGAAAACTGTTTGCATTACGCCATCTTGCGCAAACGTTTTCCTTGGAGTGACTGTGTGGGATGTATATCTGACGGAAGCGTTTAGCGGTGTTGATCGTGTGGGATGTACTTACGACCGGAAATGATTTCGCCTGTATAATTGTATTTTTTGAGCACTATTGTATGTATTTCTGTATTTGAGTGCTCGCCGGTCGCACACGACCTCATTTTGCCGAGCGTGTGTGCCAGGAGGGCATATCCCCGACGGTTTCTAGGTCGTGTGGGAAGGACCCCCTATCGCCCACGCTCACTAGGTGACGGTTCCGAATGCCGTCGCAGAAAGGGTTTAAAAACCATTTGTATAGCACCGACGTGTACCAGTGTAAGCTCGTCAAGTTTAACCCAGGTATTCTACACGTGCAACACTGGCTTGCACCCGTTGTATGTGAACGTAGAGTTTATCACACCCGATCATCACGTGGTGTCTCGGCACGACGAACTGTAGCAACGGTGCATACTCAGGGAGAACACTTTTACCTTGAAATTTAGTGAGGGATCATCTTATAATGCTACCGCCGTACTAAGCAAAATAAGATGCATAAAAGATAAACATCACATGCAATCCAAATAAGCGACATGATATGGCCATCATCATCTTGTGCCTTTGATCTCCATCTCCAAAGCACCGTCATGATCTCCATCGTCACCGGCTTGACACCTTGATCTCCATCGTAGCGTCGTTGTCGTCTCGCCAACTATTGCTTCTACGACTATCGCTACCGCATAGTGATAAAGTAAAGCAATTACATGGCGATTGCATTTCATACAATAAAGTGACAACCATAAGGCTCCTGCCAGTTGCCGACAACTTTTACAAAACATGGTCATCTCATACAATAACGTATATCACATCATGCCTTGATCATATCACATCACAACATGCCCTGCAAAAACAAGTTAGACGTCCTCTACTTTGTTGTTGCAAGTTTTACGTGGCTGCTATGGGCTTCTAGAAAGAACCGTTCTTACCTACGCATCAAAACCACAATGATTTTTCGTCAAGTGTGTTGTTTTAACCTTCAACAAAGGACCGGCCGTAGTCAAATTCGATTCAACTAAAGTTGGAGAAACAGACACCCGCCAGTCACCTTTATGCAAAACAAGTTGCATGTCTGTCGGTGGAACCGGTCTCATGAACGTGGTCATGTAAGGTTGGTCCGGGCCACTTCATCCAACAATGTCGCTGAATCAAACTAAGATGTTGGTGGTAAGTAGTATGACTATTATCACCCACAACTCTTTGTGTTCTACTCGTGCATATCATGTACGCATAGACCTGGCTCGGATGCCACTGTTGGGAACGTAGCATGCAATTTCAAAAAAAATCCTATGATCACGCAAGATCCATCTAGGATATGTGTCCACATACCCTCGTAAACCAAAAGCGGAAGCGTTAGGTTAACGCGGTTGACGTAGTCGAACATCTTCACGATCCAACCAATCTAGTACCGAACGTACAACACCTCCGAGTTCAACACACGTTCAGCTCGATGACGTCCGTCGAACTCTTGATCCAGCAGAGGATCAAAGGGAGAGTTCTGTCAGCGACGGCATAGTGACGGTGATGGTGATGTGATCCGTGCAGGGCTTCGCCCAAGCACTACGACGCTATGACCGGAGGAGTAAACTGTGGAGGGGGGGCACCGCACACGGCTAAGAGAACAATTGATGTGCTATGGGGTGCCCCCTGCCCTCCTATATAAATGAGAGGAGGAGGAGCCCGACCACCAAGGGGCACGCCATGGGGGGGAGTCCTACTAGGACTCCACTCAAGGATTCGCCCCCCTTTTTCCTTTCTCATCAGAGGGAAAAGGAAGGAGAGGGAGAGGGAGAGGGGTGCCGCCCACTCCCCTAGTCCAATTCGGACTCCCGTGGGGGGGGCACCCCTTGCGGGCTCCTCTCTCTCCATTAAGGCCCATGTAGGCCCAATACTTCCCCGGGGGGTTCCGGTAACCCCTCGTACTACGATATATACCCGAACCTTTTCGAAACCATTCCGGTGTACGAATATCATCGTCCAATATATCAATCTTTACCTCTCGATCATTTCGAGACTCCTCGTCATGTCCGTGATCTCATCCGGGACTCCGAACAAACTTCGGTCACCAAAACACATAACTCATAATACAAATCGTCATCAAATGTTAAGCTGCGAACCCTACGGGTCGAGAACTATGTAGACAAGACCGAGACACATCTCCGATCAATAACCAACAGCGAAACCTGGATGCTCATATTGGTTCCTACATATTCTACGAAGATCCTTATCGGTCAAACCACAGTAACAACATATGTTATTCCCTTTGTCATCGATATGTTACTTGCCCGAGATTCGATCGTCGGTATCATCATACCACTTCAATTTAGTTACCGGCAAGTCTCTTTACTCGTTTCGTAATGCATCATCCCTTAACTAACTCATTAGTCACATTGCTTGCAAGGCTTATAGTGATGTGCATTACCGAGAGGGCCCAGAGATACCTCTCCAATACTCAGAGTAACAAATCCTAATCTTGATCTATGCCAACCCAACAAACACCTTCGGAGACACCTGTAGAGCTTCTTTATAATCACCCAGTTACGTTGTGATGTTTGATAGCACATAAGGTGTTCCTCCGGTATTCGGGAGTTGCATAATCTCATAGTCAGAGGAATATGTTTAAGTCATGAAGAAAGCAATAGCAATAAAACTTAACGATCATTATGCTAAGCTAACCGATGGGTCTTGTCCATCACATCATTCTCTAATGATGTGATCACGTTCATCAAATGACAATACATGTCTATGGTTAGGAAACTTGACCATCTTTGATTAACGAGCTAGTCAAGTAGAGGCATACTAGGGACACTCTGTTTTGTCTATGTATTCACACATGTACTAAGTTTCCGATTAATAGAATTATATCATGAATAATAAACATTTATCATGATATAAGGAAATATGAATAACAACTTTATTATTGCCTCTAGGGCATATTTCCTTCAGAAGAGACCCGGGGGCCGTGGGTTTCACTAGTGGCTTCTCTCGAGAAAAATAGCAAACGGTGGGTGAACAAATTATTGTTGGGCAATTGATAGAACTTGAAATAATCATGAAGATATCCAAGCAATTATCATTATAGAGGCATCACATCCAAGATTAGTAGACCGACTCCTGCGTGCATTTACTACTATTACTCCACACATCGACCGCTATCCAGCATGCATCTAGTGTATTAAGTTGATGGAGAAACGGAGTAATGTAATAAGGACGATGTAATGATGTAGACAAGATCTATTTATGTAGAAATAGACCCCATAGTTTTATCCTCAGTAGCAACGATACATACATGTTGGTTCCCCTTCTGTCACTGGGATCAAGCAACGTAAGATCGAACCCACTACAAAGCACCTCTTCCCATTGCAAGATAAGTAGATCAAGTTGGCCAAATAAAACCCAAATATCGGAGAAGAAATACGAGGCTATAAGCAATCATGCATATAAGAGATCAAAGAAACTCGAATAACTTTCATGGATATAAAAAGATAGATCTTATCATAAACTCAAAGTTCATCCGATCCCAACAAACACACCGCAAAAAGAGTTACATCATATGGATCTCCAAGAGACCATTGTATTGATAATCAAGAGAGAAAGAGGAAGCCATCTAGCTACTAACTACGAACCCGAAGGTCTAAAAAGAACTACTCACGCATCATCGGAGAGGCACAATTGGAAGTGGTGAACCCCTCCGTGATGGTGTCTAGATTGGATCTGGTGGTTCTGGACTCTGCGGCAGTTGGAATTGATTTTCGTCGACTCCCCTAGGGTTTCTGGAATATTGAGGTTTTTATAGAGCAAAGAGGCGGGTCGGGGGCATTCGAGGTGGGCACAACCCACCAGGGCGCGCCTAGGCCTCCTGTCGCGCCCTGGTAGGTTGTGCTTCCCTTGGAGCACCCCCATGCGCTGCCTTGGCCCATTGGGTGTCTTATGGTCCATAAAAAATCTCCATGAAGTTTTGTTGCATTTGGACTCCGTTTGGTATTGATTTCCTGCGATGTAATAAACATGCAGAAAATAGCAACTGGCACTTGGCACTATGTCAATAGATTAGTACCAAAAAATGATATAAAATGATTATAAAACATCCAAGATTGATAATATAACAGCATGGAACAATAAAAAATTATAGATACATTGGAGATGTATCACCCATTTAGAGAGAAGGTTTCCTGCAAAAAATCTTAAACGAGAGTTGTATAGCAAAACATGATCACCTACATTAAACTCACGCTTTTGTATCCTTTTGTCATGCCATCTTTTAACTTTTTATTTAAACAACTTGGCATTCTCATAGGCTTGGGTTCTCCATTCGTCAAGTGAACATATGTCAAATAACCTCTTCTCACCGGCAAGTTTGAAATCATAGTTGAGCTCTTTAATAGCCAATATGCCTTATGTTCTAGTTCAAGAGGTAAATGACATGCTTTTCCATAAACCATTTTATATGGAGACATACCCATAGGATTCTTATAAGCAGTTCTATAAGCCCACAATGCATCATCAAGTTTTTTAGACCAATTCTTTCTAGATCTATTAACACTCTTTTGCAAAATTAATTTAATCTCTCTATCGCTCAATTCTACTTGACCAGTGGATTGAGGATGATATGAAGATGCAATTATATGGTTAACGTCATACTTAGCAAGCATTTTAAGGAAAGCACCATGAATAAAATGTGAACCACCGTCAGTCATTAAATATCTAGGGACTCCAAACCTCGGAAAAATAACTTCTTTAAGCATTTTAATAGAAGTGTTATGATCAGCACTACTAGTTGGAATAGATTCTACCCACTTAGTAACGTAATCAACAACAACTAAAATATGTGTATACCCATCAGAGGAAGGAAAAGTTCCCATATAATCAAAGCCCCAGACATCAAATGGTTCAATAACAAGTGAATAATTCATAGGCATTTCTGGACGTCTACTAATATTGCCAATTCTCTGGCACTCATCACAAGATAAGACAAACTTATGGGCATCCTTAAAAATAGTGGGCCAATAGGAACCTCATTGCAATACCTTGTGTGCAATTCTATCTCCAGCGTGGTGTCCTCCGTAAGACTCGGAGTGGCACTTGAGTAGGATATGTCCATGTTCATGCTCAGGCACACAACGTCTAATAACACCATCTACTCCTTTATAAAGGTGTGGATCATCCCAAAAGTAATGTCTTAAATCATAGAAAAACTTTTTCTTTTGCTGGTATGTGAAACTAGGTGGTATAAATTTAGCAACAATGTAATTAGCATAATCAACATACCAAGGAGTATTACGAGAAGCATTTATGGTAGCTAATTGTTCATCAGGAAAGCTATCATCAATAGGTAGTGGGTCATCAAGAACATTTTCTAACCTAGACAAGTTGTCTGCAATGGGGTTCTCAACTCCCTTTCTATCAATTATATGCAAATAAAATTCTTGCAGCAGGAGAACCCATCTAATAAGTCTAGGTTTAGCATCTTTCTTTTCCATAAGATATTTAATAGCAGCATGATCAGTGTGAACTGTTATTTTAGAATCAACAATATGAGGTCTAAACTTATCACAAGCAAATACAACTGCTAAAAACTCTTTTTCAGTAGTAGCATAATTTTTCTGGGCACTATCTATTGTTTTACTGGCATAGCGAATAACATTTAATTTCTTATCAAATCTTTGTCCTAGAACAGCACCCACAGCATAATCACGAGCATCACACATAATTTCAAATGGTAACTTCCAATCAGGTGGCTGAACAATTGGTGCAGAGATCAAGGCTTTCTTAAGTATTTCAAATGCTTCTACACAATCATCATAAAAAACAAAAGGAACATCTTTTTGCAAGAGATTAGTGAGAGGCCTAGAAATAGAGAAGTCTTTAATAAACCTCCTATAGAAACTGGCATGACCAAGGAAACTTCTTATACCTTTGATATCTTTAGGGCACGACATCTTTTCAATAGAATCTACTTTAGCTTTATCAACTTCAATACCTCTTTCAGAAATTTCATGCCTCAAGACAATACCTTCATTAACCATAAAGTGGCACTTTTCCCAATTCAAGACGAGGTTAGTTTCTTCACATCTCTGCAAAACTTGATCAAGGTTGCTTAAGCAATCATTAAAAGAAGTTCCGTAAACAGAGAAATCATCCATGAAAACCTCAACAATCTTTTCACAAAAATCAGAGAATATAGCAGTCATACATCTTTGAAAGGTAGCAGGTGCATTGCATAAACCAAATGGCATACGTCTATAAGCAAAGGTACCGAAAGGGCAAGTAAAAGTGGTTTTCTCTTGATCCTCTTTTGACACAGGTATTTGAGAGAAACCAGAATAACCATCTAGAAAGCAAAAATGAGTATGTTTGGATAGTCTTTCTAGCATCTGATCAATAAAAGGTAGAGGGTAATGATCTTTTCTGGTAGCTTTATTTAATTTGCAAAAATCAATTACCATTCTATATCCTGTAACAATTCTTTGTGGAAGCAATTCATTCTTATCATTAGGAACAACGGTAATACCTCCCTTCTTAGGGACACAATGAATATGGCTTACCCATTGACTATCAGCAATAGGGTAAATTATACCTGCCTACAGACGCTTTAGTATTTCATTCCTTACCACTTCTTTCATCTTAGGATTTAACCGTCTTTGATGATCAACAACTGGTTTAGCATCTTTCTCCAATTTCATTTTGTGTTGACGTAAAGTGTGACTAATGCCCTTAAGATCATCAAGAGTATATCCAATAGCGGAACGGTGCTTCTTCAGAGTTTTCAATAATTTCTTTTCTTCATGCTCTGAAATGTTAGCACTAATAATAACAGGATATATCTTATTTTCATCAAGATAAGCATATTTCAAAGTATCAGGTAATTGTTTAAGCTCAAACACGGGATCGCCCTTCGATGGAGGAGGATCCCTGAGGATTTCAACAGGAAAATTGTGTTTCAAAATGGGTCCTTGATTAAATAATACTTCGTCTATTTCTCTTCTTTCATTCATAGACAAGTCATTTTCATGGTCTAGCAAATATTGTTCTAAAGGATCAGCAGGAGGCACGGCAATAGAGGCAAGACAAATAATTTCATCCTTACTAGACAATTCTTTATCATGAGGTTGTCTACAAAATTTAGATAAATTAAAATCATGAGACATATCTCCTAAACCAACAGTAACAATATCTTTCTCGCAATCTATCTTAGTATTAACGGTATTCAAGGAAGGTCTACCAATTATAACGGGGCAAAAATTATCTTGTGGGGAAGCGAGAACAAGAAAATCAGTAGGATATTTTATCTTCCCACACAAGACTTCAACATCTCTAACAATCCCAATTGGTGATATAGTATCTCTATTAGCAAGCTTAATGGTAACATCAATATCTTCTATTTTAGCAGGTGCAATATAATTCATAATTAATTTCTTTATATAAGGTATAAGGAATTGCACTCACACTAGAACCCACATCACATAAGCCATGATAACAATAATATCCTATTTTAACAGAAACAACAGGCATGCCAGCAACAGGTCTATGTTTATCTTTAGTACCAGGTTTAACAATTCTAGCAGCTTCATCACAGAAATAAATAACATGCCCATCAATATTATCAACCAAGAGATCTTTAACGATAGCAATACTAGGTTCAACTTTAATTTGCTCAGAGGGTTTGGGTGTTCTAATATTACTTTTGTTGACCACAGTTGAAGCTTTAGCATGATCCTTCATTCTAACAGGGAAAGGTGGCTTCTCAATATAAGCAGTAGGAACAATAGGATCAACATTATAAGTAATAGTTTCTTCTTCAACTTTAGCAGGTTCAACTACTTTAACTTCAATGGGAGGATGATATTTAAAACACTTCTCCTTAGGGAGATCAACATGAGTAGCAAATGATTCACAGAAAGAAGCTACTATCTCAGAGTCAAGTCCATATTTAGTGCTAAAATCATGAAAAGCATCGGTATCCATAAAAGATTTAACATAATCAAACTTAAGGTTTATACCTGACTCTTTACCTTCGTCGAGTTCCCAATCTTCAGAGTTGTGTTTAATTATTTCCAATAAATCCAATTTTAATTCAATATCCTTCTTCATATAGGAACCAGTACAAGAAGTATCGAGCATGGATCGATCATTATGAGAAAGCCGAGCATAATATTTTTGAATAATAATTTCTCTTGAGAGCTCATGATTGGGGCATGAATATAACATTGACTTAAGCCTCCCCCAAGCTTGAGCGATACTTTCTCCTTCACGAGGCCAAAAATTATATATACAATTCTGACCACGATGAACCAGATGCATAGGATAAAACTTCCGATGAAATTCCAATTTCAATCGGTTGTAGTTCCATGATCCAATATCATCCAATAGCCTATACCATGTCAATGCCTTTCCCTTCAAAGATAAAGTGAAAACCTTCTTCTTGAAAACATCCACGGGCATACCTGCAAGCTTAAACAATCCACAAACTTCATCCACAGAGATTAGGTGCATATCAGGATGTAATGTTCCATCTCCTGCATAAGGATTAGCTAGCAGTTTCTCTATCATACCCGAAGGAATTTCATAATAAATATTTTTAGTAGGTGCAATAGGTTGAGGAGCGACACTTTGCTCTTCCGTTCGGGGTGAAGATACCCCAAACAAGCCCCTCAAAGGATTATTTTCCATAGTAACAAGTGACAGTAAATTTTAGCACACTATATAAATGTTTCCTTACCAAATTCCACTTACCAAAGGCGCTTCACTCCCGACAGCGGCGAGAAAAAGAGTCTTGATGACCCACAAGTATAGGGGATCTATCATAGTCCTTTTGAGAAGTAAGAGTGTCGAACCCAACGAGGAGCAGAAGGAAATGACAAGTTGTTTTCAGAAAGGTATTCTCTGCAAGCACTAAAATTATCGGTAACAGATAGTTTTGTGATAAGAAAAATCGTAACGAGTAACAAGTAATAAAAGTAAACAAGGTGCAGCAAGGTGGCCCAATCCTTTTTGTAGCAAAGGACAAGCCTGGACAAACTCTTATATAAAGCAAAGCGTTCCCGAGGACACATGGGAATTGTTGTCAAGTTAGTTTTCATCATGCTCATATGATTCGCGTTCATTACTTTGCTAATTTGATATGTGGGTGGACCGGTGCTTGGGTGCTTCCCTTACTTGGAAAAGCCTCCCACTTATGATTAACCCCTCTCGCAAGCATCCGCAACTACGAAAGAATAATTAAGTTAAACCTACCATAGCATGAAACATATGGATCCAAATCAGCCCCTTACAAAGAAACGCATAAACTAGGGTTTAAGCTTATGTCACTCTAGAAACCCATCATCTACTTATTACTTCCCAATGCCTTCCCCTAGGCCCAACTAATGGTGAAGTGTCATGTAGTCGACATTTACATAACACCACTAGAGGAAAGACAACATACATCTCATCAAAATATCGAACGAATACCAAATTCACATGATTACTTATAACAAGACTTCTCCCATTTCCTCAGGAACAAACGTAACTACTCACAAAGCATATTCATAATCATAATCAGAGGAGTATTAATTATCATTAAGGATCTGAAAATATAATATTCCACCGGATAAACCAACTAGCATCAACTACAAGGAGTAATCAACACTACTAGCAACCCACAGGTACCAATCTGAGGTTTTGGGACCAAGATCGAATACAAGACATGAACTAGGGTTTGAGAGGAGATGGCGCTGGTGAAGATGTTGACAGAGATTGATCCTCCCTCGATGAGAGGATCGGTGGTGATGACGATGGCTTCGATTTCCCCCTCCCAGAGGGATGTTTCCCCAGCAAAACAGCTCCGCCGGAGCCCTAGATTGGTTCTGCCCAGGTTTCGCCTCGAGACGGCGGCGCTTTGTCCCGAAAGCTTTCTTCTGATTTTTCCAGGGTAAAAGGTACCATATAGTAGAAGATGGGCACCAGAGGCCCGCCAGGAGGCCCACAAGGTCGGGGACGCGCCCAGGGGGTAGGGCGCGCCTCCCACCCTTGTGGTTGGCTGGTGGCCCCCCTCTGGTACTTTCTTCACCCATTATTTTTTATATATTCCAAAAACATGCTCCGTGAAGTTTCAGGACTTTTGGAGTTGCGCAGAATAGGTCTCTAATATTTGCTCCTTTTTCAGTCCAGGATTCCAGCTGCCGGCATTCTCCCACTTCATGTAAACCTTATAAAATAAGAGAGAATAGGCATAAGTATTGTGATATAATGTGTAATAGAAGCCCATAATGCAATAAATATCAACATAAAAGCATGATGCAAAATGGACGTATCATTGGCCGGATCCAAGGCCTCCCATCGCGGATTGAGCCACCGTGGCCTGCCAGCACCACGCCGATGTAGGCTGTAGTGGACCACCTCCTGAAGCCATATCCAGCCGCGCCGCAACATGCACCTGCGCCAATGCGCACCCGGCGATGCACCTCCAAGCGCGAAACGATAAAATGCGCCCCTCGCGTCCGCGCCCCGTCACTCCTCTATTGTCGCGCGGTTCCTCGTGGCGGATGCCTCGTCGCGCCGCCTTGATACGTCTCCAACGTATCTATAATTTTTTATTGTTCCATGCTGTTATATTATCAATCTTGGATGTTTTATAATCATTTTATATAATTTTTTGGTACTAACCTATTGACATAGTGCCAAGTGTCAGTTGCTGTTTTCTGCATGTTTTTTACATCGCGGGAAATCAATACCAAATGGAGTCCAAACGCAGCGAAATTTTTTAGAGATTTTTTAGGGACCAGAAGACATCCAGTGGGCCGGAGAAGCACCTGGGGGGTGCTCCGAGGGGAGCACAACCCACCAGGGCATGCCTGGAGGCCCAAGCGCGCCCTGGTAGGTTGTGCCCACCTCGTGTGCCCCATGAACCGACTCTTTGCTCTATAAATACCCCAATATTACAGAAACCCTAGGGGAGTCGACAAAAATCAATTACAGCCGCCGCAGAGTCCAGAACCACTAGATCCAATCTAGACACCATCACGAAGGGGTTCACCACTTCCATTGGCGCCTCTCCGATGATGCATGAGTAGTTCTTTGTACACCTTCGGGTCCGTAGTTAGTAGTTAGATGGCTTCCTCCCTCTTTTGATTATCAATACAATGGTCTCTTGGAGATCCATATGATGTAACTCTTTTTGAGGTGTGTTTGTTGGGATCGGATGAACTTTGAGTTTATGATCAGATCTATCTTTTTATCCATGAAAGTTATTTGAGTCTTCTTTGATCTCTTATATGCATGATTGCTTATAGCCTCGTATTTCTTCTCCGATATTTGGGTTTTGTTTGGCCAAATTGATCTATTTATCTTGCAATGCGAAGAGGTGCTTTGTAGTGGGTTCGATCTTACGGTGCTTGATCCTAGTGACAGAAGGGGAACCGACACGTATGTATCGTTGCTACTAAGGATAAAACAATGGGGTCTATTTCTACATAAATAGATCTTGTCTACATCATGTCATCGTTCTTATTGCATTACTCCGTTTCTCCATGAACTTAATACACTAGATGCATGTTGGATAGAGGTCGATGTGTGGAGTAATAGTAGTAGATGCAGGAAGGAGTCGGTCTACTAATCTTGGACGTGATGCCTATATAATGATCATTGCCTGGATATCATCATGATTATTTTAAGTTATATCAATTGCCCAACAGTAATTTGTTGACCCACTGTTTGCTATTTTTCTCGAGAGAAGCCACTAGTGAAACCTACAACCCCAGGGTCTCTTCTTTAATATATTTGCCTTGCGATCTATTTTATTTGCCCTTTTATTTTTAGATTTATTAAACCAAAAATACAAAAATACCTTGCTGCAATTTATTTTATTTGGTGTTCGATCTATCAATATTCACTATACTCTCACGTCTGTTTGCCAATTTCTGGCACCGTTACCCGAAAGGGATTGACAACCCCTTTTACACGTCGGGTTGCGAGTATTTTTATTTGTGTGCAGGTGCTGTTTACGTAGTGTTTCTTGGTTCTCCTACTGTTTCGATAACCTTGGTTTCATCACTGAGGGAAATACCTACCGTCGTTGTGCTGCATCATCCCTTCCTCTTTGGCGAAATACCGACGTAGCTTCAAGCCACATCAAAAGGAATTTATGGCGCCGTTGCCGGGGAGGATCTTCAACATATACCAGGTTCCTAATCAAATATTTCATCTCCTCACAATTTACATTATTTGCCATAGATAAATTCACCCCATGCTTATTGATTGTATTTCTTTGTGGGTTTGAAGAGGTCAAGATTTTAACTAGTGATGTACCCACTCTTTTTGATTACAAAGACTTTAATTATGATAGTTGCTCTTCAATTGATTGTATTTCTTTGTTGCAATCCATGATAAATTCACCCCATGATTATGAACAAAATAAAGCTTTTACTAAACATATTGTTGATGCTATGATGAAAGCTTTGAAAGAAAAATTGAAATTAGAAGTTTCAATTCCTAGAAAATTACATGATGAATGGGAACCTACTATCAAAGTCAAGATTAAAAATTATGAGTGTTTTGCTTTGTGTGACTTGGGTGCAATCTTTATGTGATGTGCTTGGTCTTACCGATATTGAAGAATGCTCTTTAAATTTGCACTTGGCGGATTCTACTATTAAAAAGCCTATGGGAAAAATTAATGATGTTCTTATTCTTGCAAATAGGAATTATGTGCCCATAGATTTTATTGTTCTTGATATAGATTGTAATCCATCTTGTCCAATTATTCTTGGTAGACCGTTTTTACGCACTATTGGTGTCGTGATTGATATGAAAGAAGGCAATATTAAGTTTCAATTTCCACTAAGGAAGGGAATGGAACACTTCCCTATAACAAGAATTAGGCCACCATATGAGTCAATCATGAGGGCATCCTATGGATCTTGAAACAAAGATGACAAAATTTAGATCCTTCCTTTATGCCTAGCTAGGGGCGTGAAACAATAGCGCTTGTTGGGAGGCAACCCAATGAATAAATTTTATTTTTGATTTTTGCTTTCTGTTCTTGAGTGTTTGCACAATTAAGCTACTGTTATGATTGTGTTTTTTGTGTTTTAGTTAGTGTTTGTGCCAAGCAAAGGCTTTAGGATCTTCTTGGGTGATAGTTGTTTGATCTTGCTGAAAAAAACAGAAACTTTGCACGCCAGTCCCACAATTGTTAAAATTCACAGGAGCGTGATAAAATACCCATTCTTTTTGCAGAAGATTAATATACAAATTTCTCACGTGTTCCTAATTGTTTCAGAATTTTTGGAGTTACAGAAGTATTTAAAATATCCAGATTACTACAGACTGTTCTGTTTTAGCAGATTCTATTTTCTTTGCGTTGTGTGCTTGTTTTGATGATTCTATGGTTTTCTTTGATGAGTTTTTGCCACAGAAAAGTTGGAATACAGTAGATATAATGCAAGAATAAAATATGGATTGGTTTGATATAGTACTTGTAGTAGTGATTTGCTTTCTTATACTAACGGATCTCACGAAGGTTTTGTTGAGTTTTGTGTGATTAAAGTTTTTAAGTTTTGGCTAATCTTACGATGGATGAAGGAATAAGGAGTAAGAAGAGCCTAAGCTTGGGAATGCCCATGGCATCCCAAGCTATTATCGAAAGAAGAAGCAAGCAACTAAGCTTGGGGATGCCCCGAGTGGCATCCCCTCTTTCTTCTAACGACCATCGGTACTTTACTCAAAGCTATATTTTTATTCGTCACATACTATGAGTTTGCTTGGAGCGTCTTGTATGATATGAGCCTATGCTTGTTTTATTTTGCTTTTTAAGTCTTGAATCCTTGCTGGACATACTTATTTGAGGGAGCCAAAATTATGTCATGACTTGTTAGTATTGCTCTCTATGCTTCACTTAAATTTTTATGAGCTATGGGTTTGCTCTAGTGCTTCACTTATATCTTTTTGAGCATGGTGTGCTTAGTTATTTTTAAAGAAATGCTATCTTGCTTCACTTAGATTTATTTGAGAGTTAGTAAAATTTTCAAGAAAGTTTCTTTTGCTTCACTTAAATTAATTTGAGAGAAAGAAATATATGCTCATGATCTTCACTTTATTTGTTTGGGCTTATGAAAAGCAACACATGAAAGTTAGTCCCAAAGTGATTGATATCCAAGAAGGATATAATAAAAACTTTCATGAAGATCATTGGACAAAATAAACTTGATTCCTTGTAATAGTTTTGAGATATGATGATGTGATATGTGAGTCATGTTGATGAGTAATTATGCTTTAGTAAGAATATTGGTGTTAAGGTTTCTGACTCCCTATGCAAGCACGAAAGTTAATAGTTATGCAATGAAATTACATCCTACTTGTGGTGCATTATTCGGTGTTAATTATGCTTAATGCTCGCTTATGAGATTATTTGTTTCTTGGTTGGTCGCTTCTCAATCTTTTTGCTAGCCTTCATTTTGCACTAAGTATGACCACTACTTGTGCATCCAAAAACCTTTAAACCAGTTTTGCCACATGAGTCCACTATATTTACCTATATGCGGTATTCTTTTGGCGTTCTAAGCAAATTTGTATGTGCCATATCTAATTTTCAAAATAAACTTCTCTTTTGTGTGTTCGTACCGCTCACGAGGTGGTGAGAGGTTGCTAATAATTTCCATGCTAGATGTGTTATTCTCACGATGAGTGTTTATTCACTTGTCATTGCACGAGAGTAAGCCAAAGGTATTAGGGATGCCCAGTCCCGAAATGAAAAATGAATTTATTTTATGTTATCAAATAATAAATTCCTTGAAAAGTGTTGGTATGAAGGGCACCCGTGGATAAGGTTAGCCATGGAAAGTGAAAGTATGGTTGAAAAAGGAACAAACATTAATTTCTGTTTGGGAACCGCGAAGGGTCTTTCTTTACTTTATGCATTTTTTATTTTTCAATTTGAGTCTCCATCTTCTCTTATAAAGCACCAACTAGGAGGCACTATGATCGTACTTGAGTATTGGGTGTAGTTAATATGCGAGTGTGTTTCATGAATGGATAATTGATTGAGCATGATGGGCTAGGGATAACTTATTCTAGCGTTAATATTTTGAAAGATATGGTTGCTTGTTGATATGCTTGAGTATTTAAGTCATCATGTCAAAACTAGACTATTGCTTTTAGCCATATAAAAGTCCAAATGTCCATGCTATAAAGAAAAAAATATGAGATGACATGTTAGGCAACATTCCACATCAAAAATTCTGTTTTTTTCATTTACCTACTCAAGGACGAGCAGTAATTAAGCTTGGGCATGTTGATACGTCTCCAACGTATTTACAATTTTTTATTGTTCCATGCTATTATATTATCAATCTTGGATGTTTTATAATCATTTTATAGTCATTTTATATCATTTTTTGGTACTAACCTATTGACATGGTGCCAAGTGTCGATTCTTGTTTTACGCATGTTTTTACATCGCGGGAAATCAATACCAAATGGAGTCCAAAGCATGGCGAAATTTTTAGAGATTTTTAGGGACGAAGACATCCAATTGGGCGGAGAAGCACACAGGGGGTGCTCGAGGGAGCACAACCCACCAGGGCATGCCTGGAGGCCCAAGCGCGCCCTGGTAGGTTGTGCCCACCTCGTGTGCCCCATGAACCGACTCTTTGCTCTATAAATACCCCAATATTACAGAAACCCTAGGGGAGTCGACGAAAATCAATTACAGCCGCCGCAGAGTCCAGAACCACTAGATCCAATCTAGACACCATCACGAAGGGGTTCACCACTTCCATTGGCGCCTCTCCGATGATGCATGAGTAGTTCTTTGTACACCTTCGGGTCCGTAGTTAGTAGTTAGATGGCTTCCTCCCTCTTTTGATTATCAATACAATGGTCTCTTGGAGATCCATATGATGTAACTCTTTTTGCGGTGTGTTTGTTGGGATCGGATGAACTTTGAGTTTATGATCAGATCTATCTTTTTATTTATGAAAGTTATTTGAGTCTTCTTTGATCTCTTATATGCATGATTGCTTATAGCCTCGTATTTCTTCTCCGATATTTGGGTTTTGTTTGGCCAACTTGATCTATTTATCTTGCAATGGGAAGAGGTGCTTTGTAGTGGGTTTGATCCTAGTGACAGAAGGGGAACCGACACGTATGTATCGTTGCTACTAAGGATAAAACGATGGGGTCTATTTCTACATAAATAGATCTTGTCTACATCATGTCATCGTTCTTATTGCATTACCCCATTTCTCCATGAACGTAATACACTAGATGCATGCTGGATAGCGGTCGATGTGTGGAGTAATAGTAGTAGATGCAGGCAGGAGTCGGTCTACTAATTTTAGACGTGATGCCTATATAATGATCATTGCCTGGATATCGTCATGATTATTTGAAGTTCTATCGATTGCCCAACAATAATTTGTTCACCCACCGTTTGCTATTTTCTCGAGAGAGAAGTCACTAGTGAAACCTACGTTCCCCGGGTCTCTTTTTTAATATATTTGCCTTGCGATTTATTTTATTTGCCTTTTATTTTCAGATATATTAAATCAAAAATACAAAAATACCTTGTTGCAATTTATTTATTTGGCTTTCGATCTATCAATATTTACTACCCTCTCATGTTCGTTTGCCAATTTCTCGCACCGTTACCCAAAAGGGATTGACAACCTCTTTTACACGTCGGGATGCGAGTATTTGTTATTTATATGTAGGTGTTGTTTACGCAGTGTTGCTTGGTTCTTCTACTGGTTCGTTAACCTTGGTTTTATCAATGAGGAAAATACGTACCGTCGTCGTGCTGCATCATCCCATCCTCTTTGAGGAAATACCGACGTAGCTTCAAGCCGCATCACGCCCAGCGGCCAGATCCAAGCCGCTCCGGGCCGTCTCGCGCCTCGCCCATGACGCACCACCCCTGGGCCTCCATGCCTCACGCCACCCATAGCCTTCACACTGCACGCCCATGCCTTGCCCAAACCCTCCGCCGGCAGCAGTCGCTGACGCCAGCCCACATTCGCCTCGGGGGAGAAAGCCCAGCCGTTGAAGCTCGCAGCCGAGCTCACCTAAACCGACGCGACCGCACCAAGAGCCCCCGGCCGGGTTTTGCCCGGCGACGCCCTCCAACGGCAGCAAGGGGAGGCAGGGTGGTAGGGAAGATCCGCTGTCGATTGAATTTGGGCGTCCCATGCGGCCGCAGGAGCCGCACAAAGAGCGATTTTAATACAGAGTTGAGTCACTTGTTCTGGAACGGAGGAAATAGTACACTAGCTTGGATCGGAATAGAGATTGCCAGCTCAAAGGTGGAAGTTTCACCGATAAACAACCCAAGTCGCGCAGACGGTGACCAGATGGCGAACGATGAGCGCGCGGCACGGCCACTCCTACACGAATCAGTTTCCCCGGCTAATGAAAGCTGATTTGACCAGAGAATCGTTAATACTATACTGGCATATAAAGCGACAAGGCGCCACCGGGCCAGTGCTCAGCCGGAGACCTTATTCGATTCTCTGATTCTCTTATATTGGAAAAACTGATGTCTAATCCAATCGAATCCATGGCGGCCGTCCTAGTAGTTGCTTGGATTTACTACTCTACTGAAAAAACATTTAACCTATAATCATCTTCTTGGAGCTCGGTCAGGGACTCGGGGTCATTCTTTTTTCCATATGATTTTCTATGCAACGGCGATGGAATCCACCGTGATAGCGGTGCGCACATCTATTCCCCGCACTTAATAAAATTCAGGCACATTGTTACTAGAGCACTGCTACGGAGACGACACTCTGCAAACGACTTTTGGACGACAAGCGTATAAAGCCGTCCAGGCATGGCACGAAACGGCTGCCCACCGCAGGATGGGGCATCGTGCAACGATCATGCATATCATTCATCGTGTGCAGAGCAGTTCCGTTGATACTACACAGGTTGGGATAGCAGCCGGTGTACGCCAGATACGTCGCTGAGCATGCTAAGGGCATCTCCAGCCGCGTCCTCAGAAGGCCTTCGGGGCGTTTTTCGCGCCGGCGAAAAAGCGGTCCGGTCGTGTCTCGAAGCCCGATTTCGCGGCTTGGGCGAAAACAGCGCCGGACCCGGCCGAACCAGGCGTTAGGGGGCGCCCGCGGCCGGACGAACTGTTTTGGCGTGAAAAAAGCCGGCGGGCCACAGCGTCGGCGACCGCGGCTCTCTTCTCGGCCCTTCGTCGTCCTCATCGCGTCGTTTCCCGCGGCGAATCAAATGCCAAAGCTGCCGCGCCGGTCAGCCTGCACCATTGATGCCTCACGGGCGGTGCAGTGAAGATCGGACGACGCACGTCCCTCGCCCTCCCTCGCCCGCCACGCGTACACACGGTGGCACGCGCGCCTCGGCCTATATATGACGCGCCCCGGCGCACTCGGCGACTCACACTATCCCGCCGTCGTCGTTCCTCCCTCTCCTCTCCTCTCTTTCACCGTCTCCAGTTCACACCCATGGACGGGCGCTTCCCAGGCGACGGCGCGGCGGCGAACGGCTTCGGCCGCCATCATCTTCATGAAGACGAGGCTCGCCTCCTTTACGAGGCCGAGTACCCGGTCCCGCCGGACATGCGGGTGCCCGGGCGTGGAGGATCGGCCAGCGGCGGCGTGCAGTGCCCCGGTACCAGCGGCCTTGGCGGCGCGGAGATCGACGCATCCGCTCGAACTCGCGCGTCGCGGCGAGGAAAACCCGCAGTACGTCCCCGACGGCCCGCTCTGGGACCCTTACTTCCGCCGCCGTCACGCCCGGCGATTCGAGGCCACCAACGGCGTCGTGCCCTCCGGCGAGCTCAACGCCGCCGGCCGGCGTCGGTGGGGCGTCGGCGACGTTGGAGGTCGTCCTCGAGTACATCGAGGGCGGCAACACGCCAGCGCCGAGTACCCGCTCCCCTTCCTTCTCACGCCCGTGAGGAAGCTCCACAGACCGGCGCGCATGCAGGGGTCCTCCTCCTCGTCCGGCGGCTCGCCTGCCTCCGCATCTGCCGGAGCCCTGTGGCACGCCCGGTCGTTGGCACCAGCAGCTCCGGCGTCGCGGCGCGTAACGCCTCTCCATCCACCGCCGCCGTCCTCGTCGAGCCCAAGCCGGAGCCCGGCTTCCCATGAGTCTGAGGAGATAGCCAGCAGCTTCTCCGGCAAGAACGCCATGCGGTGGCGCGGGGCGACTACCTCCATGACAGATGGTCGGCAGCCGCCTCGGAGGAGATCGCCGCCCGCAAGCGTGGGCGAGGGCGAGCACGGCGTCGTGGTCTCGGCAGCTACTCTGACGGCGACGACAACGGCGCCCGGACCGTCAACCCGCCGCGCCAAGCGGGAGGATCACGGCGAGGGGACGGCGGGCGTAGGCGAAGCGGCGGCGGCAGCGGCGACGGCGATGACGGCGGTGACTACACACGGTTCTGACCTCCTCGGCATGTAGAACCGCGTAAGCAAGCGGCGGCGGCGGCGAGGAGACGGGGGTAGCCAGCGGTAGTTTTTTCTTTTTGTAAAATATGTTTAAATTTGAGCGAACTTCGCCGATGTTTGCGTTAAATTTGAGTCGTTTCTGTATTTGGCTTTTTTTGCAGTGGTAGCCGCGGTAAGGCATCACGCCTCAGCGGTTTAAGCGCCGGTGCGCCCCCAACGGCTGGAGATGCCCTAATAGCCAAGGTGTTCGTCCACTCGAGCTGCACATTCTTTTTTTTTTTTTTTGAGGGAAGCTGCACATTCTGAAGCTGGCCGGATCGGCACGCACGCACGCAACCATGTTTCTCTCGTGAGCGACGGTTGTGCCACGTACGCACGTCCGGTTCAGAAGCAGTTTCTGGACACGGGGAAACAGTACCCGCCGATCCGTGATCGCTCGACGGGTATTTTCCCGACTGTTGATCGTACGGCGATGGCCACAGGCTCCGTGTCCAGTCTCGCTCGCTCAGCATGCACGGCGGCGACCACTGGCCAGTGAAGTGTCACCTTTACCTAATTACATTTATCGCGCCTCACGTCGTCGGTAATAAAGAACGGACAGGACGAGCAGCCAGTTGTTACCCTGTTCGGATGGTAATAATGCAAACACGTGCCCGATTTACACTGACGCCACCGAGAATTATTTTAACACGACTCCGCCCCCGGTCTATTTCCTGCAAAATAATGCAGAGACGACCGATCACGAGGGAATAGGCAGCAGCGTGGAAGCAACACAAAAGTGGACGAGATAAAGAGATTGCACAACAGAATCCAGTAGCTTAGCTACGAGACACTTACGCCAGTACAAGATCGGGTTAACTTCGACCGTAACTCCATCTCAAGCTTCAACGGACAACCGGGCACCGGCAGATAACGATGAGAACAGGGGAACACGTGATGGCACCAATTAGCACAGCCAGCCTCTGTTGATTAATCAACTAATCACTGTCTCGTCAGACTGTAAACGAGGAGCTCGCCCCGGTAAAATATCCTCGTTGTAGTGTCAGAGCACTCCCCCTCGAGCCGACCCCCTATTAATAAACCCTCACACTCTTGAGCGGCTGCACACACGCGCGCGCGCACACGCAAGAACCGCCCAAGCCGAACACACAAGCAAAGGGAGGGACAGCCCGCGAGATCGAGATGAAGGTGGAGGTGGTGGACACGACGCTGGTGACGCCCAGCGAGCCGACGCCGCGGCACACGCTCTGGCTCTCCAACCTCGACCTCGCCGTGCCCAAGACGCACACGCCGCTCGTCTACTACTACCCGGCGCCCCCCGCCGGCGACGGCGACAGCGGCGGCGAGAAGGAGGAGTTCTTCGCGCCGGAGAGGCTGCGGGAGACGCTGGCGAGGGCGCTGGTGCCGTTCTACCCGCTGGCGGGGCGGATGGCGACGGGCCCCGAGGGGCGGCTCGAGATCGACTGCAACGGCGAGGGCGCGCTGTTCGTCGTCGCGCGGGCCGACTTCACCGGCGACGAGATGTTCCGGGACTTCGAGCCCTCCCCGGAGGCGCGCCGCCTGCTCGTCCCCTTCGCCGCCTCCGGCGACCCGCCCTGCCTCCTCGCCATGGTCCAGGTACGGAACCGGATTTAATCGCCCATTTATTTTCGCGCGCACGCCGGTGGAAACCCGGGGAGGTACTCTGCTCTGTGCGCCGATTGACTGTTCGCCCTCGCTGTCGCGTGGAGCCCCGACACCCAGGCCCCACCTCGACAGCGAGGCGTACTAGCTACCGGACAGTCGTGCCACAGAGTTACCGGATGTTTTCTTTTATCTTTTTTCTTAGGGTAGATGTTTTCTTTTATCTGCGAGGTTTAAGAAATGCTAGTAGTAGCGTGGAATCTATTTATCTATCTCCATTTGCATAAAGAAATAGTAGAAAAAATAGTAAATAAAATGATAGAACCGGATGCTGGCTTTCTTGGACGGACTGGTGGTCAGTCTGGTGGGCGAGCATCCTTGGACATCTTTGCATGACGTGCGTGTGCGTTCTATAATCGGGTAGTGGTCGTTGATCGGAGAGAAAGATTACTTGAGCTCGTGGCTACCGCGCGGTATTTCTGCTTCTGCTGGCGCTCGCATGGCCGTGCGCGATCATTGTGACTGTAGGTACTAGCTGCCAATAATTTTTGAGCGATGAATGCTTGGCGGGTGCGCCGCGTACGTGTTGGCTTGGCGGTTTGCACGAACCCGGCCACGGTAGGGGCGGCATAGCTAGGGAAGTCAATAGTACTCCCATCAATTATGGCTTATGGGTGGGTGGCACTCCCGGAACCGATGAAGCAGATGACGCGCGATTTTGGATCGAGCCGTGTCCCGTGGCAGCGACGACAAAACCGGGGGGGACAGGGTCACAGGGGATGATCTCATCTCATTTCGCTTGGTTGCAAAGCACCGGGCTTGGACAGTACAGCAGCGTCTGCTTTGGCGTTCTAGGCCATTTCCAGTGATGAAATTTCTTTTTTCCGAGAGTAGTGATGAAATTTCTAGCTAGCTAGAAATCGTGTCATGTGCTGTAGTTGACTACACGACCGAACCCAACCTTTTCTTCTGGTAAGGGAGTGCACTGTGGCACGCACGGGACGGCTCACTGATTGCCGGCCCGTGAACGTAACCAACAGTCAGTCCACCGGTGAGGTGAGATGACTAGTGACCAGTACTACACGCCTTGGAAGTAGTGGTACACTAAGGAAGCTGATGTGCATAATCAATTCCCCCGGCGAAATACTCGGGGCCTCTGATCTTGACTGTCGCTCCTCCGCTCGTCGTTGTGTTGCCAAGCACTCCAGTCCAGACGCGCCGGGAGCGACACGGCGCGCTGGTGGTCCAGCAGGGCATGGGCGCCGCGTCCACAATTTTTGGCGCCTGTGTCGTGGTGGCCTAGCCTCCGGTTAGATGTTCCTTTCGCCGTGAAGATTCATTCGCTTTGAGGCAGAGAGGTTCTGGTCCTGTTTCACAAGATGAATGAAGATGAACGTGTTCAAAAAACGTCAATGGCCAATACCTAATGGGGCAGAGAGCCGCAGAGGAGGCCTTGCTTTGCACATTTGCGATCATATTCTCCAAATCTTCTTCGTGCTAATCTGTCAGTTAGTACAGAAATGGGACCCCAGGAAAAGCAGCGGGCTCCTCAAATTTGTAGGCATCTGTGCTATCTATATAGTACTCCTACTCATCTAGAGTAGATGATCCGTTGTCTTTGCAAGTCCGTGGGAAGGATCCATCCACGACCTCATCATTCAGCCCAGCTCATTTGAGGCTTATTTGATCGTCCGGGTCTTATCTTTCTCCGGATCTGGGGACGTGCCTCCTTTGTGCCTATCCGCATACAGCGACCACTTGCCGCAGTTGCATTTGATCTGAATCATTGAGGTGGACGTCGAGCGCGACGGCTCTGCTTTAGGCTTTAGCTTCCCCGGAAAGGGCCGCATGGTTACCACTTACCCGGAGGCGTCGCTTGCTTCTCCGATCACTCGATCATGGTGCGCCTGCCGACGTGCCCACACGGAAACCATATCTTCCTTCTAGATGGCTTCGTTACCGGACGGTGACATGTAACATTAATCTACTGCTAGTTATCGGCTGCCTGCATGACAAAGATAGGGACTGCAACGAAGCTCCGCCCTCGCCCGCGATTGCTGCCTGGAAGCTAGCTGATTCTCACGACATGATCAATCTTTTTGTGTTTTATAAGTCTGCAGTTATGGCCTGGCTGCTGTCGTGATACCGCCGGGGCTATCTCGTCGCTGTTGACAACTTGGACAGAGAGTAGTAGCCATCGTCGTCGTATTACAGTACGCTATTATTGCCTCGCCTGTCAAGCAGGCGAACCATGCTATTTGAGTATGGTTATCGCGTGACATCGATCAGAGATTTTATACAGTAGAAAAGTTCAGAGCAGGAGAAGAAAGAGATCAATGACGTGAATGGGAACAAAGATATCAATGATCGTGCCATATCTTATATACTGTTATTATACTGGATGCGAAATGTAACCAGTAAATTAATCAAGAGCACCCGTGGGTTTGGCTTTGCAGGTGACGTTCCTCAAGTGCGGCGGCGTGGCCGTGGGCACGGGCATGCACCACGTGACCATGGACGGCGCGGGCGCGATCCAGTTCATCCGGACGTGGACGACCCTGGCGCGCGGCCTGGACGCCGCGTCCGTGTACCCGTCCCCGCCGGTGCACGACCGCACGGTGCTGCGCGCGCGCTCTCCCCCGCACGTCACCTTCGAGCACCCGGTCTACTCCCCGAGCAACCTCAACGGCCTGCCCCGCCCCTTCGTCACCCGCGTCTACGCCGTGTCGCCCAAGCTCCTCGCCGACATCAAGTCCAGCTGCGCGCCCGGCGTGTCCACCTACTGCGCGCTCACCGCGCACCTGTGGCGCGCCATGTGCGTGGCCCGCGGGCTGGCCCCCGACGCCGAGTCGCGGCTGCGCGTGCCGGCCAACATCCGGCAGCGCCTGCGCCCGCAGCTGCCGGCCAACTACTTCGGCAACGCCATCGTGCGGGACCTGGTGACGGTGCGCGTGGGGGACGTGCTGTCGCAGTCGCTGGGTTTCGTGGCGGAGCGGATCAAGCGCGCGGTGGCGCGGGTGGACGACGCGTTCGTGCGCTCCGTCATCGACTACCTGGAGCTGGAGTCGGAGAAGGGCAGCCAGGCGGCGCGCGGGCAGTTCATGCCGGAGACGGACCTGTGGGTGGTGAGCTGGCTGGGCATGCCCATCCACGACGCCGACTTCGGCTGGGGCTGCCCCAAGTTCGTGGCGCCGGCGCAGATGTTCGGCAGCGGCACGGCGTACGTCACGCAGGCGCCCGACAAGGACGACGGCGTGTCCGTGCTGTTCGCGCTCGAGCCAGAGTACCTGCAGTGCTTCGAGAAGGCCTTCTACGGGGAGTGACCGACCAAAGCCTTGTACGGTGATGCGCCTTTCAAAGAGCACAAGAGCCACTTGGGAGTTGGGATCTCGAGTCCGTCGATAGTGTGGAGTGCCGTATCATAACGCAACAGATACTGGGGAAGTGTCGAGGTTGCTGCTTGTTTCTCGCGCCTTTCTTCACTACTAGTACTATGTGACATTCTGGGCTAACTATTATCTTATACAAAGTCTAAATGAAAATGGCCTCAGGTTTGGCGCTCTGAAAAAGATTTGCAATCCTAGATACATTTAAGTGCACAAAAGGAGCAATGCTATTATTTGGCATTGAAGTGCTACACGTATGAGTAGGTTTAGCATTTCTGTTATCTGCACTACCAATTCATGAAAAAAAAACACATGCTGACAAAGAATGTAAAGGTCTCGTTTCACTCTCTACTTGGTCGCACCTCTCTATGACCATGACGCCTGGATAATTAAGCTACAGTAATCCCACGTTAACGATGCCACGTCACCTCTGTTATTGTTGCTAATCTCGCGTTGGATCAATACTGTCCAAATTCAAATTTGAATTTTTGTCAAACATCAAAAAAATTCAAACACTAAAACTAAAATGTTCGGAGGGTGCCAATTAATGCCTAGGTATTTATGGTGAAGGAACCACGCTTTTACGGAATGCCTAAATATTTTAATATGAATTAAATCAGAAAGGAAATTGAAAAATAAAGAAAAGACAAAATAGTAAACAAAAACTAATAATTGAAAGTGCCAAAACCCCCCTCTCCGTGGGCCTCTCGGCCCACCTGGCAACCAGCCGGCCCACCCCAATGCCCCTGGCCTATATGGCCTATTTCCCCCCGCACCCGACCGAAACCCTAACCCACTACCACCACGCACCCCCCCACCACTCGCTCTCTCCCCCACTCCCCCGATCCAGATCGCGATCGAGGCAACCACGCCCTACGCCCATCTCGTTCACTGCCGGCCCCACCACCCGCCGCCACACGGCCGGGGATCCGCCGCCCTATCGTCGTGCTCAGCGCCCGCAGAAGCTCCTGCCATGGCCACACCTGCCTGGTCCTCCGCGTCCGTGCCGCGCCAAGCCGCCTCTTCGCCGGAGAAGTACGGATCCCGGAGGCCCTGTCACGGATCCGGCCTCCCTCGCCTCGCTCTCCTCGCCAGACACCCTCGTCGCCTTCTCCCCTGCGTCGTCGTCGTCGTCCCCGTCGACCACCCCGAGCCCCACTGCCCATTCCCTACGGCCGCGGTGAGCACCTCCCGCTCCTCCTCTCCCCTTTGGTCCTCACCCATGCACTGCTCGACGTCGCCCGCGGCCACGCTCGCCATGGCCACGCCCGGAGCATTGCTCCCGCACGCGCGTTGTGCCCGCGGCCGGCCGCTTATCGTTCCCCAACCGCCGCCGCCGCCTGGCGTCGCGACCGCTGAGCGCCCTCGCGCCGGTTCACGGCACCCGCCGCGCATGTCGGCCCGATCGCGCTGGCGCCTCGCCCACCACACACGCGACGCCGCGATGCCGCCCTGCTGCTCGCTCAGTGCTCGCGTTGGTTGCCCATAGCACCCGGCACCCGCTAAACCCCCTGGCCCAATGACAAATGGGGCCCCGCCTCCTGAACGTTTTAAAAAAAGAGAGATAAAAATAAAAATAATACATAATTAAAAATATTAATTAATTAATTAATTCTTAATTAATTAACTTAGTTTAAGCATAATTAGTTAACCTACTCACCTATTTAATTAACTAAACTAATTTAGTTAACCTAAGCCTATGACATATAGGACCCACACGTCAGCTTGACCAGTCAACACCTCTGTTGACTGATGACGTCATGCTGACGTCATGTTGATGCAATAATACTATTTTCGAATTTAATTAATAATTAAATAAATTCTAAAAATGTTTTAAAACATTAGAAAATCATATAAAATAACCGATAGCTCAGATGAAAAATACTTTATGCATAAAAGTTGCTCAGAACGACGAGACGAATCCGGATACGCAGCCCGTTCGTCCGCCACACATCCCTAACCTATCGAACTCGCAACTTTTCCCCTTCAGTTCATCTGTCCGAAAACGCGAAACATCGGGGATACTTTCCCGGATGTTTCCCCCCTTCGCCGGTATCACCTACTACCACGTTAGGGCACACCTAGCACCGCGCATTGTCTTGTCATGCACCGTCGTGCTTATGTTTGCATTATATTTATTGTTTCTTCGCCCTCTTCTCTCATTAGACACCGAGACCGACGCCGCTGCTACCCAGTACGACTACGGTGTTGACGACCCCTCCTTCTCGGCTGAGCTTCTGTGCAAGCCCCCTTGATCACCGGATATCGCCTATTCTTCTCTATACTGCTTGCATTAGAGTAGTGTAGCATGTTACTGCTTTCGGTTAATCCTATTCTGCTGCATAGCCTGTCATTGTTGCTACAGTTGTTACCCTTACCTGCTATCTGAAGGAAATATGCCCTAGAGGCAATAATAAAAGTTATTATTTATTTCCTTATATCATGATAAATGTTTATTATTCATGCTAGAATTGTATTAACCGGAAACATAATACATGTGTGAATATATAGACAAACAGTATGTCACTAGTATGCCTCTACTTGACTAGCTTGTTAATCAAAGATGGTTATGTTTCCTAAACCATAAACAAGGAGTTGTTATTTGATTAACAAGGTCACATCATTGGTTGAATGATCTGATTGACATGACCCATTCCATTAGCTTAACACTTGATCGCTTTAGTATGTTAATGCTTTCTTCATGACCCATACATGTTCCTCGTAACTATGAGATTATGCAACTCCGTTACCGGAGGAACACTTTGGTGCTACCAAACGTCACAACGTGAATCGGGTGATTATAAAGGAGTACTACAGGTGTCTCCAAAGGTACTTGTTGGGTTGGCGTATTTCGAGATTAGGTTTTGTCACTCCGATTGTCGGAGAGGTATCTCTAGGCCTTCTCGGTAATACACATCACTTAAGCCTTGCAAGCATTACAACTAATGAGTTAGTTGTGAGATGATGTATTACGGAACGAGTAAAGAGACTTACCGGTAACGAGATTGAACTAGGTATTGGATATCGACGATCGAATCTCGGGCAAGTAACATACCGATGACAAAGGGAACAACGTATGTCGTTATGCGGTTTGACCGATAAAGATCTTCGTAGAATATGTAGGAACCAATATGGGCATCCAGGTTCCACTATTGGTTATTAATGAGAATGGTTCTAGGTCATGTCTACATAGTTCTCGAACCCGTAGGGTCCGCACGCTTAACGCTTCGATGATGATTCATTATGAGTTTATAAGTATTGATGCAATCAAGGTTGTTCGAGTCCGGATGTGATCACGGACATGACGAGGAGTCTCGAAATGGTCGAGACATAAAGATTGATATATTGGAAGCCTACATTTGGACATCGGAAGTGTTCCGGTGAAATCGGATTTTCTCGAGATGCCGGAGGTTACCGGAACCCCCGGGAGGTCCATGGGCCTAATGGGCCATAGGAGAGAAGAGGAAGGGCCAGCCAAGGTGGGCTGCGCCCTCCCCTCTAGTCCGAATAGGACAAGGAAGGGGGCGGCGCCTTCCTCTTCCCTCCTCCAATCCTAGTCCAACTAGGAGAGGCGGAGTCCTACTCCCGGTGGGAGTAGGACTCCTCCTTGCGCCTCCCCTAGGGCCGGCCACCTCCCCTTGCCTCCTTTATATCACGGGGCGGGGGCACCCCAAGACACAAGTTGATCTACGGATCTTTCCTTAGCCGTGTGCGGTGCCCTTCCACCATATTCCACTTCGGTCATATCGTCATGAGCTTAGGCGAAGCCTGCGCCGGAGAAGTCATATCGTCGCGGAGCTTAGGCGAAGCCCTGCGTCGGTGGAGCATCAACACCGCTACCACGCCGTCGTCTTGTGGAACTCATCCCCGACACTTTCTTTGGATCGGAGTCCGGGATCGTCATCGAGTGAACGTGTGCGTAACTTCCGGAGGTGCCGTGACGTTCGGTGCTTGGATCGGTCGGATCGTGAAGACGCATTTACTACATCAACAGCGTTGTTATAACGCTTCCGCTTTCGGTCTCACGAGGGTACGTGGGCGGACACTCTTCCTCTCGTTGCTATGCCATCACCATGGTCTTGCGTGATCGTAGGAAATTTTTTGAAATTACTCGTTCCCCAACAAAGGGCATCCGAGCCTGGTTTTATGCGTTGATGTCATATGCACGAGTAGAACACAAGTGAGTTGTGGACGATACAAGTCATACCGCCTACCAGCATGTCATACTTTGGTTCAGCGGTATTGTGAGATGAAGCGGCCGGACCGACATTACGCCAGACGCTTACGCGAGACTGGTTTCACCGCCCGAGCACTTTCGTTGCTTAAAGGTGACGGCGGGTGTCTATCTCTCTCACTTTAGTTGAACCGGTGTGGCTACGCCCGGTCCTTGAGAAGGTTAAAGCGGAGTCTATTTGACGAAGTATCGTTGTGGTTTTGATGCGTAGGTAAGAACGGTTCTTGCTTTCAGCCCGTAGCAGCCACGTAAAACTTGAAACAACAAAATAGAGGTCGTCTAACTTGTTTTTGCAGGGCATGTTGTGATGTGATATGGTCAAGACGTGATGCTATATTTTATTGTATGAGATGATCATGTTTTGTAACCGAGTTATCGGCAATCGGCAGGAGCCATATGGTTGTCGCTTTATTGTATGAAATGCAAGCGCCATGTAATTGCTTTACTTTATCACTAAGGAGTAGCGATAGTCGTAGAAGCAATAGTTGGCGAGACGACAACGATGCTACGATGGAGATCAAGGTGTCGCGCCGGTGGCGATGGTGATCATGGCGGTGCTTGGCGATGGAGATCACAAGCACAAGATGATGATGACCATATCATATCACTTATATTGATTGCATGTGATGTTTATCCTTTATGCATCTTATCTTGCTTTGATTGACGGTAGCATTATAAGATGATCTCTCACTAAAATTATCAAGAAGTGTTCTCCTGAGTATGCACCGTTGCGAAAGTTCTTCGTCTTTGAGACACCACGTGATGATCGGGTGTGATAGGCTCTACGTTCAAATACAACGGGTGCAAAACAGTTGCGACGCGGAATACTCGAGTTAAACTTGACGAGCCTAGCATATAACAGATATGGCCTCGGAACACGGAGACCGAAAGGTCGGCGTGAATCATATAGTAGATATGATCAACATAGTGATGTTCACCATTGAAACTACTCCATCTCACGTGATGATCGGACATGGTTTAGTTGATATGGATCACGTGATCACTTAGATGACTAGAGAGATGTACATCTAAGTGGGAGTTTTTAATATGATTAATTGAACTTAAATTTATCATGTACTTAGTACTGATAGTATTTTGCTTGTCTATGTTTACTTTGTAGATAGATGGCTCGTCTTTGTTGTTCCGTTGAATTTTAATGCGTTCCTTGAGAAAGCAAAGTTGAAAGATGATGGTAGCAATTACACGCATCGGGTCCAGAATTTGAGGATTATCCTCATTCTTTGCCTGAGAAAAATTACGCCCTGGAAGCACCGCTTGGGTAGCGAACTGCTGCGGAATCTTTGAGCGAAGTTGTGAACATCTGGCAAAGCAGAGCTGATGACTACTCTATAGTTCGATGTGCCATGCTTTACGGCTTAGAACCGGGTCTTCAACAACGTTTTGAGCGTCATGGAGCATATGAGATGTTCCAGGAGTTGAAGTTAATATTTCAAGCAAATGCCCGGATTGAGAGATATGAAGTCTCCAATAAGTTCTATAGCTGCAAGATGGAGGAGAATAGCTCATCGGTGAGCACATACTCAAAATGTCCGGGTATAACAATCACTTAATTCATTTGGGAGTTAATCTTCCGGATGATAGTGTCGATGACGAATTCTCCAATCATCGCCACCAAGCTACAAGAGCTTCGTGATGAACTATAATATGCAAGGGATGACTAAGACAATTCCTGAGCTCTTCGCGATGCTAAAAGCAGCGGAGGTAGAAATCAAGAAAGAGCATCAAGTGTTGATGGTCAACAAGACCACTAGTTTCAAGAAAAGAGCAAAGGAAAGAAGAAGGAAACTTCAAAAGAACGACAAGCAAGTTCTTTGCTCGGAGAAGAAACCCAGAAATGCGGACCTAAGCACAGGCTGAGTGTTTTTCTTGCAAGCAAACCGGACCTTTGGAAGCGGAACTGCCCCAAGTATTTGGCGGATAAAAAGGATGGCAAGGTGATCAAAGGTATATGTGATATACATGTTATTGATGTGTACCTTACTAATACTCGCATGAGTACACAGGTATTTGATCTTTGGTTACATTGCTAATATTTGCAACTCGAAGCAGGGACTACGGATTAAACGAAGATTGGCTAAGGACGAGGTGACGATGCGCGTTGGAAATGGTTCCAAAGTCGATGTGATCGCGGTCGGGACGCTACCTCTACATCTACCTTCGGGATTAGTTTTAGACCTAAATAATTGTTATTTGGTGCCAGCGTTGAGCATGAACATTATATCTGGATCTTGTTTAATGCGAGACGGTTATTCATTTAAATCGAGAGAATAATGGTTGTTCTATTTATATGAGTAATATCTTTTATGGTCATGCACCCTTGAAGAATGGTCTATTCTTGTTGAATCTCGACGGTAGTGATACACATATTCATAATGTTGAAGCCAAAAGATGCAGAGTTGATAATGATAGTGCAACTTATTTGTGGCACTTGCCGTTTAGGTCATATCGGTGTAAAACGCATGAAGAAACTCCATCTTGATGGGCTTACGGAATCACTTGATTATGAATCACTTGGTACTTGCGAACCGTGCCTCATGGGCAAGATGACCAAAACGCCGTTCTCCGGAACTATGGAGCGAGCAAGCGATTTGTTGGAAATCATACATCGATGTTTGTGGTCCAATGAATGTTGAGGCCTTGCGGCGGGTATCGTTATTTTCTCACATTCACAGATGATTTGAGCAGATATGGGTATATCTACTTAATGAAACACAAATCTGAAACATTTGAAAAGTTCAAAGAATTTCAGAGTGAAGTAGAAAATCATCGTAACAAGAAAATAAAATTTCTACGATCTGATCGTGGAGGAGAATATTTGAGTTCTGAGTTTGGTTTACATTTGAAACAATGTGGAATAGTTTACGCAACTCCATACGGAACACCACGGAGAAATGGTGTGTCCGAACGTCGTGTCGTGCTTTACTAGATATGGTGCGATCTATGATGTCTATTTCCGATTTACCGCTATCGTTTTGGGGTTATGCTTTAGAGGCGGCCGCATTCACGTTGAATAGGACACCGTCAAAATCCGTTGAGACGACGCCTTATGAACTGTGGTTTGGCAAGAAACCAAAGTTGTCGTTTCTTAAAGTTTGGGGCTGCGATGCTTATGTAAAGAAACTTCAACCGGATAAGCTCGAACCCAAATCGGAAAAATGTGTCTTCATAGGATACCCAAAGGAGGCTGTTGGGTACACCTTCTATCACAGATCTGAAGGCAAGATTTTCGTTGCTAAATTCGGATCCTTTCTAGAAAGAGTTTCTCTCGAAAGAAGTGAGTGGGAGGAAAGTAGAACTTGATGAGATAAGCGTATACGCTCCCTTATTGGAAAGTAGTTCATCACAAGAAATGGTTCTGTGACAACTACACCAATTAGTGAGGAAACTAATGATGATGATCATGAAGCTTGAGATCAAGTTACTCTTGAACCTCGAGGTCAACCAGAGTAAAATACGCACTGCAGTGGTACGGTAATCCTATTACGGAAGTCATGTTACTTGACCATGGCGAACCTACAAACTATGAAGAAGCGATGGTGAGCCCAGATTCATAAAATGGCTGGAAGCCATGAAATGCGAGATGGGATCCATGTATGAGAACAAAGTATGGACTTTGGTTGACTTGCCCGATGATCGGCAAGCCATTGAAAATAAATGGATCTTTAAGAAGAAGACCGACGCTGATGGTAATATAAGCGTCTACAAAGCTCGACTTGTTGCGAAAGGTTTTCGACAAGTTCAAGGGGTTGACTACGATGAGACTTTCTCACCGTAGCGATGCTTAAGTCTGTCCGAATCATGTTAGCAATTGCCGCATTTTATGATTATGAAATTTGGCAAATGGATGTAAAACTGCATTCTTGAATGGATTTCTAGAAGAAGAGTTGTATATGATGCAACGAGAAGGTTTTGTCGATCCAAAAGGTGCTAACAAAGTGTGCAAGCTCCAGTGATCAATTTATGGTGCAGTGCAAGCCTCTCGGAGTTGGAATAAACGCTTTGATAGTGTGATCAAAGCATATGGGTTTGTCTGAGACTTTTGGAGAAGCTTTGTATTTACAAGAAAGTGAGTGGGAGCTCTGTAGCATTTACGATATTATATGTGGGCGACATATTATTGATTGGAAATGATATAGAATTCTGGATAGCATAAAAGGATACTTGAATAAAAGTTTTTCAATGAAAGACCTCGGTGAAGCTGCTTACATATTGGGCATCAAGATCTATAGAGATAGATCAAGACGCTTAATTGGACTTTCACAAAGCACATACCTTGATAAAGTTTTGAAAAAGTTCAAAATGGATCGAGGCAAAGTAAGGTTTTTACACGTGTTGCAAGGTGTAAGATTGAGTCGGACTCAATGCCGACCACAATGAGAAGATAGAGAGAAAATGAAAGATGTTCCCTATGCTTGACCATAGGCTCTATCATGTATGCAATGCTGTGTACCAGACACGGCGTATGCTTAGCTGTAAGCTTGGCGGGAAGGTACCAAAGTAATCGAGGAATGGATCACTTTGGACAGCGGTCAAGAACATCTGAAATACACGAAAAGGACTAAGGATATGTTTCTCATATATGGAGGTGACAAAGAGCTAGTCGTAAATGTTTCCGTCGATGCAAGCTTTGACAACGATCCGAGACGATTCTAAATCGCAAACCGGATACGTGTTTTTATTAAGCGGTGGGTATCGGTTGGTGCAGTTCTAAACAAAGCGTCGTGGCGGGATCTACATGTGAAGCGGAGTACATAGCTGCTTGAGCGGCGAATGAAGGAGTCTGGATGAAAGAGTTCATTTCCGATCTAGGTGTCATACCTAGTGCATCGGGACCGATGAAGATCTTCTGTGACAATACTGGTGCAATTGCCTTGGCAAAGGAATCCAGATTTCACAAGAGGACCAAGCATATCAAGAGGCGCTTCAATTCCATTCGGGACCAAGTCCAAGTGGGAGACATAGAGATTTGCAAAATACATACGGATCTGAATGTTGCATACCCGTTGACTAAACCTCTTCCACGAGCAAAACATGATCAGCACCAAGACTCCATGGGTGTTAGGATCATTACTTTGTAATCTAGATTATTGACTCTAGTGCAAGTGGGAGACTGAAGGAAATATGCCCTAGAGGCAATAATAAAAGTTATTATTTATTTCCTTATATCATGATAAATGTTTATTATTCATGCTAGAATTGTATTAACCGGAAACATAATACATGTGTGAATATATAGACAAACAGTATGTCACTAGTATGCCTCTACTTGACTAGCTTGTTAATCAAAGATGGTTATGTTTCCTAAACCATAAACAAGGAGTTGTTATTTGATTAACAAGGTCACATCATTGGTTGAATGATCTGATTGACATGACCCATTCCATTAGCTTAACACTTGATCGTTTAGTATGTTAATGCTTTCTTCATGACCCATACATGTTCCTGTAACTATGAGATTATGCAACTCCGTTTACGGAGGAACACTTTGGGTGCTACCAAAGCGTCACAATGTAACTGGGTGATTATAAAGGAGTACTACAGGTGTCTCCAAAGGTACTTGTTGGGTTGGCGTATTTCGAGATTAGGTTTTGTCACTCCGATTGTCGGAGAGGTATCTCTAGGCCTTCTCGGTAATACACATCACTTAAGCCTTGCAAGCATTACAACTAATGAGTTAGTTGTGAGATGATGTATTACGGAACGAGTAAAGAGACTTACCGCTTGAGATTGAACTAGGTATTGGATACCGACGATCGAATCTCGGGCAAGTAACATACCGATGACAAAGGGAACAACATTAATATGTCGTTATGCGGTTTGACCGATAAAGATCTTCGTAGAATATGTAGGAACCAATATGGGCATCCAGGTTCCGCTATTGGTTATTGACCGAGAATGGTTCTAGGTCATGTCTACATAGTTCTCGAACCCGTAGGGTCCGCACGCTTAACGTTTCGATGACAGTTCATTATGAGTTTATAAGTATTGATGTACCGAAGGTTGTTCGGAGTCCCGGATGTGATCACGAACATGACGAGGAGTCTCGAAATGGTCGAGACATAAAGATTGATATATTGGAAGCCTACATTTGGACATCGGAAGTGTTCCGGGTGAAATCGGGATTTCTTAGATGCAGGGAGGTTACCGGAACCCCGGGAGGTCCATGGGCCTAATGGGCCATAGGAGAGAAGAGGAAGGGCCAGCCAAGGTGGGCTGCGCGCCCCCTCCCCCCTCTAGTCCGAATAGGACAAGGAAGGGGGGGCGCCCTTCCTCTTCCCTCCTCCAATCCTAGTCCAACTAGGAGAGGGGAGTCCTACTCCCGGTGGGAGTAGGACTCCTCCTTGGTGCGCCTCCCCTAGGGCCGGCCACCTCCCCTTGCCTCCTTTATATCTGAGGCGGGGGCACCCCAAGACACAAGTTGATCTACGGATCTTTCCTTAGCCGTGTGCGGTGCCCCTTCCACCATATTCCACTTCGGTCATATCGTCATGAGCTTAGGCGAAGCCTGCGCCGGAGAAGTCATATCGTCGCGGAGCTTAGGCGAAGCCCTGCGTCGGTGGAGCATCAACACCGTCACCACGCCCGTCGTCTTGTGGAACTCATCCCCGACACTTTGCTTTGGATCGGAGTCCGGGATCGTCATCGAGCTGAGCGTGTGCGAGAACTTCGGAGGTGCCGTCGTTCGGTGCTTGGATCGGTCGGATCGTGAAGACGCATTTACGACTACATCAACCGCGTTGTTATAACGCTTCCGCTTTCGGTCTACGAGGGTACGTGGACGGACACTCTTCCCTCTCGTTGCTATGCCATCACCATGGTCTTGCGTGATCGTAGGAATTTTTTTGAAATTACTACGTTCCCCAACACTATCCTATTGCTTAGAATAGGATGCTAGTGTTCCATCAGTGGCCCTACACTCTTGTCTGTCTGCCATGCTATACTACTGGGCCATGATCACTAGGGAGGTGATCACGGGTATATACTATATACTTTATATATATGACACATGTGGTGACTAAAGTCGGGTCAGCTCGTTGAGTACCATAAGTGATTACGATGAGGGGTTGAAAGGACGGTGGATCCATCCCGGTAGAGGTGGGCCCGGGTTCCCAACGGCCCCCGACTGTTACTTTGTGGCGGAGCGACAGGGCAGGTTGAGACCACCTAGGAGAGAGGTGGGCCTGGCCTTGGTCGGCGTTCACGGATACTTAACACGCTTAACGAGATCTTGGTATTTGATCTGAGTCTGGCCATTTGGTCTATACGCACTAACCAGCTCTGGCGGCGAGTTATGGGCACTTTCGGCGTCATGGTATCACCGAAGCCTTCGTGACGCTGTCGGCGGCGCGCTACCGGATTGGATCGAACGCTTGCTAGGCTAGGTCTGCTTCCGGCACAGACGCAACATGCAGGTGTGCTAAGGGCGATGGGCCTGCACTTCAGGCGCTTAGGTTTAGACCGGCGTGCTGACCTCTCTGTTGGCCTAGGTGGGGCTGCGACGTGTTGATCTTCCGAGGCCGGGCATGACCCAGGAAAGTGTGTCCGGCCAAATGGGATCAAGCGTGTTGGGTTATGTGGTGCACCCCTGCAAGGAAGTTAATCTATTCGAATAGCCGTGATCTTCGGTAACAGGACGACTTGGAGTTGTACCTTGACCTTATGACAACTAGAACTGTATACTTAATAAAACACACCATTCCAAGTGCCAGATATAACCCGGTGATCGCTCGCTAACAGGGCAACAAGGAGGGGATCGCCGGGTAGGTTTATGCTATACGATGCTACTTGGTGAACTTACCATCTACTCTCTTCTACATGATGCAAGACGGAGGTGGCCTGAAGCGTAGTCTTCGACAGGATTAGCCATCCCCCTCTTATTCTGACATTCTGCAGTTCAGTCCACCGATATGGCCCTTTACACATATACCCATGCATATGTAGTGTAGCTCCTTGCTTGCGAGTACTTTGGATGAGTACTCACGGTTGCTTTTCTCCCTCTTTTCCCCTTTCCCTTCTACGGTTGTCGCAACCAGATCTTTGGAGCCCGAGGCAGGGACGCCACCGTCGGCAGCGACTCCTACTACACCGGAGGTGCCTACTACTACGTTCGGGCCGACACCGACCATGAGTAGTTTAGGAGGATCCCAGCAGGAGGCTGCGCCTCTTCGATCTGTATCCCGGTTTGTGCTAGCCTTCTTAAGGCAAACTTGTTTTAACTTATGTGCGTACTCGAGATATTTTTGCTTCCATTGACTTCGTCTATGATCGAGCACTTGTATTCGAGCCCTCGAGGCCCACGGCTTGTATTATGATGCTTGTATGACTTATTTATGTTTTTAGAGTTGTGTTGTGATATCTTCCGTGAGTCCTCGATCTTGATCGTATTGCGTTTGCGTGCATGATTAGTGTCTGATTGAATCGGGGCGTCACAAGTTGGTATCGAGCCATTGCTGTAGGATTCCCCCTTCCACACTCCTTGGTCGAAGTCGAATCTAGACATTGCAAAAACTTTTTACTAACATGGTTGTGTGTCTTACGGGCCCACGTCGCCATTGGGTGATATTAGGATCTTTTATTCCTCATCTATACTCTGGGACTCTAATCTCTCTTCTCTTCGGGTTAAATGAATTTGCTAAAACTCTAACATTAGGTTCTCGTAACAACTTTCTCCCCGAGAGCCCCTTATTACAGATGATACTTTCTTTGCACGGAAGATTTTGAAGTTACTCTACGATGTTCTCTCGAGACCTTGTGCCTTCGCATTTGCAATTTCCCTCCACCGTCAACCCATATGGAAAGCTGCATACACTTGCCATTCATACAATCATTTCTCGTTGCTCTTGTTATTATAAGATACTCTGAAATACTATCCGATCTTCCGTGAATCCTCTTCAAACTATTGCTCTGCCAATACTTGTCTGCTTGCATTATGGATGCTTCCCATATGTCTAGCGATAGTCATTAGTATCCTTTGACACCGTCATTTTGATCCTATTGATTCAACATGTGAGCGAATGTGTAAACATCAATTGATCCTTTTAAATTATCTTTCCGGCTCAGATGTCATTTTGAACATGAGCTGGTTCTCGACCAAATAAATTACCGTCGATTGTGCCCCTAAGTCTACTCAACTTATCCATCCTTACTCAGAGCGTTTGTTTCTGAGCCCTTAATTTGGAAATCATAACTCCTTTGCATTTGAGCTTGGATTAGTCAGTTGTTTCAATAATCCGATCTCCTTTCTTTCTTTCTTCTTCTGGTTGAGTATGGATGCTCACATCAGGTCCCTCGTGGACCACCGAATCCTTTGGTGAGTTTTATCCGACATCGTCCTTCATACTAAATAACCTTGTGAGCCTTTCCTCGGATACATAATGCTTTTGGTAAGTTGTATCCTCTGCTTCCTCAACCATGCTCTACTTCCGAGCTTGTGTTAATTACTCCAGAAGATTACGGTATATGTTCCTAAGAAGCCTCGCTGGCTTGAACCTATGCCTTCCTTAATATGTGTGAACTCGAAAGTTTTCACGAGTCATACTCTTCTGGTGTTTTGCCAGATATAATTTCAACACTACAACTTCATCGAAAGCGAGAAGTGATTGAAAGGTTATACATTGGAGAAGTGGGAGTCGACCTTGAACTTTGTGTTCATGCCCATAGACACGATGTAGATCTTATCATGAAAGCTTCTCTTAAAAATAAATTGTCCCCTTGGTATAAGTTCATCTTACATCCGGTATTTGGTCCTTTGAAATTGTGGTTCCAACCATATTGTTCTTATTTGATCCCATTTCTCGGACAAGTTGAAGTACTTGTCTTCTGCAAAGCAATACCCCAGTCCAACCTCTACTTTGGTTTGTCGTCGAGTATTACCCCTCTAGTATCTCGAGAATATCACGGAACTACATAACTCCTTATGAGTTCTTCATCTACTATTATTCTCACTGATTCCAATTTTTCCTCGGGTTCCGAGTTATTAGACACTCAAGGACACCGATAACGGAATCGAGTCCGCACTGCGATTCAACGAGGATTAGAGATCTTCAATGCTTACAAGTTTAATACTCCATCATGCCTTTCCTAGCCTGAACAGATACATCATTATCGTGCTAATTTTAACTGTGCTACCTGGTCCTTCTTCCCGGAGCATAAATTTTGACGGTGAGCTAATCTTACATCGATCTTCCTCGTCATATCATTTCTCCTTGAACAACAAACTTGATTTCGAGTTTGTGTCTTACCCTTGGTTCTAATAACATTTTGCTTCACCATTCCTTTGACTTGATGTCATCGCCGATCGATTACATCTTGAAATATCTCGAATACTATGTCGTGATCATCATCAGCATTCTGAGCTCTTCCAGGATATCAATTGAATCTAGGTTGAGAAAGACCATCCTTGCCCTTGATGATTAGTGTTATCATCGACCACTCTACTGCCTTCCCTCCAACTTGTTTGTGTTTTGTGTTATACCTTGAGTTCCTTGCTATCCAACAATTGCTCTTCTTTACCTTGGAGTATTACCATCCTTTATGTCAAGAATGTCGTGAGAATTTAATCACCTCTTGAGAATTCTTGGTATAGTGATACTTCTCACCATCACCATTTTTTCTTGGTCCCCGTGTTGATTCCAACAAGTGAACAGTGTTGTTTGGATTCTTTCCTTCTAGCAACCCTATTGCTTTGAACTTAATGGTCGATAGTTCATTTTTAGAACTATTGGTTATTGAATCACCATTCTAACATTGATCATGCTACCTAAGACCATATTTCGAGTGCACCTTTCAACCAATGTTTAAATTGTGTATGTTTCCCTCGAGCATACATCATTATGTCATTTGATCAGAAAAATGTGATCTCCTTGTTCACATGATTGTGGAAATCCATCTTTCTGGAAATCTCAATGGATTGTCGCTGAGTCCATCAGCTACCTCCTCGTCCTCTCCTTGGTTTAATGATGAACTCTTGATTCGGGTCTTGCTCCCATAGTTCATTCCTCGAGGATCTTGCAACACCACCTCGTCAAATTGTGTTGCACCCCTTCCTTCTTAGGCATCCACGAGTGCGAGGTATCTCGACACCGATCAGATCTGAATCTCGGTCAGATATGATGGTTGGGACATGTTTCCAAGAGTTATAACACTGGTCTTTATATGACCCAGTAAGGTGATGTCATGCCTAGCACACCTGGCCCGAGGCCCCATTGTTATATATTCCGTTTCAGCAAGGTTATCCATTCTTCCTTGAGGAAATTGTAAGACTTATTCGACAAGTTATTCCTGATGGATCCTTTGTGTTTCCAAAGACTGACCTTTACCTGTTGGCCATGTCAATGCTATCTCGAAGCATGTCTATGGTACTCCGATTTTCAACAAGAATGAAGCCCAATGCTAAATGTTTCCTGCTCTATTATCCAAACACCGCTGTTTGGGTAATGTCATGAAATTCCTCTCCCCTTACCTAAATGGTTTTCTATTTCATATCCTGCCATGGATATCATGCTCTGCTTGTCCTTGGAAAGGATATACCCCTGAAATATGTGTTTAAACACATTTTCCTTTGCGTTGTTCTGTTTAATCTATTGATCACATTTCCTTTCCATTGTTTTGTTTAACCTTTCTTGTGATCTATATGATCTAAGCAGTAATATTCTCTGCTTATGTAAACACCTTGGTGTACAACCGTGTCGATAAGGCGTGTTACTATTGTTGATGACATTTCAGTAAACACCGATGGACGAGAACTTTGCCTATTGGTCCGCCTCGTTTCAACGAGCAGGAAAATAGTTCTCTTCGTCCCTCGCCCTTGGTACCAACAATGCTGCCAACATAACTGACCGGTTATTCTCTGACTTGCCTTGCTTACATGATCGTGCAAGACGTCACCCCTCTTCCTACTTTTAACCCACATGGTGCGCCCATAACCCACAGTTCCACAGGATCGAAACCTGACTCTCCTGTACACCCCCTGTTCCCAAAGTTATTCCTCGCGCGTGGCCTCGTATGTAATTCACGGGCCACCGTCCTAGTGATCTATTTTGGTAACAGACGCAATACTCAATCTCGTTGCTCTGGACCCCTTTCGCATGTTGTTTCAGACATCGAACGATTGCTTATCCGTTTGGAACTTCTCATGGTACCTTCTTACTTTGCTCTCGATATTTTCTTAAGTTTTAGTTCGAGAGTTACTTTCCACCACCCTCCCCGATGTTAGCTACTAGATAGTCAACCTTGCAGAGGTCCGTTCTCCCGGAATACCCCTTTTGTTCTTTCGTAAGTACGATGGAGATCCTGAAAAAAAAGGGATGCCGGCTTCATCATGATGACCTCAAGCAGAGAAATGAAGACATCAACTTAGTGGATAGACCTCTACGAGAAGCTCAACCCAGGCGAGAAGATCCGTTAGAATATCGTAACCAAACATTTTCCCCTTACTTCCCCTCTTAAAATCTCGGGACGAGATTTCTTGTAGTGGAGGAGAATTGTGACGCCCGGATAATTAAGCTACAGTAATCCCAGGTTAACGATGCCACGTCACCTCCGTTACTGTTGCTAATCTCGCGTTGGATCAAAATTGTCCAAATTCAAATTTGAAATTTTGTCAAACATAAAAAAAATTCAAACACTAAAACTAAAATGTTTAGAGGGTGCCAATTAATGCCTAGGTATTTATGGTGAAGGAACCACGCTTTTACGGAATGCTTAAATATTTTAATATGAATTAAATCAGAAAGGAAATTGAAAAATAAAGAAAAGACAAAACAGTAAACAAAAACTAATAATTGAAAGTGCCAAAACCCCCCTCTCCCTAGGCCTCTCGGCCCACCTGGCAGCCAGCCGGCCCACCCCAATGCCCCTGGCCTATATGACCTATTTCCCCCCGCACCCGACCGAAACCCTGACCCACTACCACCATGCACCCCCCACCACTCGCTCTCTCCCCCCACTCCCCCGATCCAAATCGGGATCAAGGCAACCACGCCCCTGCGCCCCATCTCGTTCACTTGCCGCGCCTAAGCCCCACCACCGCCGCCGCGCCCATGGCCGGGGATCCGCCGCCTATCGTCGTCCTCGCGCCACCGCCCGCAGAAGCTCCTGCCATGGCCGCACCTGCCTGGTCCTCCGCGTCCGTGCCGCGCCAAGCCGCCTCTTCGCCGGAGAACTACGGATCCCGGAGGCCCCGTCACGGATCCGCCCTACCTCGCCTCGCTCTCCTTGCCGGACACCCTCGTCGCCTCCTCCCCTGCGTCACCGTCGTCCCTGTCGACAATCCCGAGCCCCACTGCCCATTCCCTACGGCCGCCGTGAGCACCTCCCGCTCCTCCTCTCCCCTCTGTTCCTCACCCACGCCTTTGCCGGCGTCGCCCGTGCCACGCCGCCATAGCCACGCTCGAGCATTGCTCCCGCGCAGCGTTTGTGCCCCGCCGGCGGCCTGCGCTTCACCCGTTTCCCCAACCGCCGCCCTTCGCCGTAATGCGTCGCGCCTTCGCTGACGCCGCCCTACGCCGCCGGTTCGGCGCAGCGTCTGCAGCCGCCCGGTCGCGCTGGCGGCCTCGCCCACCCATCGGCACACCGCGAGGCCCGGTTACGCCACCGGGCTGCTCCCGCTCGGCGCTCGCGCTTGGCCCCATTGCACGGCGCCGCTAAACCCCCTGGCCCAATGACAAATGGGGCCCCGCCTCCTGAACGTTTTAAAAAAAAGAGATAGAAATAATAATAATACATAATGAAAAATATTAATTAATTAATTAATTCTTAATTAATTAACTTAGTTTAAGCATAAGTAGTTAACCTACTCACCTATTTAATTAACTAAACCAATTTAGTTAACCTAAGCCTATGACATATAGGACCCACACGTCAGCTTGACCAGTCAACACCTCTGTTGACTGATGACGTCATGCTGATGTCATGTTGATGCAATAATACTATTTTTGAATTTAATTAATAATTAAATAAATTCTAAAAATGTTTTAAAACTTTAGAAAATCATATAAAATAAACCGTAGCTCAGATGAAAAATACTTTCTGCATAAAAGTTGCTCGAGCGGCGAGGCGAATCCGGATCACGCGGCCCGTTAAATCGCCACGGATCCTAACCTATCGAACTCGCAACTTTCTCCCTTGGTTCATCTGTTCAAAACGCGAAACACCGGGATACTTTCCGGATGTTTCCCCTTCGCCGGTATCACCTACTACGCGTTAGGGCACACCTAGCACCGCGCATTGTCTTATCATGCACCGTCGTGCTTATGTTTGCATTATATTTATTGTTTCTTCCCCTCTTCTCTCGTTAGACACCGAGACCGACGCCTTGTGGCTACCGGTCACGACTCACGGTGTTGGCGACCCCTCCTTCTCGGCTGAGCTTCAGGCAACCCCCTTGGTCACAGATATCGCCTATTCTTCTCTATCTGCTTGCATTAGAGTAGTGTAGCATGTTCTTGCTTCGGTTAATCCTATTCTGTTGCATAGCCTGTCATTGTTGCTACAGTTGTTACCCTTACCTGCTATCCTATTGCTTAGAATAGGATGCTAGTGTTCCATCAGTGGCCCTACACTCTTGTCTGTCTGCCATGCTATACCACTGGGCCATGATCACTAGGGAGGTGATCACGGGTATATACTATATACTTTATATACATGACACATGTGGTGACTAAAGTCGGGTCAGCTCGTTGAGTACCCGCAAGTGATTCTGATGAGGGGGCTGAAAGGACAGGTGGCTCCATCCCGGTAGAGGTGGGCACGGGTTCCGACGGCCCCGATTGTTACTTTGTGGCGGAGGCGACATGGCGAGTTGAGACCACCTAGGAGAGAGGTGGACCTGGCCTTGGTCGGCGTTCGCGGATACTTAACACGCTTAACGAGATCTTGGTATTTGATCTGAGTCTGGCCTTTTGGTCTATACGCACTAACCAGCTACGCTGAGGAGCAGTTATGGGCACTCGATGTCGTGGTATCGGCGAAGCCTTCGTGGCGTCGGGCCCGAGCCGGCAGCCGGATTGGACTGGAACGCCTGCTAGGCTAGGTCTGCTTCCGGCCGCGTTCACAATGTGCAGGTGTCCTAAGGGCGATGGGCCCAGACCCCTGTGCGCTTAGGTTTAGACCGGCACGCTGACCTCTCTGTTGTCCTAGGTGGGGCTGCGACGTATTGATCTTCCGAGGCCAGGCATGACCCAGGAAAGTGTGTCCGGCCAAATGGGATCAAGCGTGTTGGGTTATGTGGTGCACCCCTGCAGGGAAGTTAATCTATTCGAATAGCCGTGATCTTCGGTAATAGGACGACTTGGAGTTGTACCTTGACCTTATGACAACCAGAACTGGATACTTAATAAAACACACCCTTCCAAATGCCAGATATAACCCGGTGATCGCTCTCTAACAGGGCAACAAGGAGGGGATCGCCGGGTAGCTTTATGCTATACGATGCTACTTGGTGAACTTACCATCTACTCTCTTCTACATGCTGCAAGATGGAGGTGGCCTGAAGCGTAGTCTTCGACAGGATTAGCTATCCCCCTCTTATTACGGCATTACTGCGATTCGGTCCACCGATATGGCCCTTTCCACATATACCCATGGAATGTAGTATAGCTCCTTGCTCATGAGTACTTTGGATGAGTACTCACGGTTGCTTTTCTCCCCTTTTCCCCTTTCCCTTCTACGGTTGTCGCAACCAGATGTCGGAGCCCCAGAGCTGTGACGCCACCGTCGACGACTCCTACTACACGGAGGTGCCTACTACTACGTTCGGGCGGCGACACCGACCGGGAGTAGTTTAGGAGGATCGAGCAGGAGGCTGCGCCTCTTCGATCTGTATCCCGGTTTGTGCTAGCCTTCTTAAGGGAAACTTGTTTAACTTATATACGTACTCGAGATATTGTTGCCTGGCGACTTCGTCTATGATCGAGCACTTGTATTCGAGCCCTCGAGGCCCCTGGCTTGTATTATGATGCTTGTATGACTTATTTATGTTTTTAGAGTTGTGTTGTGATATCTTCCCGTGAGTCCTTGATCTTGATCGTACACGTTTGTATGCATGATTAGTGTACGATTGAATCGGGGGCGTCATAATGACCCCTCTCCCTTCTCATGTTTGATGTTTTCCCTTCTCTGTTTTTTCTCCCAACTAAAAATATTCTTTGGTAAGTCAATAAATTCTTATCAAATAACTGTTAAAAATGATATGACATTTCCTTGACACCCTGTTTGGATGTAGGAAAAACAGCTTGGAATTGGCAATCAGGAATTGCCAGGCCAAATTCTATTGTCTGGTGCTGCAGGAGGATGGGGGTATTGATGAAGATGTGAACCATCGAATCAAATCTGGATGGATGAAGTGGCGCCACGCTTCTGGCATTCTCTATGACAAGAGAATGCCACAAAAGCTAAAAGACAAGTTCTACAGGACGACGGTTCGACCCACAATGTTGTATGGCGCTGAGTGTTGGCCGACTAAAAGGCGACATGTTCAACAGTTAGGTGTGGCGGATATGCGTATGTTGAGATGGATGTGTGGCCACACGCGAGTCCGGAATGATGATATATGAGATAGAGTTGGGGTAGCACCAATTGAAGAGAAGCTTGTCCAACATAAATGCGAGATGGTTTGGGCATATTCAGCGCAGGCCTCCAGAAGCTCCAGTGCATAGCGGACGGCTAAAGCGTGCGAAGAATGTCAAGAGAGGACGGGGTAGACCGAATTTGACATGGGAGGAGTCCGTCAAGAGAGACCTGAAGGATTGGAGTATCACCAAAGAGCTAGCTATGGACAGGGGTGCATGGAAACTTGCTATCCATGTGCCAGAGCCATGTGTTGGTTGCGAGATCTTATGGGTTTCACCTCTAGCCTACCTCAACTTGTTTGGGACTAAAGGCTTCGTTGTTGTTGTTGTTGTTGGGGTGGTACAAGATTTGGGCTTGAAAAACTTGGCCCAATTCCAAGCGATCCACCAGCGCACCTCCACCCCTCGCGTGAGGTTTCCGAGCTGACGAGCTCGGAAAGGCTCAGAAACACGCCCCGCAGCCCCCACCCCGCGTACCCGTTCGCTCGTTCCTGGACGAGCTCCTCTTGTTGCGACCCCATCTCCGCTCCTGCTTCCCCTGAAGCAACCGACAGCGGCCGCGGCGGTTAGTTCTCCATCCCCCATCTGTCCCCGTCCTCCTCTCCCTCCCATCCGTCCCCTCATCCTCTTCCATCTATTCTTCGGCCATGGAACGACCTCAAACCCTAGATTTGGTCGGGGATTTGCGGTGGGAATAGGTCGCCCGCAGGGGAACGATTTTGGTAGTGAAACGACGGCGGGAGTGGCGCCATCCCCTCCGTGTGAAGCTCTAATTTTTGTGGTGTCCATAGGAGAACTTGAATTTTTGTGGTGTTCACTGTAGCTCCTTAGATGCAGTCCAATTCCTCGAATTTAAGAGCTCGATTTTGTGTGTTGCTAAAGTATGATTTGTTTGAACTATGCATGTTTCTAGGGGATTTAGGAGGTCAAATTACCGTGGTGCCAAGGTATATTATCTACTCCTACTTCACGTTTGGACTGTGATTTTGTTTTGTCATTTATACACATGTTGTTGAATGGTTTATTATCTACCAATGCTTTGAATAGTTCATGGGAAAATGGTGTGTGCATTGTAGCTTTTTTCATCATGTCTCAACAAGAGTTGGTTGCCTACATTACCGAAGAGAACAAAAGAAGAAAAACAAAGAGGATATTGTTGACAAAGCAGTATTTCAAAATGTCATGTCTAGCATTTGCGTACCTTAGTTCTCAGAGGGCACCGAGGAATCTCGGATGCTTCGATGATGATGAGGAAAAGGTTGCATATCGGAAGTATATATTGAAACAAACTTATGACGGGTCTGAGACAACTTGCTATGATAAGCTACACTTAACTAAAAGAAACTTCGATGATCTTTGTGCTATGTTGCGTGACAAGTGTGGTCTCAAAGATAGCACGTTTGTGACAGTAGAAGAAAATGTTGCTATGTTCTTACAAGTTGTTGGACATGGACTTAAAATGAGGATGTTGGGTGGCACGTACCCGCATTCTTTATAGACTATTAGTAGGCATTTCTCTACTATGTTATCAGCCATCCTGTCTCTAACCGGGGAGTTTATCAAGCTTCCCGATCCTTCTATCACCCCTCCCGATGATTACAAGTGGAAGTGGTTTCCTAATGCACTTGGAGCACTAGATGGGTGTCATATTCCGGTGTTTGTTAATGCTGCTGACAAAGGGAGGTATAGGAATAGGCACCAAGATATCAGCACTACCATGCTAGGTGTGGTTGACTGGAACATGAAATTTCTCTATGTTCTACCTGGTTGGGAGGGTTCGTCATCGGATTGGAACATGATATGTTCTACCTGGAATTCAAAAAACCACCACATTTGAAGTCGAGCTCCATATTTGGTACCAAATTTCTTGGGCACCCCAAAAAAACTACTGATTTCGCTACTAATTTTCTTAATAACACTGACGGTCAATTTGGGATGAATTAATCCAATTTCTGACATGCCGGGCCCACTGTTAAGGTCCACATGGCACTAAATGGTCAACACCGTTTGTTGACCATTAAGTTGAAAGGAGGGCCCACCCATCAGCATTGTCATATCTCTCAAACCTTCTTCTCCTCCTCCTCGGGGGCATTCCAACGAATACCTCGTGTTCATGAACGCAGAAGGGCGAGGTAAGATCAGTCGTGTTGCTGGGGTCAGCCCCGACAACAATAGGAGGCGAGGTGGCCGGTGGTGCGGTCTTCCCTGGCTAGAGAAGGCCGGCGCAGCGGATTCACGGAAACGGCGGCATAAGCCATCCATGGCGGGACCGTGAGTCATGGCAGTGTGCTGTTGCCGAGTCGTGGCCATGGCCTCCAATGCAAGAAGAGGCGGCCATGGTTGGGCGATCTGGTATAGCAGGTGGGATGGAGTAGGAGGGTGAGTGGAGCGGGAGAGGGTGGAGGGCCCGGTGGCACTCTGCTCGCCGGGAGGTGGCCAATGAGGAAGAGTCTGAGGATGAGGCGCTCCGCATGAGAGGAGAGGAGGGCCCGTGTGAGGGTGTCGGAGAGCCTGTGTGAATGTCTATTGTTTTTTTTAAGCTAGGGAAGAATAAATAGTGGGTTTAGAAGAGAGTTGATGGTGTAGGAGTTTTAACATGTCTAGCGGGCTCATGCAAATCCCAAAATTTTCTTGTTTCTTGCATGAGTTTTTTTTTTTTTTGCGTAGCTGGCTTGTCGATCTATTCTTTAATTTTAAGCAACATGGTAATTTCATCAAGCTACATGTGAAAGTGAGAAAGGAGGTTTCCGGATCGAGGTAGCATTCCCTCCTCAACACTACTTTCCGGTTTTCGGTTCTGATGACCATTGTACTCAAGCTTTGAGCGCTTTAGGGCATATGAGGTGTCTTGATAGCAGCGTGGAGTCTTCTTGTTGGCAGTGTGGTTCTCATGCGACTCATGGACAGTCAGCGTATAAAACCATGGTTAGTGGGATTCCTAACACCGGTGTGGAACCATGTACACGGGGGATGGTGGTGTCTGGTCTTCGTGGGGATATTATTCAGATTTTACCATGGAAGGATCGATAGATTGTTGTAGTAGACGCATGGCCGAAGGACCCATTTGTTGTTCCACAATCTTCAGTTTCTTCCAACAAACTTTACAACCCATATATTCCAATTCTCCAGTGGAAACCACCTCAATGATCTTGATCTTAAGCTTGTAAGACAGGTTCCGCACAAGTGTTGAAAAAATGTGTTTAAGTCCAAAGTGTACATACCAACGAAAGCAGCATCAAGATATTTTCAAAGCACCATAGAATCATTAGGTTCTGCACTAGCCAAGGCACTGATACTTGTTTCAATTGCTTCTCGACGGCCTTGTCCAGGATTCTGCAATTCGATTACGTTAGGAACTAATTCTATACAATTGCAACATGTCATAATTTGCTAGTGCACGAAGCATCAGAGAGATCAGAATGAAATATTCTAAAGAGTAGTCGAGAATGTGTTCTTGAAAGCCATTGCACCTGAACATTTTGGAGACAATTTGTTTAGGTGGTTTGCGCAAATTTCAGTGAACAAATGAAATCTAAAGACACGCTGGACAATATTTATACATGCGTACTGCTCCAGCAAACAATATCAGAATGGGTTTCCTTTTTGGACCAGTCATGCAATGTGTTTGCATCAAACGACTGCACAAAATATCCCCAAAGAATAACAGTTGCATGTTTATTTTCTATACAATTCATTATCAAGTTATTTCATGCGATGAAACTACTTGTAAAATATATGATGTCATGATCTCAGTAAAAATACAGACTCCATCTATGATGGAAATTTGGTGTCTTGGTTCTCCAGCAGCAGCAGTAGGGGATAAAGGTCGGCAACAACAGTAATAAAACTAACTAAATTATCTATAAATTCATGAAAATGCAAGAGTTTCAGAGTAGGACAGAGCAAACTGGTAAATTAAAATTCATGCAAACTAACCTGGCATAATTAAGTACAATTGATTAAATATGTTTTTCAACCTTGGAAAACGGAAGTGCATTATAAGCAAAGCATAGGAAAGCCCGATGGCGGAGAATTTATAGGAATCATGTTCTTTCTCCTGATAAAAGGTTATGTAAGGTGATCTGCTGTTTTGTACTTTTATTTGCCTTTATTATCAAAAAAATGCAATTCAATCTTGTACACTACCCCCTCTCGGATACTGTCTCTGATCTTGCTCATCTTGTATTTTGGTATTAGTCGCTCCAATGTTTCTCCCTAGGAAAGAAAATCAGTGACATTATCAGTCATTTTGTAGCTACGACACTAAGCAACACAAATCTAATTATTAAAAAAAACTGCTCTCGCCCATGGGCCAACCATAACAAAGTGTAGACCGTACAACATGGAGGAATAAGTGCTCGCATATTATTCCTATTGAAACGATAAAGTATAAGCCGTACGTATTTTTTGCTATATCTTTTCAGCAGAGCACCTTCCATCACAACGATGTGAGGGTATCTAGGATGCATTAAAGCAATTATGAGTAATAGTATGGAACCATATGAAGGCTTCTGTAATAGATTGAACTCATGATAAAATCTTAAAATGGCAAAGATAAAAGAGTGGAGTAGAAATAAAAGGTATGGGCTAAATTCATCATAGTTAGAAACAACAACGAAGGAAAGGAAGAAAAGACAAAGGGATTAACCGTGTCAGAAATTCATTTCTAAAAAATGTAGAAGACAACTTCGAAGGCGGATGGATTACATAATCTCTATGACCAAGATTGAAGGAACTCCAATTGTTGGCAGCCAGTTAGATGTTGAGGGGCGGTCTCCCGGGATGAGAAGAGATAGCAGAGAAAGATAGGCACAAAGTAAGGAAGGTGAATGGGTCCTCTAAATAAAGGAGGACAAAATAAAATAACTCAAAGAAAGAAAGTGATGAAAAGGACAAAGATAAACAATCAAACCTGGAGAAGGCCTGACAAGATGCTTTTCCTCACGAATCTCTCAACAACAACAACGACGCACCTCAGCAGGATCAAGATATTCACCGTCAAAAGCAATTGACCAACACAAGAAATAGACAGTTAAGAAAGACCACATAAGAACAAATGAAATCATACCAAAAGGAACAACAAAAAACACATCTTGCCAAGCGCGGAAGACCCCCGCCGGGGAACTATCAGCAGCAAAAAGGGCACACTACCATAGTGGATGCCCCTATGCAGCCGAAGATGGAGAGGATACCAAAAGCGGAACCTCCGGCATAACAATAGACATGGTAGAACACCAAGGCCTCCCCTACTACTTCTTGAGCTTGCGGTTGGTTTTCCCTTGAAGATGAAAGGGTGGTGCAGCGAAGTAGAGATAAATATTTCCCTCAGTTAGAGAACCAAGATATCAATCCAGTAGGAGACAACGCACAAAACACCAAGACCTGCAGAAACAATCAAACAACTTGCACCCAACGCGATAAAGAGGTTGTCAATCCCTTCAGGTTACTTGCAAAAGTGAGATCTGATAGAGATAGATGAAACTAAACAAAAGATAAAGTAAATATTTTTGGTTTATAGATCGGAAAGTAAAAGATTGCAAAATAGTATATCGGAAACTTATATGATGGAAAATAGACCGGGGGGGGGGGGGGCAAAGGTTTCACTAGTGGCTTCTCTCAAGATAGCAAATAATACGGTGGGTGAACAAATTACGGTCGAGCAATTGATAGAAAAGCTCAAAGTTATGATGATATCTAAGGCAATGATTATGAAATATAAGCATCACGTCCGTGTCAAGTAGACTAACTCCTGCCTGCATCTACTACTATTATCCACACATCGACCGACTCCTGCCTCCTTCTAGAGTATTAAGTTCATGAAGAACAGAGTAACGCGTTAAGTAAGATGACATGATGTAGAGGAATAAACTCAAGCAATATGATGTAAACCCCATCTTTTTATCTCGATGGCAACAATACAATACGTGCCTTGCTGCCCCTACAGTCACTGGGAAAGGACACCGCAAGATTGAACCCAAAGCTAAGCACTTCTCCCCATTGCAAGAAAAACCAATCTAGTTGGCCAAACTAAACCGATAGTTCGAAGAGAATTACAAAGATATCAAATCATGCATACAAGAATTCAGAGAAGATTCAAATAATATTCATAGATAAGCTGATCATAAATCCACAATTCATCGGATCTCGACAAACACACCGCAAAAGAAGATTGCATCGGATAGATCTCCAAGAACATCGAGGAGGACATGGTATTGAGAATCAAATAGAGATAAGAAGCCATCTAGCTACTAGCTACAAACCCATAGGTCTGAGGTAAACTACTCACGCTTCATCGGAAGGGCAATAGAGTTGATGTAGAAGCCCTCCGTGATCGAATCCCCCTCCGGCAGGGTGCCAGAAAAGGTCCCTAGATGGGATCTCACGGGTACAGAAGGTTGCGGCGGTGGAAAAGTGTTTTCGTGGATGCCTCTGGTGGTTTGGGGATATTTGGGAATATGTAGGATGAAGAAGTAGGTTGGTAGATTCACAGGGGGGCACAAGGCGGGGGGGGGGGGGGCTACCCCCTGGGCGCGGCCTCCCCCCTTGTGGCCGCCTCGTGGCTCTTCTGACTTCATCTCCAAGTCTCCTGGGTATCTTTTGGTCCAAGAAAAATCATCGTGAATGTTTTATTCCGTTTGGTATACCTTCGCTACGAAACTCAAAAGAAAGGAAAAAAATAGAAACTAGCACTGGGCTCTAGGTTAATAGGTTCGTTCCAAAAATAATATAAAATAGCATATTAATGCATATAAAACATCCAAAACAGATAATATAATAGCATGGAACAATAGAAAATTATAGATACGTTGGAGACGTATCAGGCATCCCCAAGCTTAATTCCTACTCGTCCTTGAGTAGGTAAATGATAAAACAGAATTTTTGATGTGGAATGCTACCTAACATATTTATCCATGTAATTTTTCTTTATTGTGGCATGAATGTTCAGATTCATAAGATTCAAAACAAAAGTTTAATATTGACATAAAACAATAATACTTTAAGCATACTAACAAGGCAATTATGTCTACTCAAAATAACATGGCCAAAGAAAGTTATCCCTACAAAATCAGCCATGCTCCATCTTCATCACATAAAATATTCAAATTATGCACAACCCCGATGAAAAGTGATGACCCACAAGTGTAGGGGATCAATCGTAGTACTTTCGATAAGTAAGAGTGTCGAACCCAACGAGGAGCAGAAGGAAATGATAAGCAGTTTTCAGTAAGGTTTTCTCTGCAAGCACTGAAATTGTAGGTGATAGATAGTTTTGTGATAAGATAAATAGTAACGAGTAACAAGTAAATAAAGTGCAACAAGGTGGCCCAATCCTTTATGTAGCAAAGGATAAGCCTGAACAATTTCTAATAATGAGAAAGGAGCTCCCGAGGACACATTGGGAATTATCGTCAAGCTAGTTTTCATCACGTTCATATGATTCGCGTTCGGTACTTTGATAATTTGATATGTGGGTGGACCGGCACTTGGGTACTGCCCTTACTTGGACAAGCATCCCACTTATGATTAACCCCTATTGCAAGTGTCCGCAACTACAAAATAAGTATTAAGGTAAACCTAACCACAGCATTAAACATATGGATCCATATCAGCCACTAACGAAGCAACGCATAAACTAGGGTTTAAGCTTCTGTCACTCTAGCAACCCATCATCTACTTATTACTTCCCCATGCCTTCCTCTAGGCCCAAAGAATGGTGAAGTGTCATGTAGTCGACGTTCACATAACACCACTAGAGGAAAAGACAACATACATCTCATCAAAATATCGAACGAATACCAAATTCACATTACTACTAATAGCAAGACTTTACCCATGTCCTCAGGAACAAACGTAACTACTCACAAAGCATATTCATGTTCATAATCAGAGGAGTAATAATATGCATAAAGGATCTGAACATATGATCTTCCACCAAGTAAACCAATTAGCATCAACTACAAGGAGTAATCAACACTACTAGCAACCCACAGGTACCAATTTGTGGTTTTGATACAAGATTGGATACAAGAGATGAACTAGGGTTTTGAGAGGAGATGGTGCTGGTGAAGATGTTGATGGAGATTGACCCCTCCCGATGAGAGGATCGTTGGTGATGGTTTCCCCCTCCCGGAGGGAAGTTTCCCCGGCAGTATAGCTCCGCCGGAGCCCTATATTCGTTCCTCCAAGGTTCCGCCTCGTGGCGGCGGAGTTTCGTCCCGTAAGCTTGCCCATGATTTTTTCCAGGGTAAAAGCTCTGATATAGCAGAAGATGGACACCGGAGGCCCACCGGGGGGCCCAGGAGATAGGGGGGCGCGCCCTATGGGGGGGGGCGCCCTCCTCTCTCCTGGACAGGGTGTGGGCCCCCTGGTGTATTTCTTTCGCTCAAAAATTCTTATTAAATCCAAAAAGATGTTTCGTGGAGTTTCAGGACTTTTGGAGTTGTGCAAAATAGGTTTCCAACGTTTGCTCCTTTTCCAGCCAGAATTCCAGCTGCCGTCATTCCCCCTCTTCATGGTAAACCTTGTAAAATAAGAGAGAATAGCCATAAGTATTGAGATATAATGTGTAATAACAGCCCATAATGCAATAAATATTGATATAAAAGCATGATGCAAAATGGACGTATCAACTCCCCCAAGCTTAGACCTCGCTTGTCCTCAAGCGGAAGCCGATATCGATAAATATGTCCACATGTTTAGAGATAGAGGTGTCGATAAAAATAAAAGACGGACATGAGGGCATCATGATCATTCTAATAACAGCAACATATATAGATTTTATCATATGATTTCTTATGCTCAAGTAACAATCAATTCACAATGTCAAGTATGGTTCAAAAACTTCATTGAGAACTAATAAACTATAACCTCAGTCATTGAAGCAATTGCAATTTATCGTAACATCAGAAAGAGTCAACAATAGAGCTTTTCAGCAAGTTCACATACTCAACTATCTTGTAGCCCTCTACAATTGCTAACACTCACACAGTACTTGTGGTTATGGAGTTTCAGCCGGACACTAAGAAAGATAGGGGCTTAATGTGTTGCCTCCCAACGTATTCACCTTTAGGTGATGTCAACAATAATAGCCCATGCTAACTTACATCCAATTGGATATATATATATCATGATCTTTCAAACATGAGGAGCTTGCCAAAGGATAAAATGAAAAAGGGAAAGGTGAGAATCACCTTGACTCAAGCATAAAGTAAAAACATAAAGTAAAAGATAGGCCCTTCGCAGAGGGAAGCAGAGGTTGTCATGTGCGTTTAGGGTTCATGCACAAAATCTTAATGCAAAAGAACGTCACTTACACCACAAACCCACCTATAGCTACGCATTCCCTCCAACGAAATAACCATGTTTTGCTGGGATCACAGCCACTTCCCACGACTTTTAACCACTTCCTATGAGAATCAAGGAAATATCATTTTTTCCAAAATAAAAAATAGAAGGAAACAACCCACTTCCTCCCGATAAGTAGGCACAGGCACCGCCGCCTCGTGTGATCCCTGATCCGGATTCCTCCAGTTCGCCTCCGTCCTCCACACTTGGCCGCCTCAACTGCGCCCCGTGATTCCGATGTCCAGGACTTCCCCATCTCTCCAACACATTCCTTCCCACCCAGACCAATCTCAGCAACCCCCCAAACGGCGGCCCCGCGGCATCGGAGGAGCGTGATGATGTTGACTATGGTGGCGGCGCAAGACGGCGAGGCGGCCACTTGCCGGACCAGATGGTGCGGAGCGTTCTGGAGCAGGAGAGTTTTCATCGGTGGCGAGGCCACCTGCAGCTCCTTCTTCTCCATCCTCCCAGCTGCCGTCCGCTTGTCCGTGCATGTCATCTCCATGGATTCCGCAAGTACTACATCCTCGCCAAGGGCTTCTCCAACCTCAACGCGATGGTAATTTTTTATTTTCTCCCGTCTCTCTGTGTTTCCCGCCGGTTCACTCAATCGGACAGGCAGACACTCATGATGTGTAATAAAAATGGAGACTTCCAATTCTTGGTGTTCTTGTTTGTGGGTATGCAGTACAACTTTCCCATATGTGGCTGGTTGATGGAACCTATATATTCCCGATTCCTTGGAATAGATATTTTGCTTGTGCTTTAGTAATATGGTGGTGATTTCATCTTATACCTTCCCTGGAAGGTAACAACAGAAGACAAGGTCGGTGACTAATGGACAATAAGTTTGTTGTCTGGAAAATTTTGTTTTTATATGTTCTGCTTATGACCGACTTTCAGTAAAGATTAAGGTGTCTGTGTTGTAGAAAAAGTTATCAATTATCTAACAATTTCATTTGAAGTATTATATTCAACCCACCGTTATGGGACCTATGTACATGCTAACGGCCGGCTGGCCGCAACTAATTAGTCATTAGCCGATATGTTAAATTATTAATAACTAGCACCAAATTAGAGAATCCCAAAGCCAGCAGGCAATAGCTCATGGCGATCGTGGCTGGCTTATTTTGATCGACGAATCGATCAGATGGTGACCTGTGTATGTTCTGCACTTTCACCGGCTGGATATAGTAACTTCGGTTCAGACTTGATTGTCACCGTCATCCTAGAGCATAGTAGCAGTTGTTGCTAGCAGCCTAACGCTTGTGCATTGCTCTTCAGAACAGTGTGTTTGTTGCGTGTCATCTTCCACGACGTATTGATCCTTGGAGTCTTTGATCCTGGCATCACAACTCATGCGAGTGAATCCTAAACTTAAGGTATATCATTACAAATTAATATTGTTGTTAGACTTCTAAAGAGTGTTGGTTAGTATTTTTGTTAGATCTACCTAAATGTGTATGCAAGTGCTTAATGAATCCATCATTCTTTACAGGATCAAAATTTCTTAAATATTCATCTTTGGGAGAAAGTTCAGGGCAGGGCTACTTCTGTAGAAGGAGGTATGACTTCATGAATAATGTTGGCTGGTAAAGTTGAGGTGATTTAAGTTACATAATCTGCAACATAATTTCGAAACTCATGTTGAAAAGATTATGTATTCACTATTTAGATTAGTATTATTGTCAAGCATGTATATAAATTAAAATCACTAGAAAACGCACTTGTCAACATTTCATATAGCCACCTGATTTAGCTTTGTGCAAATTATTTTCTATCAACTACCAGTATTTCTGGATTTTTTAATCTCTGCATTTCCATGCACTATTTTGGTAACTACAGACTTATGTTTTCAATGTAGCATGCTCTGTTTGTCGGCGCACATATTTTTTGGGCATGTACGTCCCTGTATCTTCATTATTTTCTTTATAAGGTGTTTAATAACTCAATTTACATATGAATGGTCTCTTCATAAGGCTCCCTTTTCTCTGTCTATAAAGTTGAGTGCTATAGCTGGGACTATAAAGAAGTATTCAAATTATGATATATCAAAGCCCTTCAGAGATGATGACGTACGTTGGATGATGCGGCGATTATTCTGGAGCTTGCTTTGACTTGAGTGTTCAGAGAAGTAAAACTTCAACTAATGTGTTTAGTGAAGCAACATATTGTATCTGAAGTGAAACTTTCTCTATTATATGGAGATGTGAGCATCAAACAAACATCCACCTAAAGATAAGGTATGCCCATTTCTCTACTGTTGGAATTCAACATGGCTGAGCAACAATCTAGTATAGATCATTCTTTTTGCAATATGAATGCTTATTGTATTTCATGCTCAGCTTGGGAAATCTAAACAAGAATGTTGCTCTTGCTACACTCCAAAGTACCGACCTAGAATGTAAAACAAAAATTGAGGGTGTTGAACTTGGTAATTGATTCTTGGTTGATAGGACCACTAAAACAAAACCATTGGTCATATAGCAAGATTAACTCTCACATGGCGTTGAACCTTTGTTTGTTGCTCTTTGTTTAAATTTTACTGCCCTATTAACTTGTATTTCTTTTATGGCACCTTATTTTTTCTCATTTCTTTGTTGTTGTAGATTGCCAAGATAAATCGATGATGCATGGCTCACGAGTTGATTGAAAGATCAAGGAGGTGGCTACTACTAGATAGTTTTAGATTGGGTTTTAGAATGTCATTCAGGTCAACGTTTCATACATTATGTTTTAGATAGCTAACACGTTGATTGCAAGGCTGTGAATCATACTACTACTAGATAGTTTCACATATTGTAATCCTTGTATAATGTTCTTTGTAAAGCAACAATGTTGAGTTAATATATGTGACCTTTCTAATTATTATGTTTGTGTGTCCTATGCATTATCAGCATTAGCATAATAGTTCAGAATATTGATATAAAAATACCATTAATTGTCCAAGCAATGCCAAATTTCTTCTAGGAATTATAAGGATCCCCTTATGTGCAGGTCACCAACGCATATGAAGTGTTGTCATCTTCTAGCTATATACCTTGCTGTCTTACAACACATATTCACGCCGGTTACCAACGCATTCATATATGTTGTTGTAGACCTTTGCAACGCCACCAACGACAAAGCATATAAATCCGTTGGTGTAGACCTTAGCAACGCTTATATGAAAATAAGACAACGCATCGATGCGTTGCTGAAGGGGGTTCTTGTTGTAGTGAATTTATCCTTATATGTGGACCTTTATTATGCAGTCCGTCGCTTTTATTACTTCCACAACAAGTTCGTACAAAGCTTATTTTCTCTGCACTAATAAGTCATACATATTTAGATAGCAATTTGTATTGCTTGCAACATGACAACTTACTTGAAGGATCTTACTCAATCCATAGGTAGGTATGGTGGACTCTCATGGCAAAACTAGGTTTAAGGATATTTTGAAGCACAAGTAGTATCTCTACTTGGTGCAAGGAATTTGGCTAGCATGAGGGGGAAAGGAAAGCTCAACATGTTTGGAAGGTCAATGACAATATACTTTAACTGAGATGTCGGAAAACATAAACCATTACGTTGTCTTCCTTGTCCAACGCGTCAACTCTTTTAGCATGTCATACTTAATGAGTGCTCCCAATTATAAAAGGTGTCCAAGATAATATATTTATATGTGAACCCCTCTTTCCTTATCACTTCCTATTAATTGCAACGATGACCAAGTACGTTCATCAACTCTCAACAATTTTTATGCCTCATACTTTCTATGTGTGAAGCTATCACTATCCATAAGATCAATATGAACTCTCTTATTCTTTTTACTTTTCTCAAGATCATAGCAACATAGCAAAGCCCTTGACTCAATACTAATCTTTATTATAGATAGCTCACGGACTCGATTACAAAAGGAGATCACAATGCAAAACTCAAACTACTTGATATCAAAACTTCAAAACTACTAGATCACGATACTACTAAAAGGATCGAACTAAATAAAGCGGTAAAGATAGGAGTGTGATGGTGATACGATACCGGGGCACCTCCCGGCCCCAAGCTTGGCAGTTGCCAAGGGGAGTGCCCATACCCATGTGATTATGTCCTCGGAGGTGGTGATGATGACGGTGGATAATCGCACATCGAGCGTAAAAGGTCCTCCAACTTGCGGATAATGCCCTTGAGTCTGGCGATATGATCCTTCAACATAATATTCTCCTGTGTAAGATACTTGTTTTGTATGCGAGCTAACTCAATCATCTTGAAAGCTTCAATCTCTGTTGGAGTAAAGAGGTTAGGTAAAGGTTGAGGGATGTCTTCTTCTTTCACCGCCGGAGCTTGGACCTCCATGGCCTTCTTGATCCCTTCATCCTTGTTGATCTCTTCTAGTTCTTCTCTTTTCAGCTCTATCTTCAATAGCCAAGCATCCTTGTCTTCGTTGTTGGAGGAGGGTGAAGTCATGGTGCTCTAGATCTGCAACGGAAACAACTTGAACCGAAAACAGAGAATATTTGCCTGATACGATGGTCAAAACCTTCGGGAGTATATATAATGAATTTTTACAGACCAAAATACGTAATATGCAAGAAAACGGAGTCCGGGAGGCACACGAGGTGCGCACGAGACAGGGGGGCACGCCCAGTAGGGGGGGGGCGCCCTCGACTCTCGTGGGAGCCCCGTGTCCCTTTCGGACTACTTCTTTCTTCCTAAAATTCTTAAATACTCCAAAACTGATAAAAATTGCCATTGGAGTTGTTTTGGAGTCAGTTTACTTACCGTACCATATACCTATACCTTTTCGAAGTCTGGAACGTTCTGGAAAGTGGCCCTTATGTATTCCTCAGGGGTTACGGTTTCAATAATATTAGTTTCAACATTGATAGGATTACCTGAAATATAATGTTTAATTCTTTGACCGTTTACCACCCTCGGGTTTGTGCCTTTGAAGTTGTTGATTTTTATGGCACCAGAACGATAGACCTCCTCAATAATGTAGGGACCTTCCCGTTTTGAGAGGAGTTTTCCTGCAAAAAATCTTAAACGAGAGTTGAATAATAACACATAATCTCCTACGTTAAACTCACGCTTTTGTATCCTTTTATCATGCCAGTGCTTGACTTTTTCTTTGAATAGCTTGGCATTCTCATAGGCTTGGGTTCTCCATTCATCAAGCGAGCTAATATCAAACAACCTCTTCTCACCGGAAAGTTTTAAGTCATAGTTGAGCTCTTTAATAGCCCAATATGCCTTATGTTCAAGTTCAAGAGGTAAATGACATGCTTTTCCATAAACCATCTTATATGGAGACATACCCATAGGATTTTTGTATGCAGTTCTATAGGCCCATAATGCATCATCATGTTTTTTGGACCAATTCTTTCTAGATCTATTCACAGTCTTTTGCAAAATTAATTTGAGATCTCTATTGCTCAACTCTACTTGACCACTAGACCGCGGATGATAAGGAGATGCGATTCTATGAGTGACATCATACTTAGCAAGCATCTTACGGAAAACACCATGAATAAAATGTGAACCACCATCAGTCATAAGATATCTAGGGACTCCAAACCTCGGAAAAATAACTTCTTTAAGCATTTTAATAGAAGTGTTATAATCAGCACTACTAGTTGGAATAGATTCTACCCACTTAGTAACGTAATCAACAGCAACTAAAATATGTGCATAACCATTGGAGGCAGGAAAAGGTCCCATATAACCAAAGCCCCAAACATCAAACGGTTCAATAACAAGAGAATAATTCATAGGCATTTCTTGACGTCTACTAATGTTACCTATTCTTTGACATTCGTCACAATATAAGACAAACTTACGAGCATCTTTGAAGAGTGTAGGCCAATAAAAACCAGACTGTAGTACCTTGTGTGCATTTGTATCTCCAGCATGGTGTCCTCCATAGGATTTAGAGTGACACTTGCGTAGAATCTGTTCCTGTTCATACTCAGGCACACAACGTCTAATAACACCATCTACTCCTTCTTTGTAAAGGTGTGGATCATCCCAGAAGTAATGTCTTAAATCATAAAAGAACTTTTTCTTTTGCTGGTATGTGAAACTAGGCGGTATAAATTGAGCAACAATGTAATTAGCATAATCAGCATACCAAGGAGGAGTACGAGAAGCATTGACGACCGCTAATTGTTCATCAGGAAAGCTATCATTAATAGGAAGTGGGTCATCAAGAACATTCTCTAACCTAGACAAGTTATCTGCAACGGAGTTCTCAGTTCCCTTTCTATCAATAATATGCAAGTCAAATTCTTGGAGCAAGAGAACCCATCTAATGAGTCTAGGCTTAGCATCTTTATTTTCCATAAGATATTGAATAGCAGCATGATCAGTGTGAATAGTAACTTTGGAATCAACAATATAAGGTCTAAACTTATCACATGCAAACACAACTGCTAAGAACTCTTTTTCAGTAGTACCATAATTTCTCTGGGCAGTATCAAGAGTCTTACTAGCATACTGGATAACATTCAATTTCTTATCGACTCTTTGCCCTAGAACAACACCCCTACAACACAATCACTAGCATCACACATAATTTCAAAAGGTAAATTCCAATCAGGTGGCTGAACAATGGGTGCAGTGATCAAAGCTTTCTTAAGTATTTCAAATGCTTCTACACAATCATCATCGAAGACAAAAGGAATATCTTTTTGCAATAAATTAGTCAGAGGCCTAGAGATTTTAGAAAAGTCCTTAATGAACCTCCTATAAAAACCAGCATGACCAAGGAGACTTCTTATACCTTTTATGTCCTTGGGACATGTCATCTTTTCAATAACATCAACTTTGGCTTTATCAACTTCAATACCTCTCTCGGAGATCGTGTGCCCCAAGACAATGCCTTCATTAACCATAAAGTGGCACTTTTCCCAATTCAGGACGAGACTAGTGTCTTCGCATCTCTGCAAAACTCGATCAAGGTTGCTCAAATAATCATCAAAAGAGGATCCATAAACGGAAAAGTCATCCATGAACACCTCACAAATCTTTTCACAAAAATCAGAGAATATAGCCATCATGCATCTTTGAAAGGTAGCAGGTGCATTGCATAAACCAAAAGGCATACGTCTATAAGCAAAAGTACCAAAAGGGCAAGTAAAAGTAGTTTTGTATTGATCCTTCAATGACACGGTATTTGAGAGAAGCCGAATAACCATCTAGAAAGCGTAAATGAGTGTGTTTGGATAGTCTTTCTAGCATTTGATCAATAAAAGGTAAAGGGTAATGATCTTTCTTAGTAGCTTTATTTAACTTACGGAAATCAATTACCATCCTATAACCTGTAATAATTCTTTGCGGGATCAATTCATCTTTATCATTAGGAACAACGGTAATACCTCCCTTTTAGGAACACAATGGGCAGGGGCTTACCCATTCACTATCAAAGAACGGGATAAATAATACCTGCCTCAAGGAGCTTTAGTATCTCCTTTCTTACCACTTCCTTCATCTTGGGATTTAGTCGTCATTGAGGATCTCTAACTGGTTTGGCATCTTTCTCCACTGTAATTTTGTGTTGGCATAATGTGGGACTAATGCCCTTAAGATCATCCAGAGTATATCCAATAGCTGCTCGGTGCTTCTTCAGAGTTTTCAATAATTTTTCTTCTTCTTTCTCTGAAAGGTTAGCACTAATAATAACAGGATATATTTCTTTTTCATCAAGATAAGCATACTTAAGATTATCATGTAATGGGTTGAGTTCAAACACGGGATCACCCTTGGGTGGAGGGGGATCCCCAAGAATTTCAACGGGAAGGTTATGTTTCAAAGATAGGTTCTGTTAAGGAACACTTCATCTATTTCCTCTCTTTCCTTCATAAACATATCGTTTTCATGGTCTAGCAAATATTGTTCTAACGGATCAGTTGGAGGAACAGCAGTGGAAGCAAGACCAGTAATTTCATCCTTACTAGGTGGTTCCCTATCACGAGGTTGTCTACAAAACTTAGCAAAATTAAACTCATGAGACATACCATCTATGCCAACAGTGACATAATTCTTTTCACAATTAATCTTAGCACTAGCTGTATTCAAGAAGGGTCTACCAAAAATAATGGGACAAAAATCATCTTGTGGGGAACCAAGAACAAGAAAATCAGCAGGGTATTTAACCTTCGCACACAAAACTTCAACATCTCTAACAATCCCAAAGGGTTTAATGGTATCCCTATTAGGAAGCTTAATAGTAACATCAATGTCTTCTAATTCAATGGGTGCAATATCAAGCATAATTTCTTGATATAAGGTATAAGGTATTGCACTAGCACTAGCACCCATATCACACAAGCCATGATAACAATGATCTCCTATTTTAACAGAAATAACAGGCATGCCTACGGCAGGTCTACGTGTCTTAGTATCAGGTCTAGCGATATTGGTAGTCTCACCACAGAAAGAAATAACATGCCCATCTAAATCCTCATCCAAGAGATCTTTAACCATAGCAATACTAGGTTCAACATTAATTTGCTCAGGAGGTGTATAAGTCCTAGTATTACTCTTACGAACAACAAATGAAGCTTTAGCATGATCCTTTATCCTAACAGGAAAAGGAGGTTTTTCAACATAAGCAGTAGGAACAATAGGATCACTATAGGTAATAGTCTTTTCTTCGACTGTAATAGGTGAAACTACTTTCACTTCAATAGGAGGATTATATTTAAACCACTTCTCTTTAGGGAGATCAACGTGAGTAGCAAAATATTCACAGAAAGAAGCTACTATCTCAGAGTCAAGTCCATACTTAGCGCTAAATCCACGAAAAGCATCGGTATCCATAAAAGATTTAACACAATCGAACTTAGGTGTCATACCTGTCTCCTTACCATCGTCGGAATCCCAATCTTCAGAGTTGCGTTTAATTCTTTCCAATAACTCCCATTTGAAATCAATAGTCTTCAGCATATAAGAACCAAAGACAGAAGTATCGAGCGAGTTGCGATTATGAAGAGAAAGCCGAGCATAAAAATTCTGAATAATCATTTCCCGAGAGAGCTCATGATTGGGGCATGAATATAACATTGACTTAAGCCTCCCCCAAGCTTGAGCGATGCTTTCTCCTTTGCGAGGCCAGAAATTATAATAGTAATTACGATCACGATGAACAAGATGCATAGGATAGAACTTCTGGTGAAATTCCAACTTCAATCGCTTATAATTCCAAGATCTCGTATCATCACATAGCCTATGCCATGTCAATGCATCTCCCTTCAAAGATAAAGGGAAGACCTTCCTTTTGACAACATCATCGGGAATACCTGCAAGCTTAAATAATCCACAAACTTCATCCACAAAGATAAGGTGTAAATCAGGATGCAATGTTCCGTCTCCTGCAAATGGATTAGCTAGCAGTTTTTCTATCATACCCGAAGGAATCTCAAAGTAAATATTTTCATAAAGTTCAGTAGGTTGAGGAGCACCTCTTTTCTCTTCTGGTTGGGGTGAAGATACCCCAAATAAACCCCTCAAAGGATTAGTTTCCATAGTGACAAGTAACAAAAAATTTCAGCACACTATATAAATGTTTCCTTACCAAGTTCCACTCACCAAAAGTGCTACAATCCCCGGCAACGGCGCCAGAAAAGAGTCTTGATGACCCACAAGTGTAGGGGATCAATCGTACTCCTTTCTATAAGTAAGAGTGTCGAACCCAACGAGGAGCAGAAGGAAATGATAAGCGGTTTTCAGTAAGGTTTTCTTTGCAAGCACTGAAATTGTAGGTGATAGATAGTTTTGTGATAAGATAAATAGTAACGAGTAACAAGTAAATAAAGTAAATAAAGTGCAGCAAGGTGGCCCAATCCTTTATGTAGCAAAGGATAAGCCTGGACAATTTCTAATAATGAGAAAGGAGCTCCGGAGGACACATTGGGAATTATCGTCAAGCTAGTTTTCATCACGTTCATATGATTCGCGTTCGGTACTTTGATAATTTGATATGTGGGTGGACCGGAACTTGGGTACTGCCCTTACTTGGACAAGCATCCCACTTATGATTAACCCCTATTGCAAGCGTCCACAACTACAAAATAAGTATTAAGGTAAACCTAACCATAACATTAAACATATGGATCCATATCATTCTTAACGAAGCAACGCATAAACTAGGGTTTAAGCTTCTGTCACTCTAGCAACCCATGATCTACTTATTACTTCCCCATGCCTTCCTCTAGGCCCAAATAATGGTGAAGTGTCATGTAGTCGACATTCACATAACACCACTAAAGGAAAAGACAACATACATCTCATCAAAATATAGAACGAATACCAAATTCACATGACTACTAATAGCAAGACTTTACCCATGTCCTCAGGAACAAACGTAACTACTCACAAAGCATATTCATGTTCATAATCAGAGGAGTAATAATATGCATAAAGGATCTGAACATATGGTCTTCCACCAAGTAAACCAATTAGCATCAACTACAAGGAGTAATCAACACTACTAGCAACCCACGGTACCAATTTGTGGTTTTGATACAAGATTGGATACAAGAGATGAACTAGGGTTTTGAGAGGAGATGGTGCTGGTGAAGATGTTGATGGAGATTGACCCCCTCCCGACGAGAGGATCGTTGGTGATGACGTTGGTGATGATTTCCCCCTCCCGGAGGGAAGTGTCTCCGGCAGAACAGCTCCGCCAGAGCCCTAGATTGGTTCCGCCAAGGTTCCGCCTCGTGGCGGCGGAGTTTCGTCCCGTAAGCTTGCCCACGATTTTTTCAGGGTAAAAGCTCTGATATTGTAGAAGATGGACACCGGAGGCCCACCAGGGGGCCCAGGAGATAGGGGGCGCGCCCTATAGGGGGGCGCCCTCCTCTCTCCTGGACAGGGTGTGGGCCCCCTGGTGTATTTCTTTCGCTCAAAAATTCTTATTAAATCCAAAAGATGTCTCGTGGAGTTTCAGGACTTTTGGAGTTGTGCAGAATAGGTTTCCAACGTTTGCTCCTTTTCCAGCCAGAATTCCAGCTGCCGGCATTCCCCCTCTTCAGGGTAAACCTTGTAAAATAAGAGAGAATAGCCATAAGTATTAAGATATAATGTGTAATAACAGCCCATAATGCAATAAATATTGATATAAAAGCATGATGCAAAATGGACGTATCAACTCCCCCAAGCTTAGACCTCGCTTGTCCTCAAGCGGAAGCCGATATCGAAAAATATGTCCACATGTTTAGAGATAGAGGTGTCGATAAAAATAAAAGACGGACATGAGGGCATCATGATCATTCTAATAACAGCAACATATATAGATTTTATCATATGATTTCTTATGCTCAAGTAACAATCAATTCACAATGTCAAGTATGGTTCAAAAACTTCATTGAGAACTAATAAACTATAATCTCAGTCATTGAAGCAATTGCAATTTATCGTAACATCAGAAAGAGTCACCAATAGAGCTTTTCAGCAAGTTCACATACTCAACTATCTTGTAGCCCTCTACAATTGCTAACACTCACGCAAAGACTTGTGGTTATGGAGTTTCAGCCGGACACTGAGAAAGATAGGGGCTTATTGTGTTGCCTCCCATCATATTCACCTTTAGGTGATGTCAACAATAATAGCCCATGCTAACTTACATCCAATTGGATATATATATCATGATCTTTCAAACACGAGGAGCTTGCCAAAGGATAAAATGAAAAAGGGAAAGGTGAGAATCACCTTGACTCCAGCATAAAGTAAACACATAAAGTAAAAGATAGGCCCTTCGCAGAGGGAAGCAGAGGTTGTCATGTGCGTTTAGGGTTCATGCACAAAATCTTAATGCAAAAGAACGTCACTTTATATTGCCCCTTGTATGTGGACCTTTATTATGCAGTCAAATCGCTTTTATTACTTCCACAACATGTTCGTACAAAGCTTATTTTCTCTGCACTAATAAGTCATACATATTTAGATAGCAATTTTTATTGCTTGCAACATGACAACTTACTTGAAGGATCTTACTCAATCCATAGGCAGGTATGGTGGACTCTCATGGCAAAACTGGGTTTAAGGATATTTGGAAGCACAAGTAGTATCTCTACTTGGTGCAAGGAATTTGGCTAGAATGAGGGGGAAGGCAAGCTCAACATGTTTGGAAGGTCAATGACAATATACTTTAACTGAGATGTCGGAAAACATAAACCATTACGTTGTCTTCCTTGTCCAACGTCAACTCTTTTAGCATGTCATACTTAATGAGTGCTCCCAATTATAAAAGGTGTCCAAGATAATATATTTATATGTGAACCCCTCTTTCCTTATCACTTCCTATTAATTGCAACGATGACCAAGACTACGTTCATCAACTCTCAACAATTTTTATGCCTCATACTTTCTATTTGTGAAGTTATCACTATCCATAAGATCAATATGAACTCTTTTATTCTTTTTACTTTTCTCAAGATCATAGCAACATAGCAAAGCCCTTGACTCAACACTAATCTTTATTATAGATAGTTCACATACTCAATTACAAAAATAGATCACAATGCAAAACTTAAACTACTTGATATCAAAACTTCAAAACTACTAGATCAAGATACTACTAAAAGGATCGAACTAAATAAAGCGGTAAAGATAGGAGTGTGATGGTGATACGATATCGGGGCACCTCCCCCAAGCTTGGCAGTTGCCAAGGGGAGTGCCCATACCCATGTTATTATGTCCTCGGAGGTGATGGAGGTGGTGATGATGACGGTGGATAATCGCACATCAAGCATAAAAGCTCCTCCAACTTGCTTATAATGCCCTTGAGTCCGGCGATATGATCCTTCAACATAATATTCTCCTGTGTAAGATACTTGTTTTGTATGCGAGCTAAATCAATCATCTTGAAAGCTTCAATCTCTGTTGGAGTAAAGAGGTTAGGTAAAGGTTGAGAGATGTCTTCTTCTTTCACCGCCGGAGCTTGGACCTCCATGGCCTTCTTGATCCCTTCATCCTTGTTGATCTTTTCTAGTTCTTCTCTTTTCAGCTCTATCTTCAATAGCCAAGCATCCTTGTCTTCGTTGTTGGAGGAGGGTGAAGTCATGGTGCTATAGATCTGCAACGGAAACAGCTTGAACCGAAAACAGAGAATATTTGCGTGATACGGTGGTCAAAACCATCGGGAGTATATATAATGAATTTTTACCGACCAATATACGTAATATGCAAGAAAACGGAGTCCGGGAGGCACACGAGGTGCCCACGAGACAAAGGCGCGCCCAAGAGGGGAGGCGCCCACTCTCGTGGGAGCCTCGTGTCCCTTTCGGACTACTTCTTTCTTCCTAAAATTCTTAAATATTCCAAAACTAATAAAAATTGCCATTGGAGTTGTTTTGGAGTTGGTTTACTTACCGTACCATATACCTATACCTTTTCGGAGTCTAGAACGTTCTGGAAAGTGTCCCTTATGTATTCCTTAGGGGTTACGGTTTCAATAATATTAGTTTCAACATTGATAGGATTACCTGAAATATAATGTTTAATTATTTGACCGTTTGCCACCTTTGGGTTTGTGCCTTCGAAGTTGTTGATTTTTATGGCACCAGAACGATAGACCTCCTCGATAACGTACGGACCTTCCCAGTTTGAGAGGAGTTTTCCTGCAAAAAATCTTAAACGAGAGTTGAATAATAACACATAATCTCCTACGTTAACCTCACGCTTTTGTATCCTTTTATCATGCTAGGGTTGAATAATAACACATGGAAAATGCTCTAATAATGATGATCATCACTTCTCTATTTACTTACAACTCAAGAATTTTAACTCGATACTTAGAACAAAAACATGACTCTATATAAATGCCTCTGGCGGTGTAACGGGATGTGCAATGACTCAAAAGTGACATGTATAAAATAATTATGAAAGGTGGCTGTGCCACAAATACGATGTCAACTACATGATCATGCAAAGCAATATGACAATGATGAAGCGTGTCATAATAAACGGAATGGTGGAAAGTTGCATGGCAATATATCTCAGTATGGCTGTGGAAATGCCATAATAGGTAGGTATGGTGGCTGTTTTGAGGAAGGTATATGGTGGGTGTATGGTACCGGCGAAAGTTGCGCGGTTCTAGAGAGGCTAGCAATGATGGAATGGTGAGAGTGTGTATAATCCATGGACTCAACATTAGTCATAAAGAACTCACATACTTATTGCAAAAATCTATTAGTCATCGAAACAAAGTACTACGCGCATGCTCCTAGGGGGATAGATTGGTAGAAAAATGCCATCACTCTTCCTTGACCGCCACTCATAAGGAAGACAATCCATAAATACCTCATGCTCCAACTTCGTTACATAACGGTTCACCATACGTGCATGCTACGGGAATCACAAACCTCAACACAAGTATTTCTCCAATTCACAATTACTCACTAGCATTACTCTAATATCACCATCTTTATATCTCAAAACAATCATAAGGAATCAAACTTCTCATAGTATTCAATGCATTCTATATGAAAGTTTTTATTATATCCCTCTTGGATGCCTATCATATTAGGACTAATTTTATAACGAAAGCAAATTACCATGTTGTTTAAAAAGACTCTCAAAATAATATAAGTGATGCATGAGAGTTCAACAATTTCTATGAAATAAAACCACCATCGTGCTCTAAAAAGATATAAGTGAAGCACTAGAGCATTATTGCCTATCTCAAAAAACATAAGTGAAGCACATAGAGTATTCTAATAAATCACGATTCATGCGTGTCCCTCTCAAAAGGTGTGTACATCAAGGATGAGTGTTACAAACTAAAAAAGCAAATACTCAAATCATACAAGACGCTCCAAGCATAACACATATCATGTGGTGAATAAAAATATAGCCTCAAGTAAAGTTACTGATAGACGAAGACGAAAGAGGGGATGCCTTCTGAGGCGTCCCCAAGCTTAGGCTCTTGGTTATCCTTGAATATTACCTTGGCGTGCCTTGGGCATCCCCAAGCTTAGACTCTTGCCACTCCTTATTCCATAGTCCATCAAATCCTTACCCAAAACTTGAAAACTTCACAACACAAAACTCAACAGAAAATCTCATAAGCTCCTTTAGTATAAGAAAAAAAAATCACCACTTTTGGTACTGTTGTGAACTCATTATTTATTTATATTGGTGTAATATCTACTGTATTCCAACTTTTCCATGGTTCATACCCCCTGATACTACCCATAGATTCATCAAAATAAGCAAACAACACATAGAAAACAGAATCTATCAAAAACATAACAGTCTATAGCAATCTGGAAACTTTGAATACTTATGTAACTCCAAACATTCTGAAAAATTAGGACAACCTCGGCAATTTTTGTACCTATCTTGTGCAAAAAGAATCAGATCAAAAACACGCTTAATTGAATTATGAAACCTATTTTCCTGGGCGCAAAAGTTTCTGTTTTTCAGCAAGATCAAGACAACTATCACCGTAAGCCATCCCAAAGGTCTTACTTCACAAAAACACTAATTAAAACACGAAACCACATCTAAACAGAGGCTAGATAAATAATTCATAGCAAAACGGGAGCAAAAAGCAAAGAAAAAGATAAAATTGGGTTGCTTCCGAACAAGCGCTATTGTTTAATGCCCTTAGATAGGCATTGATAATTTTAATGACGCTCACATGAAAGATAGCAATTGAAACACAGAGAGAGCATCATAAAACATGTGACAAACAAGTTTGAGTCTAACATGCTTCCTATGCATAGGGATTTTGTAAGCAAACATATTATCAAGACAAGCAAAAACCACCATATGCAAGGAAGAAGACAGAAACAATAGCAATCTCAACATGAAGAGATGTAATTTAGTAACATGAAAATTCTACAACCATATTTTTCTCTCTCATAATAATTACATGTAGGATCGTAAGGAAATTCAACAAAATAACTATCACATAACATATTCTCAACACGATCCACATGCATGCGAAGTTGACACTCTTCCAAAATAGTGGGGTTAACATTAACTAAAGTCATGACCTCTCAATACCCACTTTCATCAAAATTTCATAAGATCGAACATTCTCCAAATATGTGAGATCTAAAGTTGACACTCTTCCAAACCTACTTTCAATACTATTGTAGACATTATTATCAATCTCATATTCATCATGGGATTTAAATAAGTTTTCAAGATCATAGGAAGAATGACCCCAATCATGATCATTGCAACAAGTAGTAGACATAGAAAAATTAGCATCCCCAAGCTTAGGGTTTTGCATATCATTAACATAATTGACATTTATATAATTTATAATAACATCATTGCAATCATGCTTTTATTCAAAGATCTATCGTGAATCACTTCACCACAATTTTCAGATTCACGGATTTCAAGCAAAACATCGTAAAGTTAATCTAGTGCACTCAACTCACTAGCAATTGCTTCATCATAGTTGGGTCTTTTAAAAATATTAGCAAGTGGATGAGGATCCATAAACTCCTTGCTTCTGATTTTTGATAAACACTCAATTATACATAGCAAACGAGCAAACAAACCAAGTAAGACATAAGGGAAAACGAAAAGACGAATGAAAGAAGGGCGAATAAAAAGGAAAATATTTTTGTAAACCAATTTAGAAGTTGGGGAAGAGGAAAACGAGTGGCAAATGGAGAATAATGTAATGCAAGATATGAGAGTTTTATGATGGGTACTTGGTAGGCTCGACGTATATCTCCCCGACAACGGCGCCAGAAATTCTTCCTGCTACTTCTTGAGCTTGCATTGGTTTTTCCCTTGAAGAGGAAAGGGTGATGTAGCAAAGTAGAGACAACTATTTCCCATAGTTAGAGAACCAAGGTATCAATCTAGTAGGATACAACACACAAATCACCAAGACCTGCACAAACAATCAAACAACTTGCACCCAACACGATAAAGGGTTGTCAATCCCTTCACGGTTACTTACAAAAGTGAGATCTGATAGAGATAGATGAAACTAAACAAAAGATAAAGTAAATATTTTTGGTATTTTTGGTTTATAGATCGCAAAGTAAAAGATTGCAAAATAGTAGATGTAAACTTATATGATGGAAAATAGACCCGAGGGCCATAGGTTTCACTAGTGGCTTCTCTCAAGATAGCAAATAATATGGTGGGTGAACAAATTACTATCGAGCAATTGATAGAAAAGCGCAAAGTTATGACGATATCTAAGGCAATGATTATGAAATATAGGCATCACGTCAGTGTCGACCGTCTCCTTCCTGCATCTACAACTATTACTCCACACATTGACCGACTCCTGCTTGCATCTAGAGTATTAAGTTCATGAAGAACAGAGTAACGCATTAAGTAAGATGACATGATGTAGAGAAATAAACCCAAGCAATATGGTGTAAACCCCATCTTTTTATCCTCGATGGCAACACTACAATACTTTCCTTGTTGCCCCTACTGTCATTGGGAAAGGACACCGCAAGATTGAACCCAAAGCTAAGCACTTCTCCCATTGCAAGAAAAACCAATCTATTTGGACAAACTAAACCGATAGTTCGAAGAGAATTACAAAGATATCAAATCATGCATATAAGAATTTAGAGAAGATTCAGATAATATTCATAGATAAGCTGATCATAAACCCACAATTCATCGGATCTCGACAAACACACCGCAAAAGAAGATTGCATCGGATAGATCTCCAAGAACATCGAGGAGAACATGGTATTGAGAATCAAATAGAGAGAATAAGTCATCTAGCTACTAGCTATGGACCCATAGGTCTGAGGTAAACTACTCACGCTTCATCGGAAGGGCAATAGAGTTGATGTAGAAGCCCTCTGTGATCGAACCCCCCTACGGCAGGATGCCGGAAAAGGCCCCTAGATGGGATCTCATGGGTACGAAAGGTTGCGGCGGTGTAAAAGTGTTTGCATGGATGCCTCTGGTGGTTTGGGGATATTTGGGAATATATAGGATGAAGAAGTAGGTCAGTGGAGTCACATGGGGGGCACAAGGCAGGGGGGCACGCCCTACCCCCTGGGCGCGCCCTCCCCCCTGGTGGCCACCTCGTGGCTCTTCTGACTTCATCTCCAAGTCTCCTGGGTGTCTTTTGGTCCACGAAAAATCATCGTGAAGGTTTTATTCCGTTTGGACTCCGTTTGGTATTCCTTTGCTGCAAAGCTCAAAAACAAGGGAAAAACAAAAACTGGCACTGGGCTCTAGGTTAATAGGTTAGTCCCAAAAATAATATAAAATAGCATATTAATGCATATAAAACATCCAAAACAGATAATATAATAGCATGGAACAATAAAAAATTATAGATACGTGGGAGACGTATCAAGTATCGCCAAGCTTAATTCCTGCTCGTCCACAAAATGGGAATGGGAGGAACAACGAAGCAGCCACTCCCTCTACCACAGGCCGCGACCATGACATGAAGAAGCAGCCATAGACACACTGGGGGTGAAGAAAATTGGCCAACACCATAGGAATCTCGATCGAACGACAAGAGCAGCATGAGAATCACCCCTCTAGCATGCCCAGGACCACACGAAGCAGCAGCGATGGATACACCACATGAACGAAGCGACCAAGATCAACCAACAAATCCACCGGAAGCCCCAAATATGATGACCAGAGAACCCAAAGCATAGAGGTCGAGGAAGCTGAGTCGATAGCAGTGGGAAACAAATGTGTCAAACTGTCCGAATGGTAAAAGCGGGCATGTAAATAGGGGGAAGGAGGAGCACGCAACCGACTAAACAAATACATACGGCAGTAGACAGCCGTATCGACGATCGGATAGGCGGAAAATGTGGCGAGAAACCAGACATGGTCATAAGACCTGGCGACTTCATCAATCTCAAGATGATGTGCCAGCTTAGTGATACGTCTCCCACATATCTACTTTTCCAAACCCTTTTGCCCTTGTTTTGGACTCTAATTTGCATGATTTGAATGGAACTAACCTGGACTGATGCTGTTTTCAGCATAATTGCCATGGTGTTATTTTTGTGCAGAAAAAAAAGTTCTCAGAATGACCTAAAACTTCACGGAGTCACGTTTTGGAATTAATAAAAAATATTGGTGAAAGAATCAACAGAAGGGGCCCACACCCTATCCATGAGGGTGCCCCCCTAGGGCGCGCCCCCTGCCTCGTGGGCCCCCTGGAGCTCCAACGACCTCAACTCCAACTCCATATATTTACGTTCGGGGAGAAAAAAATTAGAGAGAAGGATTCATCGCGTTTTACGATACGGAGCCACCGCCAAGCCCTGTTCTTCCTCAGGAGGGCTGATCTGGAGTCCGTTCGGGGCTCCGAAGAGGGGGATCCGTCGCCATCGTCATCATCAACCATCCTCCATCACCAATTTCATGATGCTCACCGCCGTGCGTGAGTAATCCCATCATAGGCTTGCTGGACAGTGATGGGTTGGATGAGATTTACCATGTAATCGAGTTAGTTTTGTTAGGGCTTGATCCCTAGTATCCATTATGTTCTAAGATTGATGTTTCTATGACTTTGCCATGCTTAATGCTTGTCACTAGGGCCCGAGTGCCATGATTTCAAATCTGAACCTATTATGATTTTATGAATATATGGGTTTTCTTGATCCTATCTTGCAAGTCATAGTCACCTACTACGTGTTATGATCCGGCAACCCCGAAGTGACAATCATCGGGACCACTCCCGCTGATGACCGTAGTTTAAGGAGTTCATGTATTCACTAACTGCTAATGCTTTGGTTCGGTACTCTATTAAAAGGAGGCCCTAATATCCCTTAGTTTCCAATAGGACCCCGCTACCATGGGAGGGTAGGACAAAAGATGTCATGCTAGTTCTTTTCCATAAGCACGTATGACTATATTTGGAATACAAGCCTACATTGTATTGATAAATTGGAGCTAGTTCTGTGTCACCCTATGTTATAATTGTTTCATGATGAATGACATCCGACATAATTAACCATCATTGATCCATTGCCTACGAGCTCATTTCATATTGATCTTTGCTTAGTTACTTCTCCGTTGCCACTGTTACGATTGCTACAAAACTACTACTGTTACTTTTGCCATTGTCACCGTTACTTCCATACTACTTTGCTACTAAGTACTTTGCTGCAGATATTAAGTCTTTCAGGTGTGGTTGAATTGACAACTCAGCTGCTAATACTTGAGAATATTCTTTGGCTCCCCTTGTGTCGAATCAATAAATTTGGGTTGAATACTCTACCCTTAAAAAAGGTTGCGATCCCCTATACTTGTGGGTTACCAAGACCTTTTTCTGGTGCCGTTGCTGAGGAGCATAGCTCTATTCTTCGAGTCACTTGGGATTTATATCTGTTGATCACTATGAGGAATTTGAAAGATCAAAGAACCAAGGTTTTTCCCTCAACTACGAGGGGAGGTAAGGAACTGCCATCTAGCTCTGCACTCGATTCACCTTCTGTTTTAAGTAAACTTGCGACACCTACACCTACTATTGATTCTAATATGTCGCATGTTATTGACGATGCCACTTGTGCTATGCATGATGCTTATGGTGATACTACTTCTCTGCTTTACAATAATGTGCCACTAGGTGAATTTCTTGATGAACAACTTGCTAGGGTTAGAGAGAATGAAATTACTGAAACTGATGATATTAATGAAAGTGATGATGAAGATTATCCCCCAAGATATGAATTGCATATCGTACCTAAGGGTTATGTTATGGATGAAGAAACAACTAGAGACTTCTTTGCTTGCAATGATAGATATGATCTTAAGAAACTGTTAGCTAAGCTGAAAGAAAAGTCTTTGAATGCTAGAATGAAACATGACCCTGCTTTTGCTACTTCACCTATTTGTGTTACTGATAAGGATTATGAATTCTCTGTCGATCCTGAGTTAATTACTTTGGTTGAATCTGATCCTTTATATGGTTATGAATCTGAAACTGTTGTGGCACATCTTACTAAACTGAATGATATAGCCACCCTATTTACTAATGAGGAAAAAAATCGCTATTACTATATTCTTAAATTGTTTCTTTTCTCATTAAAGGGTGATGCTAAGATATGGTTTAATTCTCTTACTCCTGGTTCTGTGCGTAGTCCCCAGGATGTGATTTACTACTTCTCTGCAAAATATTTCCTTGCTCATAAGAATCAAGCTGCCTTACGGGAAATATTTAATTTTGTGCAAATTGAAGAAGAGAGTCTCCCACAAGCTTGGGGGAGGCTTCTCCGATTACTTATGCTTTGCCTGATCATCCTCTCAAGAAAAATGAAATACTTGATATCTTTTATAATGGACTAACCGATGCTTCCAGAGACCACCTGGATAGTTGTGCTGGTTGTGTTTTCAGGGAAAGAAATGTTGAGCAAGCTGAATTGCTATTGAATAATATATTGAGTAATGGTAATGACTGGACACTCCCTGAACCAACCCCTAAGCCAACTCCGAAGAAAAGGGGTATTCTATTTCATAGTCCTGAAGATATGCAAGAGGCAAAGAAATCTATGAAAGAAAAAGGTATTAAAGCTGAAGATGTTAAGAATTTACCACCTATTGAAGAGATACATGGTCTTGATAACCCGATACAGGTAGTAAAGGTAAATTCTCTCTATAGATTTGATAAGGTTGAAATCCCATCTACTAAGTTTGCTAGTCAATGCTTGGATGAGTTTGATAATTTTATTGTTAAACAAGAAGACTTCAACGCTTATTTTGTTAGACAATTGAAACGCAATGCTTATATGGTTGAACACTTGAGTGATTATATGTCTAGAGTTAAAGGTGATCTTAAGCTCATTAGTAAACATGCTTCCATGGTTACCACTCAAGTAGAACAAGTACTTAAAGCACAAGATGATTTGCTCAATGAGTTAAATGATAAGAACAATGATAATGATGTTAGAGTTATAACTAGAGGTGGTAAAATGACACAAGAACCTTTGTATCCCGAGGGCCATCCTAAAAGAGTTGAGAAAGACTCTCAGAGAATTAATACTGATGCACCTAGTCCTTCTAATAAAAAGAAAAAGAATACTGATAGGACTTTGAATGCTTCTAGTGAACCTGTTATTGACACACCAGAGAATCCCAATGTTATCTCTATTTCTATTATTGAAACACAATCTGGTGATGAACATGAACCTAGTGATAATATTAATGATGATGTTCATGTTGATGCTCAACCTAGTAATAATAATGATGTAGAGATTGAACCTGTTGTTGATCTTGATAACCCACAATCAAAGAATCAACATTATGATAAGAGAGACTTCGTTGCTAGGAAGCACGGTAAAGAAAGATAACCATGGGTTCAGAAACCCATGCCTTTTCCTCCTAAGCCATCCAAGAAAAAAGATGATGAGGATTTTTAGCGCTTTGCTGAAATGATTAGACCTATCTTTTTGCGTATGCGTTTGACTGATATGCTTAAAATGAATCCCTATGCTAAGTATATGAAAGATATTGTTACTAATAAAAGAAAGATACCAGAGGCTAAAATTTCCACCATGCTTGCTAATTATAATTTTAAGGGTGGAATACCAAAGAAACTAGGAGATCCAGGAGTACCCACTATACCATGCTCCATTAAAAGAAACTATGTTAAAACTGCTTTATGTGATCTTGGAGCCGGTGTTAGTGTTATGCCTTTCTATTTACATCGTAGACTTGATTTGAATAAGTTGACACCTACTGAAATCTCTTTGCAAATGGCCGATAAATCAACTGCTATACCCATCGGTATTTGTGAGGATGTGCCTGTTGTGGTTGCAAACATTACTATCTTAACGGACTTTGTTATTCTTGGTATTCCCGAGGACGACAGTATGTCGATCATCCTTGGTAGATCTTTTTTGAATACTGCAGGGGCTGTTATTGATTGCAACAAAGGCAATGCCACTTTTCATGTTAATGGTAATGAGCATACGGTACAATTTCCGAAGAAACAACCTCAAGTTCATAGTATCAACTCTAATGGAAAATTTTCAACTATTACTATTGGAGGATTTGAATTCCCTCTTCCTACTATCAAAACGAAATATGATATTCTTATTGTTGGGGACATGCATATCCCCGTTGAGGTAACATAGTGTTATTCGAAAATTCTCCGGTTTCATGTTATTCGGAAGAAGTTTGTTAACAAGACTTGATCAACCTTGTTAGTGGATTCCTTTTGATGAGCATGCGATGGATGCACTACTGGAATCAGAAGATTTTCCGTCTGCCACCTCTTTGCCGTGTGCTAGCGGACGGCAAAGAATGTCTTTGCCATCAGTCACGAGAAAACGGGCGGCAAAGTGTCAGCAGACAGCAAAGTAATGCTTTGCCATCATCCATTACTTTGTCGTATGCTAGCAGGCGGCAAAGAGGGTGCTTGGCCCACTGGCTATTAAGCCCTAACGAGCCCCTCTTCTTGCCGTCGCCAAGAGACGGCAAAGAGGCCGTTGCCATCAGCTTGCGGACGACAAAGGCGACACGAACGACAACGCTTCAAAATAAGATAACGGCCCGCGCCCCCGCCGTTGCCATCTCTCTTTCTCCTCCTCTGCTCTCCGCCCGACGAGAACCGTTGCTGCCCGTCGCCCCACACAGCCCAGGCACCCCCATCATCCCACCACCTCTCCGTCGCCGCCCCCCACCCCGCCCGGTCGCCGCCCCCTCCCTGCCTCCCCCCTCCCGAGCCTCCCCGCGACCGCCTCCCCTTGTGACCGCGGTGGACCGCCCCGAGGAGCGCCTCCCGTCGCCACCCCTCCCGCCCGTCGCCACCACACCCCGTCGTCGCCCCCTCCCGACCCGTCGCCGCTCCCACGGTGAGCTCCTGCCACCCTGTTTTTTTTTCTGTTTTTTCTACTTTTTTAGTTTAGTTAGTTTTTAGGTTCAATTAATTAAGGTTTTTTAGTTAAGGTTTAGGTTTAATTTGTTTAGGCTATTTAGTTTAGGTTTAATTTGTTTAGATTATTTAGTTTAGTTAGTTTAGGTTTAATTAGTTTAGGTTATTTAGTTTAGGTTTAATTTGTTTAGGTTAATTTGTTTAGGTTATTTAGTTTATTTAGTTTAGGTTTAATTAGTTTAGGTTATTAATTTTAGGTTTAATTTGTTTAGGTTAATTAGTTTAATTAGTTTAGGTTATTTAGTTTAGGTTTAATTAGTTTAGGTTGTTTAGTTTAGTTAGTTTAGTTTTAATTGGTTTTGGTTTTCTAGTTTAGTTAGTTTAGGTTTAATTGGTCTAGGTTATTTAGTTTAATTAGTTTAGGTTTTTTAGTTTAGTGTCGAGGGTCGAGTGGTCGGGGTGTCGTGTCGAGGGTCGAGGGGTCGGGGTGTCGGGGGTGTCGTGTCGAGGGTCGAGGGGTCGGGGTGTCGTGGTCGAGGTCAGGGGTCGGGGTGTCGGGTGTCATGTCGAGGGTCGAGGGTCGGGGTGTCGGGGTGTCGTGTCGAGGGTCGAGGGGTCGGGGTGTCGTGTCGAGGGTCAAGGGGTCGAGGATTTGCCATCCCGACCACGTCACCCCAACCCCCTGACCCTAACATCTCGACCCCTCGACCCTCGACCACGACACCCCGACCCCTCGACCGTCGACACGACACCCTGACACCCCGACCCCCGACACGACAACCCGGAATCTTTTATTATGTTCATGATGATGATACACACTATTTTTTATTATGTTTATGTTGTACTAATTTCGTTTACTCTTTCTCATTGCAGGTGTTGACATATGGTGGGCTTGGGCCGAGAGCGCTTCGAGCCTCCTACCTCGGCGCGTGGGAGGGGTGTTGTTATTCCACCCCAGAACCTTCGGAGGGCGCTGGTGGACAGCATGCACACACCCCCAACACCTTCGGCAGGTGCTTCTTCTTCGGCCGGGAGAGGAGGTCGGGGGAAGAAGAGGGGTGCAGGTAGAGGTGGACGGGGCACTGGCAGAGGTAGGAAGGTTGTTGTGCCTTCCTTGCCGCCACCCCCTGCCGAGTCTCCGGACCACCGGAGTGCTCCGTCTCAGGTGGACCCGTCTAACTTGGACCCATGTCGGACTCCGGTCCATGAGCCTCAGGACGACGAGCCTCTGGTCGCCGAGCCTCGGGTCCCAGTTGCATCATGGTAACTAAACATTGCAAATGATCATTCGTGCAGCACGCATCCCACAAAGGATCAACCGATCCTTCTCCGTCTCACGGTGGCGCAACCCCGACCGACCCTTCACCTCTCGGATCATGGTAAATTTTCCTAAGTATTTTTCTTAACAAATGCTTTGTTAGCTAGAAAATGGCATAACAACCTAGGATAGGTCAATTATGGCCTATAGCTAGCTTAGCTAGTTCATTTATGACATAATTAAGTCACTTAGATACAAAATGGCATAACAACCTAGGATAGCTCAATAATGATCTATAATTAGCTTAGATACTTCATTTATGACATAATTAGCTCACTTAGGTACAAAATGGCATAACAACCTAGGATAGCTCAATAATGATCTATAATTAGCTTAGCTACTTCATTTATGACATAATTAGCTCACTTAGGTACAAAATGGCATACCAACCTAGGATAGCTCAATAATTATCTATAATTAGCTTAGCTACTTCATTTATGACATAATTAGCTCACTTAGGTACAAAATGGCATAACAACCTAGGATAGCTCGATAATGATCTATAATTAGCTTAGCTACTTCATTTATGACATAATTAGCTCACTTAGGTACAAAATGGCATAACAACCTAGGATAGCTCAATAATTATCTATAATTAGCTTAGCTACTTCATTTGCCTACCTTAGTTTTTCTTCTTCTTCTTCTTCTTCTTCTTCTTCTTCTAGCTAGTCTTCTTCTTGTTCTAACTTTCATCTTTCCTAATTTGCAGATTTGCTTGAGACGAGGAAGCTAGCATTGATGGAAACTTATTGTTGAAACTTTTACTTGTGCTTGTGCTTCCTTTTTATTTATGGAAACTTATTGGATATGTTGTTGGTTGGAAACTTATTGGATATCTCTTGTTGCAAACTTATTGTATATATGGAAATGTTGGAAACTTGTATATATCTCTTGTTGGAAACTTATTGTTGAAATTATTTTGAAATGTGTGTGTGTGTGTGTCTATATATATATATATATATATATATATATATATATATATATATGAAATCTGTCAAAATTGAATGAATTTAAGAAAAAACAGAAAAAACAGGGGCTATATAGACACTTTGTCGTCAAAGCAGGTCGTTAACAACTTAACGGACCTGAACTGCCACGTGTGTCGTCCAAGTTCTTTGCCGTCAGCCAGCGGATGACAAAGCCTTTTTCATCTTTGCCGTCCGCCAGCTGACGGCAAAGAGGCCTTTGTCGTAGCCTATTCAAATTAACCTGGAAGCTCGATGGTCGACGGCAAAGGTCTTTGCCGTCTGCCATGTGTGTTTTGCTGCCACCAAGCAAGTGCAAAGTTCCTGATTCCTGTAGTGATGAAGTTAGAAAGCACGACTTTCTGTACCGTCCTTTTACTTTCTGTTATTTAGATTCAATAAAGCAAAAATAGTTTTTTTTGTCTGTTTTCTGAATTATCCGTGCAAAAAAACCCGAAAATAAAAGTTCTCCAAATGCCCTGAAAATTTAGTATGATTTTCTGTAGAATATTTGAGAATTTCTGGAACTTAGAACACACCAGGGGGACCCATCAGTTAGCCACGAGGGTGGAGGGCGTGCCCTACCCCCCAGGGCACGCCCCCTGCCTTGTGGGCCCCACGTGGCACCCTCCACTTATTTCAGCACCCATCAACTTTATCTTCCTCCAGAAAAAACATCCCTTAGCTCAAACTTGTGTTCTTGCTCATTTTACTGCCATTTTCGATCTCCTTGCTCAAAGCTCCATTCACAACACTGCTTTGGGGGATTGTTCTTCGGTATGTCACTCCTCCAATGGTCGAATTAGTTTTTTTCTAGTGCTTTATTTATTGCAAAGTTTTGCTGCTGAGGTGACCCTGTTCTTGAGCTTGCATGTCAAATTTATATGGTCCAAAGTAGTTTTAATGCATGATATAGTCTCTAGGCACTTATGGGAGTAGTTGCTATCAATCTTGTTGAGTTTGGTTCACTTTTATTTTGAGTCACTAAAAATTTCAGAAATTTTCCAGAGGAAGAAAATGTTGAAGAGATTGTTGAGAGGCTCCTCGAGCCGAGGTTCGAAGGAAAAGCAAAATGAAGAGAATGAAAAGCCCAAGTATAACCTTCCACGCACCACGGAGGTTCGGCCGTGTGAACGGCCTTGTGATGCATTCTGGAGGGCCGTTGGGATTTATGAAGACTTTTATTATTTGGCTGAAAATGCAGGCATCACCGAATTCATCCATGATAAGAGTGATCAATACCTCCTAATCACTGATATTTTCGTGCAAAACTTCCATTTCCATGCTAGGAGATCACCACCTTATGTAGATTCTTATTTATATGATGAGTTTAAGGAGATGTCACTCTAGGATTTTTGTGTGGTTTGCAAGTTGCCCTTTGAGGGCAGCATCGAGGAACCACATCCTAGTGATGTGGAAGAATTTATTGATAACATTACTATAGGGGAATCAAGAAAAGTGTCAGATGCAAGAACCACTAGCATACATTTTCCTGTTCTACGTTACTATGCAATATTTGCTAGTAGATGTTTAATTGGTCGCGAGAATAGTGGAGGCCTCAGTGCTCATGACCTTGCCATTTTGCGCCATGCTTTACTTCGTGATATAACTTTCAGTTTAGGTGCTATGGTTGCTAAACGGTTGAGTCTAAACCGTACAAAGGGCCCCATTTTTGGAGGTATCTTTGCTTCACGTCTTGCTAAATATTTTGAGGTACCTATCAGGCATTATGAGAAAGAGGAAAAGGTGATGCCCACTATTTTCTTAGGCTATAAAAGTATGGTAGCACATGATTTTATTGGTGATGATAAGGAGAAGAGACTTATTTATAACTTGGTATTTAGTAAAACTACTTGTCAGATTATTACTTTGCCTGCACCTTCTTTGTTTAACATACATTGAGGCACATACCTTATCATGCCCGACGACATTTATGCGTACTGGGAGTGGACACGGTCCCCAGAGCCTGAGCCAGAGCCATCTCTTGATCCATATCAGGAGTCTATTTATTAGTGGGATCCGTAGGATCTCCCTAACCAGTGGCACCCCGAGGATACTCCTCAGTACACCGGAGAAGACTACTTTGATCCATGGGCATATACCAACTTAGGCCAAAAGCCTAAGATTGGGGGAGTACTATTTCTCACCGACATTACATTCATGTTCACACACTAATTCTAGTTGCCGGTGTTCATACTTTTTCATTGTACTATCCATGCTAGTTTATTTTCTTTTCCTGCTTTCTTCTTGTGTGTTTGAAAAACCTTGAGAAAAACCAAAAAAAAAGTTGTAGCTTCTAGATAGTTTACTTTCCATGCCTGTAGTAGTAGTAATTAAATAAGAAAACCCAAAAAGATTTCTCGTTCTTCTATTGCTTGTTGGGAGCTTTCCCGTGTAAATAGTTTTTCTCGTTCTTTGAAACTCTTTTATTTTCTTTGGGGGTCGAGAGGAGAAGACCGCGATGAAAATGATGCGTGGCTCTCATATGCTTTATTGTTGATCTAATAAAGATCCCATATTACCTTGTCTTCTCCTTTGAATAAATGTTGGCAGAATCCAGCTTAGTCTAATGCACGTACACTTTTATTACTATCCACACCGTTCGGTCGTGCAAGTGAAAGGCAATAATGACGATATATGATGAAATGATTGAGATGAGGAAAAGCTGGTACGAATTCGACCTATCTTGTTTTTGTAAATATGATTAGTTCATCGTTCCTGATTTAGCCTATTATGAATGAAACATGTTTGCAATGACAATTAGAGATTATAGTTACTCATGCCATGCTTAATTAGCTAGGAGTTTATAATGGTTTACCTTGCGTGCCAACATGCTATTAAAATGGTTATGATGTAGTATGATAAGGTGGTAATCTCCTTTGAATGATTCGAGTGGCTGATACGTCTCCAACGTATCTATAATTATTGATTGTTCCATGCTATTATATTACCCGTTTTGAATGTTTATGGGCTTTACTTTACAGATTTATATCATTTTTGGGACTAACCTATTAACCGGAGGCCCAACCCATATTGTTGTTTTCTTGCCTATTTCAGTGTTTCGAAGAAAAGGAATATCAAACGGAGTCCAAATGGAATGAAACCTTCAGAAAAGTTATTTTTGGAACAGAAGCAATCTCGGGAACTTGGAGTGCAAGCCAGGGAAGCGTCGAGGAGGCCACGAGATAGGGGGTGCACCCACCCCCCTGGGCGCGCCCTTCACCCTCGTGGGCCCCTCGAGGCTCTCCCGACTGACTTCTTTCGCCTATATATTCCCATATACCCTGAAAAACATCGAAGCACATAATAGATCGGGATTTCCGTCGCCGCAAGCCTCTGTAGCCACCAAAAACCTCTCGGGAGCCCGTTCCGGCACCCTGCCGGAGGGGGAATCCATCAACGGTGGCCATCTTCATCATTCCGGCGCTCTCCAGGACGAGGAGGGAGTAGTTCACCCTTGGGGCCGAGGGTATGTACCAGTAGCTATGTGTTTGATCTCACTCTTGTTGGGGAACATAGTAATTTCAAAAAAATTCCTACGTACACGCAAGATCATGGTGATGCATAGCAACGAGAGGGGAGAGTGTTGTCCACGTACCCTCGCAGACCGAAAGCGGAAGTGTTAGCACAACGCGGTTGATGTAGTCGTACGTCTTCACGGCCCGACCGATCAAGCACCGAAAGTACGACACCTCCGAGTTCTTGCACACGTTCAGCTCGATGATGTCCCTCGAACTCCGATCCAGCCGAGTGTCGACGGAGAGTTCCGTTAGCACGACGACGTGGTGACGATGATGATGTTCTACCGATGCAGGGCTTCGCCTAAGCACCGCTACGATATTATCGAGGTGGAATATAGTGGAGGGGGGCACCGCACACGGCTAATAGATCTCAAGGATCAATTGTTGTTGTCTCTAGAGGTGCCCCCCAGCCCCCGTATATAAAGGAGCAAGGGGGAGGGGGCGGCCAGCCAGGAAGGGGCGCGCCAGGAGGAGTCCTACTCCCACCAGGACTCCCTCCTTTCCTTGTCCAAGTAGGAGAGGGGGGAGGAAGGGAGAGAGGGGAGGAAGGAAAGGGGGGCGCCCCCCCCTCCTTGTCCTATTCGGACTATAGGGGGAGGGGCGCACGGCCTGCCCTGGCCGCCCCTCCTCTTCTCCACTTTGGGCCCATGAGGCCCATTAACCCCGGGGTTCCGTAACCCCGGTACTCCAGTATATATCCGATAACCCCTGGAACCATTCCGGTGTCCAAATATAGTCGTCCAATATATCACTCTTCATGTCTCGACCATTTCGAGACTCCTCGTCATGTCCGTGATCACATCCGGGACTCCGAACTATCTTCAGTTCATCATAACACATAAACTCATATTATAATTGTCATCTAACTTTAAGCGTGCGGACCCTACGGGTTCGAGAACTATGTAGACATGACCGAGACACGTCTCCGGTCAATAACCAATAGCGGAACCTGGATGCTCATATTGGCTCCTACATATTCTACGAAGATCTTTATCGGTGCATAACAACATACATTGTTCCCTTTGTCATCGGTATGTTACTTGCCCGAGATGTGATCGTCGGTATCTCAATACCTAGTTCAATCTCGTTACCGGCAAGTCTCTTTACTTGTTATGTAATACATCATCCCGCAACTAACTCATTAGTCACATTGCTTGCAAGGCTTATAGTGATGTGCATTACCGAGAGGGCCTAGAGATACCTTTCCAACAATCGGAGTGACAAATCCTAATCTCGAAATACGCCAACTCAACATGTACCTTCGGAGACACCAGAGAGCTCCTTTATAATCACCCGATTACGTTGTGACGCTTTGGTAGCACACAAAGTGTTCCTCCGTAAACGGAGTTGCATAATCTCATAGTCATAGGAACATGTATAAGTCATGAAGAAAGCAATAGCAACATACTAAACGATCAAGTGCTAAGCTAACGGAATGGGTCAAGTCAATCACATCATTCTCCTAATGATGTGATCTCGTTAATCAAATGACAACTCATGTCTATGGCTAGGAAACACAACCATCTTTGATCAATGAGCTAGTCAAGTAGAGGCATACTAGTGACACTATGTTTTTCCATGTATTCACACAAGGATTATGTTTCCGGTTAATACAATTCTAGCATGAATAATAAAATTTATCATGAAATAAGGAAATAAATAATGACTTTATTATTGCCTCTAGGGCATATTTCCTTCAGTCTCCCACTTGCACTAGAGTCAATTCTAGCATGTGATTTAACACCAATATTCACATCTGTATGTGATTAATACCCATAGTTCACATCGTCATGTGATCAACACCCAAAGGGTTTACTAGAGTCAATAATCTAGTTCACATCGCTATGTGATTAACAACAAAAGAGTACTAAGGTATGATCATGTTTTGCTCGTGAGAGAAGTTTAGTCAACGGGTCTGTCACATTCAGAGCCGTATGTATTTTGCAAATATTCTATGTCTACAATGCTCTACACGGAGCTACTCTAACTAATTGCTCCCACTTTCAATATGTATCTAGATTGAGACTTAGAGTCATCTGGATTGGTGTAAAAGCTTGCATTGTTGTAACTTTTTACGACGAGCTCTTTTATCACCTCCATAATCGAGAAATATTTCCTTAGTCCTCACTAAGGATATTTTTTACCGCTGTCCAGTGATCTACTCCTAGATCAAAATTGTACTCCCTTGCCAAACTCAGAGCAAGGTATACAATAGGTCTGGTACACAGCATAGCATACTTTATAGAACCTTTGACTAAGGCATAGGGAATGACTTTTCATTCTTTTTATTCTTTTTTTTCATGGTCGGGTTTTGAGTCTTACTCAACTTCACACCTTGCAACACAGGCAAGAACTCCTTCTTTGACTGTTCCATTTTGAATTACTTCAAAATCTTATCAGGGTATGTACTCATTGAAAAATCTCATCAAACGTCTTGATCTATCTCTATAGATCTTGATGCTCAATGTGTAAGCAGCTTCACCAAGGTCTTTTTTTGAAAAAACTCTTATTCAAGTATCCTTTTATGCTATCCAGAATTTCTATATCATTTCTAATCAACAATATGTCATCTACATATAGTATTATAAATGCTACAAAGCTCCCACTCACTTTCTTGTAAATACAGGCTTCTCCAAAAGTCTGTATAAAACCATATGCTTTGATCAACTCATCAAAGCGTATATTCCAACTCCGAGATGCTTGTACCAGTCCATAGATGGATCACTGGAGCTTGCACATTTTGTTAGCACCTTTAGGATTGACAAAACCTTCTGGTTGCATCATATACAACTCTTCTTTAATAAATCCATTAAGGAAAGCAGTTTTGACATCCATTTGCCAGATTTCATAAAATGTGGCAATTGCTAACATGATTCGGACAGACTTAAGCATCGATACGAGTGAGAAAATCTCATCGTATTCAACACCTTGAACTTTGTCGAAAAACTTTTTGCGACAAGTCGAGCTTTGTAGATAGTAACACTACTATCAGCGTCTGTCTTCCTCTTGAAGATCCATTTATTTTCTATGGCTTTCCAATCATTGGGCAAGTCAACCAAAGTCCATACTTTGTTCTCATACATGGATCTCATCTCAGATTTCATGGCTTCAAGCCATTTTGCAGAATCTGGGCTCATCATCGCTTCCTCGTAGTTCATAGGTTTGCCATGGTCAAGTAACATGACCTCCAGAATAGGATTACCGTACCACTCTGGTGCGGATCTTACTCTGGTTGACCTACGAGGTTCGGTAGTAACTTGATCTGAAGTTTCATGATCAATATCATTAACTTCCTCACTGATTGGTGTAGTTGTCACAGGAACCGGTTTACGTGATGAACTATTTTCCAATAAGGGAGCAGGTACTGATTACCTCATCAAGTTCTAATTTCCTCCCACTCACTTCTTTCGAGAGAAACTCCTTCTCTAGAAAGGATCCAAATTTAGCAACAAAAGTCTTGCCTTCAGATTCGTGGATAGAAGGTGTACCCAATAGTCTCTTTTGGGTATCCTATGAAGACACATTTCTCTGATTTGGGTTCGAGCTTATCTGGTTGAAGTTTCTTCACATAAGCATCGCAGCCCCAAACTTTAAGAAACGACAACTTTGGTTTCTTGCCAAACCACAGTTCATAAGGCGTCGTCTCAACGGATTTAGATGGTGCCCTATTTAAAGTGAATGCATCTGTCTCTAATGCATAACCCCAAAACGATGGTGGTAAATCGGTAAGATACATCATAGATCGCACCATATCCAATAAACTGCGGCTACGACGTTCGGACACACCATAACATTGTGGTGTTCCAGGTGGCGTTAGCTGTGAAACTATTCCACATTGTTTTATATGAAGGCCAAACTCGTAACTCAAATGTTCTCCTCCGCGATCAGATCATAGAAACTTTGTTTTCTTGTTATGATGATTCTCCACTTCACTCTGAAAATCCTTGAACTTTTCAAATGTTTCAGACTTGTGTTTTATTAAGTAGATATACCCATGCCGGCTCAAATCATCTGTGAAGGTTAGAAAATAACGATACTTGCTACGAGCATCAACACTCATTGGATCGCATACATCGGTATGTATTATTTCCAATAAATCAGTAGCTCGTTCCATTGTTCTGAAGAACGGAGTTTTAGTCATCTTGCCCAAAAGGCATGGTTCGCAAGCATCAAATGATTCATAATCAAGTGATTCCAAAAACCCATCAGCATGGAGTTTCTTCATGCGCTTTACACCGATATGGCCCAAACGGCAGTGCCACAAATAAGTTGCACTATCATTATCAACTTTGCATCTTTTGGCATCAATATTATGAATATGTGTATCACTACGATCGAGATCCAACAAACTATTTTCGTTGGGTGTATGACCATCGAAGGCTTTATTCATGTAAACAGAATAACAATTATTCTCTGACTTTAAATTAATAATCGTATTGCAATAAACATGATCAAATCATATTCATGCTCAACGCAAACGCCAAATAAAATTTATTTAGGTTTAACACTAATCCCGAAAGTATAGGGAGTGTGCGATGATGATCATATCAATCTTGGAACCACTTCCAACATACATCGTCACTTGACCCTCAACTAGTCTCTATTTATTCTGTATCTCCTGTTTTGAGTTACTAATTTTTAGCAACCGAACAAGTATCAAATACCCAGGGGCTACTATAAACACTAGTAAGGTACACATCAATAACCTGTATATCAAATATACCCTTGTTCACTTTGCCATCCTTCTTAGCCACCAAATATTCATGGTATTTCCGCTTCCAGTGACCATTTCCTTTTGCAGTAGAAGCACTCAGAGGCTTTAGTCTCGATTTCAACATCACGAAGAGCTCGGGAATCGTTTTCATCATCCCTTGCATACTATAGTTCATCATGAAGTTCTACTAACTTGGTGATGGTGACTAGAGAACTCTGTCAATCACTATCTTATCTGGAAGATTAACTCCCACTTGATTCAAGCGATTGTAGTACCCAGACAATCTAAGCACATGCTCACTAGTTGAGCAATTCTCCTCCATCTTTTACCTATAGAACTTGTTGGAGACTTCATATCTCTCAACTCGGGTATTTGCTTGAAATATTAACTTCAACTCCTGGAACATCTCATATGGTCCATGACGTTCAAAACTTCTTTGATGTCCCGATTCTACGTCGTTAAGCATGGTGCACTAAACTATCAAGTAGTCATCATATTGAGCTAGCCAAATGTTCATAACGTCTGCCTTTGCTCCTGCAATAGGTCTGTGACCTAGCGGTGCAACAAGGACATAATTCTTCTGTGCAGCAACGAGGATAAACCTCAGATCACGGATCCAGTCCGTATCATTGCTACTAACATCTTTCAACTTAGTTTTCTCTAGGAACACATATAAAACATAGGGAAGCAACAACGTGAGCTATTGATCTACAACATAATTTGCAAAATACTACAAGGACTAAGTTCATGATAAATTAAAGTTCAATTAATCATATTACTTAAGAACTCCCACTTAGATAGACATCCCTCTAATCATCTAAGTGATCACGTGATCCAAATCAACTAAACCATGTCTGATCATCACGTGAGATGGAGTAGTTTTCAATGGTGAGCATCACTATATTGATCATATCTACTATATGATTCACCCTCGACCTTTCAGTATCCAGTGTTCCGAGGCCATATCTGTATATGCTAGGCTCGTCAAGTTTAACCTGAGTATTCCGCGTGTGCAACTGTTTTGCACCCGTTGTATTTGAACGTAGAGCCTATCACACCCGATCATCACGTGGTGTCTCAGCACGAAGAACTTTCACAACGGTGCATACTCAGGGAGAACACTTATACCTTGAAATTTAGTGAGAGATCATCTTATAATTCTACCGTCAATCAAAGCAAAATAAGATGCATAAAAGATAAACATCAAATGCAATCAATATAAGTGATATGATATGGCCATCATCATCTTGTGCTTGTGATCACCATCTCCGAAGCACCGTCATGATCACCATCGTCACCGGCGCGACACCTTGATCTTCATCGTAGCATCGTTGTCGTTTCGCCACCTATTGCTTCTATGACTATCGCTACCGCTTAGTGATAAAGTAAAGCAATAACAGGGTGATTGCATTGCATACAATAAAGCGACAACCATATGGCTCCTGCTAGTTGCCGATAACTCGGTTACAAAACATGATCATCTCATACAATAAAATATAGCATCACGTCTTGACCATATCACATCACAACATGCCCTGCAAAAACAAGTTAGACGCCCTCTACTTTGTTGTTGCAAATTTTACGTGGCTGCTACGGGCTGAGCAAGAACCGTTCTTACCTACGCATCAAAACCACAACGATAGTTCGTCAAGTTAGTGATGTTTTAACCTTCTCAAGGACCGGGCGTAGACACACTCGGTTCAAGTAAAGTTGGAGAAACTGACACCCGCCAGCCACCTGTGTGCAAAGCGCGTTGGTAGAACCAGTCTCGCGTAAGCGTACGCGTAATGTCGGTCCGGGCCGCTTCATCCAACAATACCGCCGAACCAAAGTATGATATGCTGGTAAGCAGTATCACTTGTATCGCCCACAACTCACTTATGTTCTACTCGTGCATATAACATCTACGCATAAAACCAGGCTCGGATGCCACTGTTGGGGAACATAGTAATTTTAAAAAAATTCCTACGCACACGCAACATCATGGTGATGCATAGCAACGAGAGGGGAGAGTGTTGTCCACGTACCCTCGTAGACCGAAAGCGGAAGCATTAGCACAACGCGGATGATGTAATCGTACGTCTTCACGGCCCAACCGATCAAGCACCGAAAGTGCGGCACCTCCAGCCGAGTGTCGAGGGAGAATTCCATCAGCACGACGGCACGGTAACGATGATGATGTTCTACCGATGCAGGGCTTTGCCTAAGCACCGCTACGATATTACCGAGGTGGAATATAGTGGAGGGGGGCACCGCACACGACTAATAGATCTCAAGGATCAATTGTTGTTGTGTCTAGAGGTGCCTCCTGCCCCCGTATATAAAGGAGCAAGGGGAGGGGGCGGCCGGCCAGGAGGGGGCGCGCCAGGAGGAGTCCTACTCCCACCGGGAGTAGGACTCCCTCCTTTCCTTGTCCAAGTAGCAGAGGGGGAAGGAAGGAGAGAGGGGAGGAAGGAAAGGGGGGCGCCCCCATCCTTGTCCTATTCGGACCAGAGGGGAAGGGGGCGCGCGGCCTGCCCTGGCCGCCCCTCCTCTTCTCCACTTTGGGCCCATGAGGCCCATTAACCCCCCGGGGGGGTTCCGGTAACCCCCCGGTACTTCGGTATATATCCGATAACCCCTGGAACCATTCCGGTGTCCGAATATAGTCGTCCAATATATCAATCTTCATGTCTCGACCATTTCGAGACTCCTCGTCATGTCCTGATCACATCCGGAACTCCGAACTATCTTGGGTTCATCATAACACATAAACTCATAATATATCTGTCATCTAACTATAAGCGTGCAGAGCCTACAAGTTCGAGAACTATGTAGACATGACCGAGACACGTCTCCGGTCAATAACCAATAGCGGAACCTGGATGCTCATATTGGCTCCTACATATTCTATGAAGATCTTTATCGGTCAAATCGCATAACGACATACGTTGTTCCCTTTGTCATCGGTATGTTACTTGCCCGAGATTCGATCTTCGGTATCTCAATACCTAGTTCAATCTCGTTACCGGCAAGTCTCTTTACTCATTGTGTAATGCATCATCCCGCAACTAACTCATTAGTCACATTGCTTGCAAGGCTTATAGTGATGTGCATTACCGAGAGGGCCCAGAGACACCTTTCCGACAATCGGAGTGACAAATCCTAATCTCGAAATACGCCAACTCAACATGTACCTTCGGAGACACCTGTAGAGCTCCTTTATAATCACCCAGTTACATTGTGACGTTTGGTAGCACACAAAGTGTTCCTCCGGTAAATCGGAGTTGCATAATCTCATAGTCATAGGAACATGTATAAGTCATGAAGAAAGCAATAGCAACATACTAAACGATCAAGTGCTAAGCTAACGGAATGGGTCAAGGCAATCACATCATTCTCCTAATGATGTGATCCCGTTAATCAAATGACAACTCATGTCTATGGCTAGGAAACACAACCATCTTCGATCAACGAGCTAGTCAAGTAGAGGCATACTAGTGACACTATGTTTGTTTATGTATTCACACATGTATTATGTTTCCGGTTAATACAATTCTAGCATGAATAATAAACATTTATAATGAAATAAGGAAATAAATAATAACTTTATTATTGCCTCTAGGGCATATTTCCTTCATCTCTCGTGTTCTCTCTATGGCACGATCTTGATGTATCGCGAGCTTTGCTATTATAGTTGGATCTTATGATGTTTCTCCCCCTCTACTCTCTTGTAATGGATTGAGTTTTCCCTTTGAAGTTATCTTGTCGGATTGAGTCTTTAAGGATTTGAGAACACTTGATGTATGTCTTGCCGTGTTTATCTGTGGTGACAATGGGATATTACGTGATCCACTTGATGTATGTTTTGGTGATCAACTTATGGGTTCCGCCTATGAACCTATGCATAGGGGTTGGCACACATTTTCGCCCGACTCTCCCAGTAGAAACTTTGGGGCACTCTTTGAAGTACTTTGTGTTGGTTGAATAGATGAATCTGAGATTGTGTGATGCATATCGTATAATCATGCCCACGGATATATGGGGTGACAATGGAGTATCTAGGTGACATTAGGGTTTTGGTTGATTTGTGTCTTAAGGTGTTATTCTAGTATGAACTCTATGATAGATTGAACGGAAAGAATAGCTTCATGTTATTTTACTACGGACTCTTGAATAGATAGAACAGAAAGGATAACTTTGAGGTGGTTCCCTACCCTACCATAATCTCTTTGTTTGTTCTCCGCTATTAGTGGCTTTGGAGTGACTCTTTGTTGCATGTTTAGGGATAGTTATATGATCCAATGATGTTATTATTGTTGAGAGAACTTGCACTAGTGAAAGTATGAACCCTATGCCTTGTTTCCTACCATTGCAATACCGTTTGTGCTCACTTTTATCATTAGTTACCTTGCTGTTTTTATATTTTCAGATTACAAAACCCATATCTACCATCCATATTGCACTTGTATCACCATCTCTTCGCCGAACTAGTGCACCTATACAATTTGCCATTGTATTGCGTGTTGGGGACACAAGAGACTCTTTGTTATTTGGTTGTAGGGTTGTTTGAGAGAGACCATCTTCGTCCTACGCCTCCTACAGATTGATAAACCTTAGGTCATCCACTTGAGGGAAATTTGCTACTGTCCTACAAACCTCTGCACTTGGAGGCCCAACAATGTCTACAACAAGAAGGTTGTGTAGTAGACATCAGTGGCTTGACTTGGCACATGTTCACGCATGTAGTTGAAACAAAATCAACATAGCCTCTACGATATTTATGTTCATGGTGATTTATATCCTACTCATGCTTGCACTCATTGTTGGTTAATCTTAATGCATGTTTATGACTGTGTCGCTCTCTAGTTGGTTGATTCCCAGTCTCTTTCTAGCCTTCACTTGTACTAAGCGGGAATACTGCTTGTGCATCCACTTTCATAAACTCCAAAGTTGTTCCATATAAGTCCACCATACCTACCTATATGCGGTATTTATCTGTCGTTCCAAGTAAATTTGCATGTGCCAAACTCTAAACCTTCAAATGAAATTCTGTTTTGTATGCTCGAATAGCTCATGTATCAACTAGGGTTGTCTATATCTTCCATGCTAGGTGGGTTATTCTCACGATGATTGGACTCCGCTCATCATTCACGAGAAAATGGCCGGTAAACGGGATTCCCAGTCCAATGCTCAAATCAAATCAAAATAATTGCAAACAAAACTCCCCCAGGATCGTTGTTAGTTGGACGGTACCCGTTGTTTCGGACCAGCCGTGGAATGTGCTTGTTGGTGGTGGGGGAGTACAAACTTTACCATTCTGTTTGGGAACCGCCTATAATGTATGTAGCATGGAAGATATCGAGATCTCTTGGTTGTTATGTTGACAATGAAAGTATGCCGCTAAAAATATTATTTATCTCTGTTTCAAAACTCGAGCTCTGGCACCTCTGCAAATCCCTGCTTCCCTCTGTGAAGGGCCTATCTATTTACTTTTATGTTGAGTCATCATCCTCTTTTAAAAAGGCACCAGTTAGAGAGCACGACTGTTATTTGTATGCATTGTTATCAATTGATATTGAGTATGACTGTGATTGGATCTCTTTTGCCATGAATTACAATGTCTTGTTAGTCCTTGATCTTCAGGGGTGCTCTGCATTTATGTTTTGCGGTCTCAGAAAGGGCTAGCGAGATACCATCTTGTTATATTATATCATGATTGTTTTGAGAAAGTGTTGTCATCCGAGATTTATTATTATTGCTCGCTAGTTGATTATGCCATTGATATGAGTAAACGTGAGACCTAAATGTTATTGTGAATATGGTTAGTTCATGATCTTTGCTGAAAACTTGAATGCTAGCTTTACATATTTGCAACAACAAGATCAAACAGAGTTTGTAAAAGTTTTTATTTATCACTTTCATTTTGTTAACTGAATTTCTTGAGGACAAGCAAAGGTTTAAGCTTGGGGGAGTTGATACGTCTCGAACGTATCTACTTTTCCAAACCCTTTTGCCCTTGTTTTGGACTCTAATTTGCATGATTTGAACGGAACTAACCCGGACTGACGCTGTTTTCAGCAGAATTGCTATGGTGTTATTTTTGTGCAGAAATAAAAGTTTTGGAATGACCTCAAACTTCACGGAGTCACGTTTTGAAATTAATAAAAAATATTGGCAAAAGAATCAACAGAAGGGGGCCCACACCCTATCCACGAGGGTGGAGGGCGCCCCCCCCCCCCCCCCCTAGGGCGCGCCCCTGCCTCGTGGGCCCCTGGTGGAGCTCCACCGACCTCAACTCCAACTCCATATATTCATGTTCGGGGAGAAAAAAATCAGAGAGAAGGATTCATCGTGTTTTACGATACGGAGCCGCCGCCAAGCCCTGTTCTTTCTTGGGAGGGCTGATCTGGAGTCCGTTCGGGGCTCCAGAGAGGGGAATCCGTCGCCATTGTCATCATCAACCATCCTCCATCACCAATTTCAAGATGCTCACCACCGTGCGTGAGTAATCCCATCATAGGCTTGCTGCACGGTGATGCGTTGGATGAGATTTACCATGTAATCGAGTTAGTTTTGTTAGGGTTTGATCCCTAGTATCCATTATGTTCTAAGATTGATGTTGCTATGACTTTGCCATGCTTAATGCTTGTCACTAGGGCCCGAGTGCCATGATTTCAGATCTGAACCTATTATATTTTCATGAATATATGAGTGTTCTTGATCTTATCTTGCAAGTTATAGTCACATACTACGTGTTATGATCCGGTAACCCCGAAGTGACAATAATCGGGACCACTCCCGGTGATGACCGTAGTTTTAGGAGTTCATGTATTCACTAAGTGCTAATGCTTTGGTTCGGTACTTTATTAAAAGGAGGCCTTAATATCCCTTAGTTTCCAATAGTTCCTCGCTGCCATCAGAGGGTAAGACAAAAGATGTCATGCAAGTTCTTTTCCATAAGCACGTATGACTATATTCGGAATACATGCCTATATTATATTGATGAATTGGAGCTAGTTCTGTGTCACCCTATGTTATAACTGTTGCATGATGAATGCCATCCGACATATTTATCTATTATTGATCCATTGCCTATGAGCTCGTTTCATATTGATTTTTGCTTAATTACTTCTCCGTTGCCACTGTTACGATTGCTACAAACTGCTACTGTTACTTTTGCCACTGTTACCGTTACTTCTATACCACTTTGCTACTAAATACATTCCTGCAGATATTAAGTCTTTCAGGTGTGGTTGAATTGACAACTCAGCTGCTAATACTTGAGAATATTCTTTGACTTCCCTTGTGTCGAATCAATAAATTTGGGTTGAATACTCTACCATCGAAAACTGTTGTGATCCCCTATACTTGTGGGTTACCACTCAATCTCTCGGAGATGGTCATAGGGGTAGTGTGTGTGTGCGTGAGTTCATAGGGGTGAGTGTGTGCGCGTATTTATGAGCGTCTGCATCTGCACCGTGTTCAAAAAAAAACTCAACAGACGGAATAAGGTGGGTCGACCAGACGGCCCTTAACAAAAAAAATCAAAAACAAAATCCACTACTAAACCGGAATTGACGCGGCGATAACAAATTCAGTTTGCAAGCACGACAATTTCATGACAAAAAAATGAACTGAGTCAGATTTACCATGCTTGCCAACTTAACTTGCCATCATCGGCAATCATAAAATTGCCATACAGAAGTTCGATTTGCCATGGCAAAAATCTAACATCAGATTTTGTAGTCGAGTCCGATGTAAAAAATGTATTTTTTTCTCTTTTATATTTCTTTGGGCCTTACTATTTTCGTTGAAAAACAAATATTAGATTCCCTAAAAAAACACATTTTTTTAGACAAAGAAAAACCACAAATACTAGATGCACTCCTCATCTTTTTTTTGAGGGGGTAAAGCCACTTTATTCAAAATCCATAGATAGTTGGATAATAGTTTGGTCATGCGGCTGGCCAAGCCATACATGACGCCCCTGAGCTAAAGACAAAGCAAATTTAGCTAAATTATGAGGTTCGAAATTACATCGACGACTTTCAAAGGTGAAGGTACAAGAAAGTGGTGACGATCTAGAGATAATTTCCGAGATGATGGCACCGTATGGACCTCGGTTTCCTTTGGCAATGTCCCCAATCACCTGCTTGCAATCAGACGACAACACAAAACGTTGGATGTTGATGAGGGCATTTCCTAAACGGCGCCCGTAGCGCCCGTTTTAGGCTTAACGGTACATGGCGCACACCCCTTTCACCGCACTGGGCCGGCCCATGTTACTTTTTTTAAAGACGCAAAAAACAGCGTCCCCACGGTTACTCGAACCTAGCGATCTCCTTGCTCAGAGTTCGTTGTCACAACCAAACAGCCAGCCTACTTGACCTGTTTCTACTGGCCTTTTTCTTCTTATAATCTTTTTTTATTTGCTGGGATGTTTTCTTTTTTTTCGTTTTTGGAACAGTTTTTTCTTTTTCCTTTTTTATTGGAACAGTTTTGTTCATTTTTTCTTTTCTGCAAAATGCGTGAACATTTTCTGCAAAATCGATGAACTTTTCTAACCAAATTCCATGAACTTTTTTCAAAATCGATGAATTTTTTTTCAAATTCAATGAACGTTTTTTGAAAACCAGTGAACTTTTTTTAATTAGATTAACTATTTCGAATTGGATGAACTATTTTCAATATCCAAAATATGTTCAGATTTTTCAAAATTCGTTTGACTTTTCAGAAAATGTTTTTCGAAATTCCAAATTGTGTTCATGTTTTTGAATTTTGTTCACGTTTCAAAAATAGTTCTGAATTCCAAATTTTTGTTAATCGTATTGAAGAAAAATGTTCACCATACATTGGAAAAATGTTCAGTGGGTATAAAATATGTTCGTCGTGTATAGAAATTTTGTTCAGCATGCATTCAAAAGGAGTTCATCGTATTTAAAAAAAAGTTCTACGTGTATTTGAATATTCGTTCACTATACATTGAAAAAATGTTCAGTGTGTATTAAAAATGTTCATCATGTAGAGAAATTTTGTTCAGCACGTATTCAAAAAAAGTTCAGCGTATTTTAAAAAAATGTTCAGTGTTTTTGAATAATGTTCACCCTATACTAAGAAAATGTTCAATGTGTATTCAGAACTATTTTTGAATACGCGGACCTTTTTTTGCATGCCCAAGAACTCCATCCGTAATATTTGAACATATTTTCAATAATTGAAATGTATAAATGCCACAGTGTATTGTGCAATAAATAGCGCGTCTATTTGCTGTTTATTTAAACTTTCGCGGTGGGAATATCCGCTAGCAGTTAGGTGGTGCAGTGGCTAGCCTCACCGTGTGGAAGCGAGAGGGCGCGAGGTCGAATCCTGGTCAGGAGCTATTTTTGGCTGTCATTTTTCTCTCGTTGCTTTGTTGCGTGATCGTGGGCCCGCCCATCCAACCGCTGCTGCGGGCGCCAGATCCTTGCGCGGCGCTGAAGGCGCCCTATAGGAGCTCCCGTTGATGAGATCTTCTGCTTGCACTCCTCATCTAATCAGACCACTCACCAGCCCACCCGAGCATAGCCCAACCCAGCAACCAAGCCCACCCACCCTTTTTCTTTAGCTGAGCCCACCCACCCATTGGCCCCACCAGCCGCGACACCGAAGGGCGTAGGCGTGAGGAAGAGCATATTCCCAGCGCGCGTCATCTCCCTTCCCCGCCAAAACAATCCGAAAACCAACCGGATCGCCACTACCCAGCAACCAAGCCCACCCACCCTTTTTCGTTAGCTGAGCCCACCCACCCATTGGCCCCACCAGCCGCGACACCGAAGGGCGTAGGCGTGAGGAATAGCATATTCCCAGCGCGCGTATCTCCCTTCCCCGCCAAAACAATCCGAAAACCAACCGGATCGCCACTATTTCTTCACTCCAATGCCGAAACCGTCTCCGCCTCCCGCCGGCCCGCTCCCGCTCCCGCTCCGCGCCAATTCCCGCCACCAACCCACCGCCGGCGGCTATGGACATGTCGGCGATCGCCGCCCGCCTCGGCCTCTCCGGCTCCCGCCCCGTCGTGCGCAAGGCCGCCGAGCTCCGACGCCTCTGCGACATCAACTTCGACTCCTCCGTCCTTGCCATCGTGAGCATCCTGCACCGCCCCTCGAATCACCTCCTCGCCCTCGACTTCTCTGTTGCACGTGTCTCTGATGCTGGTTTCGCGCAGGGGGAGGTGTGCAAGGCCATCATCTGCCTCGAGATCGCCGCGGCCAAGTGAGTTTGGCTTGCTCTCTAAGTGCTCGACGGATTGCCCATTTGGAGGTCCCTGTCGGCTGTTTAAGGCATGCCTGACCCATCTGTTTTGTCTGATAATTGAGCAGGTTTCAGGTGATATTTGATCGGTCAGAGGTGGTGCGGATGAGTGGGATGTCGGAGAAGGCATACATCAGATCGTTCAACGCGCTGCAAAATGGCCTTGGCGTCAAGTATGCCGCATTGCGTTTCTGTTTCACTAATTCATACGTGCAAGTAACGGGTATTGATGAATGGAGCGGTTTCTTCTCGTAGGACGACATTGGATGTGCGTGAATTGGGCATCCAGTTTGGCTGTGTCAGGCTGATACCTTTTGTGCAGAAGGGATTGGTGCTGTAAGTCTGCTCCCTTTGGTAGTTCTATTGTGCTGCAAGGCTAACTTGTTGATGTCTGGTTATGCAATTGGCCTGGGATGCAATGTTTTGGATGCTCGAAGCCTCGAACGACGCACTGATGGTAACATTGTATGCTTCAGGTACAAGGAGCGTTTCTTGGCTGCATTGCCTCCTTCTCGGCGCTCAAGCACGGACTTTGGTCGGCCAGTATTTACTGCAGCAGCGTTCTATTTATGTGCAAAGAGGCATAAGGTGACAACAGAATCAGTAAAAACGGTTCACTTTGCATGCTCGTTGGAAGCGTATAAATGATTTGTTGCTTTTAGTTTTTGATCTTTCCTCAATTCCCCTGCAGCTCAAAGTTGACAAACTGAAGCTAATTGACCTGTGTGGTACATCTAGCTCTGAATTTACAACGGTAATGGACTTGAATTGTCATATCTTTGCATACAGTTGTGCATTCCTGCATCTCATATATACATGTTTAGATTGGTGCTGTTTGCCTGTTTCATTATCCTGTTTTGACTGTTGTTTGTGTTGGCTGCAGGTTTCGACATCTATGGGAGACCTTTGTTTTGATGTTTTTGGGATAGCCAAGGAGAAGAAAGATCCGACCTCCATCAAAGGAAATAGAGACCCTTCCCCGTCCCCTCCCCCTCCCCGCCGCCGGGCAAATCCCGGCCGGCGTCGGCAACGGCGGGCCCTCCTCCCTTCGGCGCGGTGTGGTGCTGGCGCGGGACAGCGCCCTCGCGCGGATGCGCACAGGCATGCAGGGCGACGCGGATGCGTCCGGAGCGGCCGGATGGCTGCTCTTTGGCGCGGAGGCGCGGGTGGCTGCAGATTCGCGGCCAGGCGGGGCGTGCCGTGGTGAGCTTCTCGGTCCAGATCTGGATCGGGGCTCCTCCTACCGGCTTTCTTGCGACGTGGGCGGTGCGTCCTGTCGGCGGCGGCTAGATCCCGGGGCGGCGGCCCTGGAAGGTGGCGGCTGGTGAAGCTCAAGCTTCCCGCGGCGGCATGGCGTGGTGCAGTCCCTATCCAAGGCGGATCTGCATCGACGATCTCGTGGTTTGGCCACGGATTGGTTCAGATCAGAGACGGTGATGAGTGTGCGGGATCCATCCCGGCGGCTCTCGTGATTTTGGCGAGTGGGGTGGGAGCCCTCCTCCCGAGCTCGGCGGTGGCGGATTCAGCGATGGGTCGGTGCGCCAGCTCTACGGTGGCCTCGCTTTTGCGGTTGGTCGCCGGATCTAGGCGGCTAGATCCGGGCTTTGAAGGCGGTCGAGGCGATTACAGGTTGTCGGGTGGATTTCTTGGAACGGATCCGGGTGAAAACATGGTCTTCGGTCATTGGCCGGAGCCGGTGATGACGATGCTCTTATCATCGTTTCCTTCATGAAGGCATCATCGAGGTGAAGCTCCCAACCCCACCCAATACCTCCGGGGGAAACCCTAGATCAGTTGATCGGATGACGGCGGCATTCATGTGTCGTTACCCCCTTGGGGGCGGCATTCTTGGAGATGCACTTGGGCTCGAGGGACCAGCAGATGGCATCTGAGGTGGAGCGGTGTTTCTTTCTACATATTCATGGCGGCGGTTCTCGACGTCATGGAGCAGTGGAGGCTTGGCGTTAGATGTGTGGCGATGGACAAGCTGTAACGTCCGGATAATCATGCTACAGTAATCCCACGCTAATCATGCCACGTCACCTCGGTTACTGTTGCTAACCTCGTAATGATTCGAAACCGTTTTGAAATTTAAATTCTAAATATGTCAAACAACAAACGTTTTCAAAAGTTGAAACAAAAATGTTCGGTGGATGAAGAATATTACAAGGGTAATTATAATAAGGAAAACATATTTTTAGAAAGTGTCTGAATATTTTAAAATGAATTAAAACATAAAAGAGAAATAATAAAAGAAAATGCAAAACAGAAAAAAAGGAAGAACTCCCCCATCTGGCTCCGGCCCAAAGAAAGCCACAACCCTCTTTGGGCACAACCCATCGGCCCAACCGGCCACCACACTCTCTCCATAAACCCCCGCTCCCCACGAAACCCGAGCGTCCCACGCCCCCCCTTTCCCCACGCTCACTCCCACCTCGATTCCCCTGGATCGGGATCGATCCCCCCACTCTCCCCTCACGCCCACTCCTCTCTCGCCACAAACGGGCGCCCCTGGCGTCGATCGACACCAACAACGCCGCCGCTCGGACCCCCTCGCCGGACTACCTCCGCGCCAAGCGCCGCCCCTCCCGGCCTCCACGCAGCTCCTCCCTCATCGACCCGTCTGGCCGTCCCGTCGTCTCTTCCTCGCCCTTCCCCCTCGCTCAAGATCGCGCCCGAAGGCCGCAGACGCCGTGGCCACCGTCGCCCCGCCTGGACCTCACTGGAGCCGCCTCGCCGGAACGCTCCCTCGCCGAATCTCCTCCCCGGCTCCGTCGGTCGTCCCTGTCCTCCTCCACAACGGCTCCTCGAGCCTCGGCGCTTCTGGTCTCTACTCAACGTGAGGCCCGCCTCCTCTCTTCCCTCTCTCGGCGCCGCCTCCGCTCATCCTCAAGGCTTAGCACGAGCCGCCGTCCGTGACCTCCCCCCTCCTCGTGGTCGCTGGCCAGGCGCCCAAGGCCCGTCGCATTACCGGCCTTTGGCCGCGCCTGCTCATCGGAGGCCGCCCGCGCCTCCGCCACTGCCCACATGCCGCCGCACATGGCCGGCCGTGAAGCCTCGCCGAGGCCACGGCCTCGCCTCGCCAGCGGTGACCTCCACTGCGTCCGGGTTCAACCACTGGTGCTCGCGCGCGTGCGGGCGATCGCCCAACGTCGCGCCCGTGCCCGCTCAAGACACCCGTTTGGCCCTATGGGCCACTGCCTAGTGGGCCCCCACGCCCTTTCATAGAAACAAAAAAAAAGAATAAAAAAAGGGATTAATATAATTAATTAATTAATTAGATGAACAATTAATTAACTTAATTAAAACTGTTAAAATTAACCTAATCACTTATTAAACTAACTAATCATGTTTAGTTAAACTCTGTAAATGACAAATGGACCCCACGCGTTAGTTTGACCGGGTCAACTAATTGTTGACGTCATGCTCACATTGTGCTGACGCAATAAACATTTTCTAATTAAATTAATTCTATTAATTCTAAAAATGATTTAAAACTTTAGAAAATCATATAAAATAAACTGTAGCTCAGATGGAAAAACTTTGTACGTGAAAGTTGCTCAGAACGACGAGACGAATCCGGATACGCAACTCGTTTGTCCCTCACACATCCCTAGCATAGCGAACACGCAACTTTCCCCCACCGGTTCACCTATCCGAAAACGCGAAACACCGGGGATACTTTCCCGGATGTTTCCCCCTTTCGCCGGTATCACCTACTACCGCGTTAGGGCACACCTAGCACCGTGCTTTGTCATGTCATGCATCGTCATGCATTTGTTTGCATTGTATTTATTGTTTCTTCCCCCTCTTCTCTCGCTAGACACCGAGACCGACGCCTTGCTACCCAAGACGACTATGGTGTTGTGACCCTTCTTGCCAAAGCAACCAGTGCAAGTCCCCTTGATCACCAGATATCGCCTATTCTTCTCTATCTTGCTTGCATTAGAGTAGTGTAGCATGTTACCGCTTTTCGTTAATCCTATCATGATGCATAGCATGTCCTTGCTACTCTTGTTGTTACCTTTACCGCAATCCTACATGCTTAGTATAGGATGCTAGTGTTTCATCGGTGGCCCTACATTCTTGTCCGTCGCCATGCTATACTATCGGGCCGTGATCACTAGGGAGGTGATCACGGTATGTACTATATACTTTATACATGACACATGAGGTGACTAAAGTCGGGTCATTTCGTTGAGTACCATAAGTGATTACGATGAGGGGCCGAAAGGACAGTGGCTCCATCCGGTAGAGGTGGGCCTGGGTTCCCGACGGCCCCATTGTTACTTTATGGCGGAGCGGCAGGCAGGTTGAGACCGCCTAGGAGAGAGGTGGGCACAGCCTGCTCGGGCGCTCGCGGATACTTAACACGCTTAACGAGATCTTGGTATTTGATCCGAGTCCGCTCTTGGCCTATACGCACTAACCAACTACGTGGGAGCGATTATGGGCACTTTCGGCGTCGTGGTATCACCGAATCCTTCGTGACGTCGGCTGACGAAGCGGCGCGCCGGATTGGAACATAAGCCCGCTCTTGTATTAAGGGGGCTAGTTACGCTTTCGGCCGCCCTACGCAGCGTCTTGGTGTGCTAAGGGCGATGGGCCTGCACTGTGGCGCTTAGGTTTAGACCGGCGTGCTGACCTCTCTGTTGGCCTAGGTGGGGCTGCGACGTGTTGATCTTCCGAGCCCGGGCATGACCCAGAAAAGTGTGTCCGGCCAAATGGGATCAAGCGTGTTGGGATATGTGGTGCACCCCTGCAGGGAAGTTAATCTATTCGAATAGCCGTGATCTTCGGTAACAGGACGACTTGGAGTTGTACCTTGACCTTATGACAACTAGAACCGGATACTTAATAAAACACACCCTTCGAAGTGCCAGATACAACCCGATGATCGCTCTCGAACAGGGCGACTAGGAGGGGATTGACGGGTAGGATTATGCTATGCGATGCTACTTGGAGGACTTCAATCTACTCTCTTCTACATGCTTTGAAGACGGAGGCTGCCAGGCGTAGTCTTCGGCTGTGATTAGTTATCCCCTCTTATTACGGCATTCTGCGATTCAGTCCACCGATATGGCCCTTTACACATATACCCATGCATATGTAGTGTAGCTCCTTGCTTGCAGTACTTTGGATGAGTACTCACGGTTGCTTTCTCCCCTTTTCCCCTTTCCTTTCTACCGGGTTGTCGCAACCAGATGTCGGAGCTCAGGAGCGACGCCACTGCCGACGCATTTAATTCCTACTACACCTGGAGGTGCCTTTACTACTACGCTGCAGCCACCGACGCATTTACTGTGAGTAGTTTAGGAGGATCCCAGGCAGGAGGCCTGCGCCTCTTTCAATCTGTATTCTGGTTTGTGCTAGCCATCTTATGGCAACTTGTTTAACTTATCTCTGTACTCAGATATTGTTGCTTTCGTTGACTCGTCTATGATCGAGCACTTGTATTCGAGCCCTCGAGGCCCGGGCTTGTATTATGATGCTTGTATGACTTATTTTATTTTAGAGTTGTGTTGTGATATCTTCCCGTGAGTCCACGATCTTGGTCGTACATTGCTTATGCGTGTATGATTAGTGTCTGATTGAATCGGGCGTCACAAGTTGGTATCGAGCCATCGCTGTAGAATCCCCTTCCACACTCATTGGACGAAGTCGAGTCTAGACATTACAAAACTTTTACTAACATGGCTGTGTGTCTTACGGGCACACGTCGCCATTGGGTGGTAGTAGGATCTTTTATTCCTCGACCTATACTGCAGGACTCTGACATCTCTTCTATTCGGGTTAAACGATTTTACTAACTCGGACTCTAGGTTCTCGATAATACTTTCTCCCGGAGAGCCCCTTCAGTCCAGATGATCGCCGGCTGCACGAGAAGATTTCACAGATACTCTCTGATCTTCTCTCAAGACCTTGTGCCCGTTGCTTTTGCAATTCCCTTCCACTGAAATATCCCTATGGATAAATACTTACACCTGTCGTGCTTACTTTTATTCCCAGTCGATCTTGTTATTACAAGATACCCCGAGAATATTTTGTGCCTACTGCCTTGCAGTTCTTTGCCACCTGAATACCCCTAAGAATAATTTCTCGCACTTTCCGAGTATCCGCCCATCCCCAGTTGCTCATATGTTTCACAAAAGTCTTTGAAATACTATTCAATCCTCCGAAAATCCTTAGCAGCTTTATTGCTCTGCAAATACTTGTCTACTTGCATTATGGATGCTTCCCATATATCTGGAAATATTCACTAGTATCTTTTGACACCGTCATTTTGATCCTATTGATTCAACATGTGCGAATGCACACAATCATCTATCAACCCTTCTAAATTATCTTTCCGGCTCAGACATCAGTTTTGAACATGAGCTAGTTCTCGACCAAACTATTTGTCGTCAATTGTGCCTCTGGTCTATCCAACTTATCCATCCTTGATCAGAGCGACTGCTTCTGATCCTTTGTTTTGGAAATCGTAATTCCTTTGTTATCTAAGCATCGAATTATTCAGATGTTCTATAATATGATGCCCATGCATTCTTCTTCCTCTGGTTGAGTACCGATGCTCACATCAGATCCCTTGTGGACCATCGGTTCCTTTGTTGGATTTTATCCGACAGTGTCCTTCATATTGAATAACCTTGAGAGCCTTTCCATGGGTATATAACGCCTTTGGTAAATTGTATCATCTGCTTTTGAACAATGCTCTACTTTCGAGCTTGTATTATTTACCCCGAAATTTGTGGTATATGTTCGTAAGATGCCCTGATGGGTTGAACCTATGCCTTCCTTAATATGTGTGAAATCGGAAGTTTTCACGGGTCATACTCATCTGGTATTTCACCAGGTAAAACTTTCAACACTAATTCCATTATCGAAACGAGATGTGAATGTAAGGTTATGCTTTGGAGAAGTGGGAGTCGACCTTGAACTTTGTGTTCATGCCCATGGACCCGAGGTGGAACTTATCATGGAAGCTTCTCGTAGTAATAATAATCCCCTTGTTATAACTTCTTCTCTTATCTATGCTTGGTCTTTGCACCGTGGTTTCGACCATATTGTTCTTCTTTGATCCCATTTCTTGGACAAGTTTAAGTGCTCGCTTCTCGCAAATGTTTTCACTTGTCCAACCTCTATCCCACTCTACTCTTGAGTATACCCTCTGGTACCGCGAGAATATCATGGATCTACATAACTTCTTATGGGTTCTTCATCAACTGTTATTTCTCACCGATTCCAATTTTCCTGGGTTTTGGGTTGTCGTCAACCGAGAACACTGATAAGTGAATCAATTTCGCACTTCGATTCAATAACTCTAAGTATTCTTCACTGCTTATGAGTTTATTAATCCTTCATGTCATTGCTAGCCTAATCGGCTATATCATTATTGTGCTAAATCTTAACTGTGCTATCTGGTCCTTCTTCCCAGAACACACTTTTTAACGCTGAGCTAAGCTTACGTCGATCTTCCTTGTCATATATTATTGTCTTGAACAACAATACTTGACTCCAAGGTTGTGTCGTTTCCGTGGTTCCAGTGGTCTTTTGCTTCACCATTCCTTTTGCTTGATGTCGTCGTTATTCAATGGCAGCCTCATGGAATCTTCCGACAAGGGTGTCGTGATCATCAACATTCTGAGCCCTTCCAAAATATCTATTGAATTCTTGATGGGGAATACCATCCTTGCCCTCGATGGTTTGTATTATCATCGGCAACGTTAATGCCCTCCCTCCCACACAAACTTGCTCATGTTTTGTGTATTACCTTGAGTTCCTTTCTACCCAGCTTGTGTTATGTTCTACCTTGGAATATTACCATCTTTTATGCCAAGGATGTCGTGGGAATTTCACCAGTTCTTGAGAATTCTTGATATATGTGATACTTATCACCATCACCATTCTTTTCTTGGTCTCCTGTTGTTCCTAACAGTAATACCGACAAATGGACTAGTAATTTTAAAAAAACTTCTAGCAACCTTATTGCTTTGAAGTTAATGGTCGACATTTCATTCTTAGACTGTTGATTATTGAATCACCATTCTGACATTGGTCGTGCAACCAAACCCATATTTCGGGTGCACCTTTCAACCAATATTTAATTGTGTATGTTTTCCTCGAGCATACCTCATTATATCACTTGATCTGACAAATGTTATGTCCTTGTTCTCATAATTGTGGCGATCCATCTTCTTGGAAATCTCAATGAATGATCGCTGAGTCCATCAGCCACCTCCTCATCCTCTCGTTGGTTTACTGATGAACTCTTGTTTCGGAACTTGCTCCCATGGTTCGTTTCCCGAGAATCTTAAAATGTCCTTACGTTAATTTGTGTTACACCTTTTCTTCTCGGGCATCCTGAATCTGAGGTATCCTGGCACATATGATGGTTGGAACATTTTCCAAGAGTCATAGCATTGGTCTTTCTATAACCCAATAAGGTGATGTCATGCCTAGCACACCTGGTTGGAGGACCTATCGCAAGACTTATTCTATGAGTTGTTCCTGATGGATCCTTTGTGTATCCAAAGTTTGACCTTTGCTTGAAGAACATGTCAGTGCTATCTCGAAGCATGTCTATGGTACTCCGATTTTCAATAAGAACATTGAAGCACCATGCTAAATGTTTCTTGTTGAAATTACCCAAACACCGTTGTATGGGTAATGTCATGAAAATTATCTCCTCTTATCTAAAGGGTTTTCTACTTTATATCCTGTCTTGGATATCATCCTCTGCTTGGCTTTGGGGAGGATATACCCCTGATATATGTGTTTAAACACATTTTCCTTTCTGTTGTTTTGCTCAAACTTTCTTATAATCTACTTAACTAAGCAGTGGTAATTCCCTGCTTAGGTAAGCACCTCGTGGTACAACTCTGCCAGTAAGACCCTATTGCTATAATTGATGACATTTCGGTAGCCACCGATGGACGAGAACTTTGCCTAATGGTCTGCCTCGTTCAATGAGCAGGAAAATGGTTCTCTTCGTCCCTCGCCCTTGGTATCGACATTGTTGCCAACATAACTGATAGGCTACCCTCTGACATGTCTTGCTATCATGACCGTGCAAGATATCAACGCTTTTCCTACTTTTAACCACATGGTGGGCCCATAACCCACAGTTCCACAGGATCAAAACCTGACTCTCCTGTACACCCCCAGTTTCCAAAGTTATTCCTCTCTCTTGACTTCTTATGTAACTCACGGGCCACCTTCCTAGTGATCTATTATCGTAACAGACGCAATACTTAATCTCGTTCCTCTGGCCCCCTATCGCACTTTGTTTCAGACATCGAACGATTGCCTATCCGTTTGAAACTTCTCATGGTACCTTCTTACTTTCCTCTCGATATCTTCTTAAGTTTCAATTCGAGAGATACTTATGATTCTTTCCCTAAGTTAACCGTCTGATGCTCAATTTTGATAGAATCCGTCCTTATAGAGTATTTCCACCCTTTATTCTTTCGTAAGTACGATGGAGATCCCGAAGAAAGGATGACGACTTGATCATGGTGACTTGAAGCAGAGAAATGAAGACATCAAAGAAAGGGATCAACATCTTCGAGAAGAGCAACCAAGACCGAGAAGATCCGTTAGAATATTGTAACAAGAACTTTCCCCCTTACCCCCCTCTTAAATCTTGGGACGAGATTTCTTGTAGTGGAGGAGATTTGTAACGCCCGGATAATCATGCTACAGTAATCCCAAGCTAATCATGCCACGTCACCTCGATTACTGTTGCTAACCTCGTAATGATTCGAAACCGTTTTGAAATTTAAATTCTAAATATGTCAAACAACAAACGTTTTCAAAAGTTGAAACAAAAATGTTCGGTGGGTGCCAAATATTACAAGGGTAAATATAATAAGGAAAACATATTTTTAGAAAGTGTCTGAATATTTTCAAATGAATTAAAACAGAAAAGAGAAATAATAAAAGAAAATGCAAAACAGAAAAAAAGGAAGAACTCCTCCCCCCACTGGGCTCCGGCCCAACCGGCCACCACACTCTCTCCATAAACCCCCGCTCCCCCCGAAACCCTAGCGCCCCACTCCCCCACTTTCCCCCACGCGCTCCACTCCCTCCCCCGATTCCCCTGGATCGGGATCGATCCCCCCACTCTCCCCTCACGCCCACTCCTCTCTCGCCGCAAACGGGCGCCCCTGGCACCGATCGACACCAACCACGCCGCCGCTCGGACCCCCTCGCCGGACTACCTCCGCGCCAAGCGCCGCCCCTCCCGGCCTCCACGCAGCTCCTCCCTCATCGACGCCGTCCCGTCGTCTCTTCCTCGCCCTTCCCCCTTGCTCAAGATCGCGCCGAAGGCCGCAGACGCCGTGGCCACCGTCGCCCCGCCTGGACCTCACTGGAGCCGCCTCGCCGGAACGCTCCCTCGCCGGATCTCCTCCCCGTCTCCGTCGGTCGTCCCCGTCCTCCTCCACAACGGCTCCCTCGAGCCTCGCCGCCCCCTGGTCTCTACTCGAACGTGAGGCCCGCCTCCCCCACTCTTGCCCCGCAGTCCGGCGCCGCCGTCTCCGCTTTCGTCCCAGCGCTAGCACGAGCCGCCGCTGACCTCCCCCCTCGTGGTTGCGCGCCGTGCTGCAGGCGCGCGTCGCATCACCGGCCTTTGGCAGCGCCTCGCTGCTCATCGGAGGCCGCCACCGCGCCTCCGCCACCGCCGCCTGCGCCGCCGCCACGGCCGGCGGCCGAGCCTCGCCGAGGCCACGGCCTCGCCCCGCCGCGCCCCGGTGACCTCCACCTACGTCCCGGGTTCAACCACTCGGGTGCTCACGCTGCGTTCGGGCGATCGCTCAACGTCTGCGGTACCCACTGCCACACACCCGTTTGGCCATATGGGCCACTGCCTAGTGGGCCCCCCACGCCCCTTTTATAGAAACAAAAAAAGAATAAAAAAAGGGATTAATATAATTAATTAATTAATTAGATGAACAATTAATTAACTTAATTAAAACTGTTAAAATTAACCTAATCACTTATTAAACTAACTAATCATGTTTAGTTAAACTCTGTAAATGACAAATGGACCCCACGCGTTAGTTTGACCGGGTCAACTAATTGCTGACGTCATGCTGACACTATGCTGACGCAATAAACATTTTCGAATTAAATTATGTCTATTAATTCTAAAAATGATTTAAAACTTTAGAAAATCATATAAAATAAACTGTAGCTCAGATGGAAAAACTTTGTACATGAAAGTTGCTCAAAACGACGAGACGAATCCGGATACGCAACTCGTTTGTCCATCACACATCCCTAGCATAGTGAAAACGCAACTTTCCCCCTCCGGTTCACCTATCCGAAAACGCGAAACACCGGGGATACTTTTCCGGATGTTTCCCTCTTTAGCCGGTATCACCTACTACCGCGTTAGGGCACACCTAGCACCGCGCTTTGTCATATCATGCATCGTCATGCATTTGTTTGCATTGTATTTATTGTTTCTTCCCCCTCTTCTCTCGCTAGACAGCGAGACCGACGCCGCTGCTACCCAGTATGACTAGATGCCGCTGCTACTCAAGATTTTCTACCCGGGTTGTCGCAACGGATGTCGGAGCCAGTGAGCCGATGCCACCGGCGATTTATGACTCCTATTACGTTGGAGGTGCCTACTACTACGCAGCAGCCCACCGATTTACGACCGTGAGTAGTTTAGGAGGATCGAGTGCGGGAGGCATGCGCCTCTTTCGATCTGTATCCCAGTTTGTGCTAGCCATCTTATGGCAACTTGTTTAACTTATGTCTGTACTCAGATATTTTTGCTTCCGCTGACTCGTCTATGATCGAGCACTTGTATTCGAGCCCTCGAGGCCCCTGGCTTGTATTATGATGCTTGTATGACTTATTTTATTTTAGAGTTGTGTTGTGCTATCTTCCCGTGAGTCCCTGATCTTGATCGTACACGTTTGCGTGTATGATTAGTGTACGATTGAATGGGGGGCGTCACACACGCGCGGGAGGTCGACGTTGTCTGGCTTCGTGGTGGCGTCGATGGCAGTGTGGCTTGACAAGGTCGATGCGTTAGTACATGCTTTGAGGATGGATCGAGGGAAGACGGAGGTGGCGGCCCTTTGCAGCGTGTGCGTGTGATACTCACTGAGAGTGCGCCAGACCAGAGTGTTACCGAGTCCCGCCTATGTGGCTTGGATGGGGCATTCGGCGTTAGATGTTAGGCTTTCGTGCGATGTCTGTTTGGTATTTGGCCCGGACATTCGGCACACCTTCATTAAAGGGATAGGAGTAGCGACAGGTGTCGTCTAGATGGTGGCCTTGGGCTTACTGTTGTATTACTTTGTAAGGTCTTTGTGAATAATAAATAATATGGCCGCATGCATCATCCAAATGCAGAGGCCGGGGTTGATTCCTCTTTTTTTTTTTTAAATCCGATGAATCATCGGGGATGACAATGATGATGAGCTAGATGTATGAGCCTGCTTAATATGAGTTGTTTTTCAAGTATTACTTTAATTGTTAGTTGTGAAATCCATGACGTAAAACTACTAGTGTTTGGTAACTGATCAACCAGAAGGCACTAATGAAGTGAGATCAAATGAAATGTATCTGCATAATATGCAACATAGACATCGTTATAGCTTCTCGTTTGCCGCACATGTGGACACTGGTTTTTGTCACATAGTTTGCAGTTCGTTGTTCTACGCATTTGTTTTTTTCAATATCCTTGTTGTGGCTGCTGCCTGACTCCTGCAATTTCAGCTACCAACTCACAAAAGGCACAAGAAGATGGAGAAACAGGCGTACAATCAGTGGAAGTTCCTTGGTACAGGAACACTTTGCAATTGCTCACATCCCTGTGTATGCCACTGGCACCCATACACTGCCCATCAGCTAAAATGGCCTCTCTGGCTGGTTTTTCTTAGACCCTACGAAGCCCAGGAAACAAGCTCAGCTCAACTTCGAGAAGAAACTGCCATACGCCGCCTTGGAAGTACCACCACCAGCTAACTAAATTAGCATGAAAGGAATGGAGCTAGCCCTTGATGCAAAAAGAGCACTTCTGGCTCCACCCCTCTCCGTTTTTTATATGTCTGTAAGGCGCTGACATGGTACAAAGTGGTGTAGTACAATCATGGGATACTCTTCTGTAAATGTTTCTCTCTTTTGGGTAGAAAGTAGCGCATGTGAAAAGCTCTCGACGAAGTAGCGGAGACAATGTCGCTAGCTGACGCCCATGTTATTAAGGTGCTAGCGCCGCGGAAATTGCTTTTGTAGGCCAAGCTCCGTGGAGGCCTCAAAATGCAAAATATAAAATTAGTGAAAATTCATATTTTTAAATTTTAAAAAATTCAGAAAAAAATACGTTGGAATGAAAGCTGTGCAAAAAAAGACAAATATGAGCTTTTTTAACACATGATACTATTCATCCTCCCAGACTTTGAATTTATCTCTTTTGTATAGGTCGCATTTCGATGTATTTCATCCTGAAATTTTACACACATATGTCTCGCATCCTTGTTTATTTGTATAAAATTTTCAGTTTTTTTTTAAATCAAAATTTTCGAATATTTTTTTTTCCAGAGCCAAAACGTCATTCTCCTAGTGTCATCCGTATTTCTGACGTCCACTTTACAGAGTTCTGCCTCTTGGCAATGGTCAGCGTGATTCATACGGATTCCTCCTCTTTCATGATCACGAGTGTCTCAGGGACATTCTTTTTTCACTTTTGCTATTTCACATCTAGATGTGAAATAATTATCTCACATCTAATTTTTTAACCACATGATTTATACATCAAGATGCGTTTTTTTCCCGTTATTTAGTGTTGTTCCTGTACCCGTCGCTTGTGCAAGGGCAGGTCGTGGCATTTAGGCCGGTTTTTGCCTCCGCGTGGGTTGTGGCCAGAAACGTTTTTTCTTTTTTTTGTTTCTTTTTTCCTTTATCTTTTTCTTCTTTTGTTCATTTATTTGTTTCAAATTCATAAATTCATGTTTTTATTTCTCTTTTCTTTTTTCCTTTTCTTCTTTTTTCTTTTTTATTCAAAATTCATGATTTTTTTCCATATTTGTTAGTTGACTGTCTACTACTCCCTCCGTCCGGAAATACTTGTCATCAAATTGGATAAAAAGGGATGGATCTAGACGTATTTTAGTCTTAAATACATCTCTTTTTATCTATTTTGGTGACGAGTATTTTCGAACGGAGGGATACCAAATAGGGGTTGTCTTTTTACTTGTCCTGGTTGCATGTCCACTCTCAACTTGTAACGGTAGCCCAAATTTCTTTTGTCCCAGTTGCATACATTTTTTTTGTTTCAGTTGCAAGTCCTCCCTCGACTTGTAATTGGGGCCTGGATTTTTTTGTCTCAGTTGCAATTCCACCATCGACTCGCAACTGGGCCTCGATATTTTTTTATCTCAGTTGCAATCCCACCCTCGACTCACAACTGGCATTGATATTCTTTTGTCTCAGGTACAAGTCCACCCTCAACTCGTCACTGGGGCCCTTGCAAGTCCACCCTTGACCCGCAACTAAGGCCGAACCTTCTTATGTCCTAGTTGCAACCTCACCCTCAACTCGCAATTGGGCACTGACATTTTTTTTCTCAGTTGCAAGTCCATCCTCGACTCGCAACTGGGCCCTAGTTGCAAGTCCATCCTTGACGCAATTGGGGCCCCAGTTGCAAGTCCACCCTTGAATCGCAACTGAGACCTAACATTTTTTGTCCCAGCTGCAACTTGATCCTTGATTTGCAACTGGAACCCGATCTTTTTTGTCCCAATTGCAAGTCCACCTTCAACTTATAACTGGGGGCCGACTTTTGTTGTCCCAGTTGCAAGTCCACCTTTTAACTAATAACCGGGCCTGCTTTCTTTTGACCCAGTTGCAAGTCCAACATGAACTTGCAACTAGGTTCAAGCCTTTTTTTATCTCAGTTACAAATCCATGATCGACTCGCAACAAGGTTAAACCTTTTTTGTCTCAATAGCAAACTCGGCCTTTGGTCTTTTTTTGCCGTAGTTGCACGTCAAACAAGGGCTCGCAACTTGGTCTCACCCTTTCTGTTCGTCCTAGTTGCAAGTCCATCATTGACATGCAACTAGCTTGTTGATCCTTTTTTGCCCCAATTTACTTTCTTAAAATCCAAGAACATTTTTCAAATTGTTATTTTTAATTCATGGACATTTTGGAGAACCTAAAAAATTAACTAATCATGAACATCTTTTCTAATCTTAAATTGTTTTTGAATACATGAACATTTTTAAGTTGTTAAAGAATTTTCAAATTCATGAACATTTTTTGTATCATGAATATTTTTAAATTCACAAATATTTTTTGATTCGATATTAAATATGTCTGCCGAGGCAAAAAGCAGTCACACGTTAGATGTGAGATAATATCTCACATCTAGATGTGATATGAGAGCTCCTCCCCAACGCCTTATGCGCACTTTGACGCAACTGGCGCCCACTGCACCACGCTAGTCGGCAGGCCCATGAGAATGCAAGCCAGTGCAAAAAATGTATTAATGCGCAGAAAAACTGCCCGAGAAACTAAATCTTGATAGGATTCGATCTTGCACGAGTTTGCTCCAAAGCTTCGTGGCCAACCAATAGACTTATTAAGCTCTTATTGATAGATTGCAACACGAAACCTCTAAGAACTAACTTTAGACGCGCTTTTTAGAAAAACGGGATTTCTTTTGAAAAGAAATATGAACAAAATTTGAATGTCCACATATTTAAAAAAAATCATGAATTAGAAAAAAAGTTCATTTATTCAAAAACGTTCACCGATTCAAAGTTTCATAAAACTGAAAATTTTCACCGGTTTTCAAAAAAAGTTCATCGATTTTCAAAAAAAGTTCATCGACATTGAAAAAAGTTCACCCATTTCCAAAAAAAGTTCATCGAGATTGAAAAAAGTTCATCAATTTGAAAAAAGGTTCATTGTTTTTTTAAAAGTTCATCACATTTTAAAAAAGTTCATCTAATTTGAGAAAAGTTCATCAAACTTGAAAAAAGTTCACCGATTTTGCGAAAATTTGGTCACCTTTAAAAAAGATCACTCATTTTAATAAGAAAGAGAAAAAAACAAAGATAGAAAATGAAACAGGGAAAACAACTTTTATGCGTTTATATATAAAGAAAATAAAAAGAATGACCCTAGCACATGTGGTTATCTGGTTCAACTGGTTGGTGTGATGGCTACCTAAATGAACGTGCGTGGTTCGAGTCGCGGCTGGCGCACCTTTTTTGGGGAATTTTTAAGAAACAGGAAAGGAAGATGGGCCGGCCCGCTATAAAACCAAGTGTACAGGGGGTGTACGCCCTGTACCAAATGGCCTGTATTCGGCGCTTAAGGCGCCGAATAGGATTTGGCATGTGATATAGTCAAACCCTTTTTTTTCACATACTTTTATATGCAACGGAGATGGGATACATCGTGATAGTGGTGCGCACATCTTTTTTTTTGGATGTAGAGACCATCATCCGGTATTCGTTCTCGTAGCAGTAGCCGATCAATTTCAGGTCGATACCCTCGCGTCGCCTCGTCTGGCGACTCGGGGTAAAAAAACCCTAGCGCCGCCACCCTCTTCTCCTTCCCCCCAGCCGTCTTGCCGCCGCCAGAGGACGCCCCCGGCGAAGCTCGGGCCGGCCCCAAGGAAGGCGGCGGCAGGGCGCCAGTTCCTGGTCTCGGTTAGGAGGTCCACTCCGAGGCAGCGGCAGGAGGAGGCGCGGCGAGGCGCGAGGTGCGCGGCGCGCGGGTTGGACCTGATATGGGGTTCCGGCGCGCCCTGGTGACGCGGCTGTGCAGGGGCCCGCGTCCACGGCGCGAGTGAAAGTGCGTTATATCGACTAGAGGGGAGTGAATAGGCGATTTTTATGAATTCTGCATTGAGGAATTTGCCGGTGAGGAAATTCCTAAGTGAAGAACTACTTGCAGCGGAATAAGTACTCAGAAGTAAGCATAAGAGAATGCGGGCATGGTCATCATGATGAAATGAAGACAATCAAAGAGTACAGAAGCGTAATCACAGGATAACACAAGATGAAGACAAACAGATCAAGAAATTGAACCGAGGAAATTGAGAAAGTCTTGATCAAAGTCTTCAAACACAGAATATGAACAAACACCGAACACAAGAATGAGGAAATGAAAGAGTTGAGGAAATAGAACCAGTTAGGTTGGTGAAGACAATTATTTGGTAGACCAGTTCCAAGCGATGTCTCGGTTATGCGATGCAGTTGGAGCGGCTGAGTATTTAAACTCGAGGACACACAGTCCGGAAACCCGGGCCGAAAGCACGCAGCTCAGGACACCAAGTCCTCACCATATTCTCCTTGAACTAAGGTCACGCAGACCTCGTCCAATCACTCGTGGTAAGTCTTCAGGCGACTTCCAAACCTTCACAGACTCGGTCACTCGGCGATCCACAATTCCTCTTGGATGCTCTAGACCATGACGCCTAACCGTCTGAAAGAAGCACAGTCTTCAAAGGTAACAAGCGTCGGATCCACGCAGGATCAATCTCTTCAGTGATGCTCAATCACTTTGGGTTTGTAGGGGTTTGGTTTTGGGTTTTCCTCACTCGATGATTTTCGCTCAAAGTCCTCGGAGGATGGGTTGCTCTCAAATGACAAGTGTCAAGTTCTCTCGAGCAGCCAACCAGCTAGTGGTTGTAGGGGCGGCTATTTATAGCCTAGGGAGCAGCCCGACATGATAAGACATAAATGCCCTTCAATGATATGACCGTTAGGTGGATAAGATATTTTGAGACAGTGGCGCGCAGAAGACAAAGATCGGAAATTTGACTCTCAAATTCCTCGGGGCTATCATGTTCCTCACTGTAGGCAATCCGCACTAGCGAATTCCTAACTCCTCGGTCAGAACAAATTCCTCGAGACCGGAAGAACTTCGTCTCATCAAGAAATTGACTGAACTGTATGAGATTTCCAAAGGCTTCACTCAAGGGATTGGTAGGTGTAGGATTTTGAGTTGAGCATCACATGGAAATTTTTCCTTAGTATTTCCTCGACCCCTTTAACGAGACGGTGTTTCCTATGACTCAAGAAAGAGAAAACAAAACTACGAAAACAAAAGTCTTCATGCTTCATGTTCCTCAGATGAATACCAAGTCTTCAAGGTCACACCAATTTCTTCACTTTCAAAGTCTTCAGAATATCAAAGTCTTCAGTCGAAGAACTTCATTTTAGGGGTCGACTTTCTCTGTAAATATCAAACTCCTCATAGACTTATAGACCTGTGTACACTCACAAAGCATTAGTCCCTTAACCTATAAGTCTTCAATACACCAAAATAACTAAGGGCACTAGATGCACTTACAATCTCTCCTTTTTGGTGATTGATGACAATATAGGTTAAGTTTTCAACGGGATAAACGTATGAAGTGTAAATACTGATATTATGGAATTTGATTGCAAGATATAGAAGAACTCGCCCTGAAGATGTGCATAGTGAGGAATTTTGCTTTTGAGGCATTGCACATTTGAAGAGTTGAATCATGGAGATCTCCCCCTATATCTTGTAATTCATACACACATTTGACATATAATATGAAGAATTTGAAATGCATGATGAAATATGGTGACTGATGTAGTTCATCATGCGTGTATTAACATATAATGAGGAATAAGCATGCAGAGGAACACATCAAAATTATCATAGCACCATCGGGTTTAAGATTACAACTCGATCCAATAAAAGTTTCAGAAGAACGAGAGTTGTAACTTAGCAAAAAATTGCTGTATATGGGCGTAAAAATAGACCCGGTTGAAGACTAACTCAAATTTCTCCCCCTTTGTCATCGAATGACCAAAAGGATCAAAACTGAGGACTAACGCCCCTGAAGAGTTTCAAGTTGATGATGGAGCGCCAGTGTTGTCGGGGTCGGTTGTTGTAGTAGGGCCTGCCGCAGTTGTCGCCCAAGTCTTCATTTTCATCGTTGTCGCGCGATGAAGAATAGGAGCTGGCTACCAAGGAAGGAACCTTGACCTTCTTGTATTTCTTGATTGGAGGTGCAGACTAGTCAAATTCTTCCTTGAGACCCATTGTCTTCGGTTCTTCTGCGCTATAGACATGAGATAGAACAGCCCAGTGCGGTTGAAGGTTTCATGGAGGTAGTATTGGTTTTCTTCACTTTGCATTGTGTGTTGAGGTAATGTTGTGAAGAATTGAACCAAACCGACGCTTGACCCATTTATGATTGCGATCAACCTTTTGATGAAGACCGAGGAGTAACTCACGATCAGTCATCACCCCGGTGCCGTGGCTTGAGGATTTTGCTTGGCTGAGGTATTGGCGGCAGAGTCATGTGTGGCGGAGTCATCATTGGTGGAGTAGGATGCAGCTTTGCGAAATTGACCATCCAATGGACGAATGCCTTCATCTATCACAGCAGTTTCCTTGCCCTTGTCATCAGCTAAGGAAAATGTCCGTTTGAGGACTTCAATTGGAGGCAAGTAGCTGCAGTGATTCAAAGTATCAGCCTTGTAATTGAGTGAAGACCTTGCCCTGATGAATCTCATAATCCAAGGCGCATAAGGCTTCAGCTCAAAAGGTGACATAGCAATGTTCACCAGAGTCCTCATGAAGAAATCATGGAAGTTGACGGGAACGCCATGAATGATATTGAAAAGCATACTCTTCATGATGCCAACGACTTCTTCATCATTTGAGTCGTGGCCTTTGATAGGACTCATTGTCTTCGTCAGAATGCGATAGACAGTCCGAGGCACATACAGTAATTCCTTGACGAGGAATTTGGTTCGAGGTGCCTGCCCTGGCTTCAAAGGCTTCATTAGCACTTGCATGTAATGATTTGAAAACTCAGGTTCGTTGTAGATGCAACGAGCACCATCAAGGGAAGGACTGAGAAGAAGGACACGAAGCAATTCAGTTGCTGGTGCCTTGTAGTGAGTGTTTTCAGACATTCAGTCCAACACCCATGAGTTCACATCTTCAGCGTCTCCGGTGATGTGCAGCGTCGCATAGAATTGAAGAATGAGTTCTTCATTCCAATCACAGATGTCAAGCAGAAATTTAGGAGTCCTGCATCGCGAAGAACACTGAGGACTGGCTCGAAGCCTGGCAGAGATTCCATGTCCACATGAGGAATATGTGCATGACCGAAGACTTTGTCTTTGTTGAACAGCATAGAGGAATAGAAGTTGGCTTGACTAGCAGTCCAGAAACGCCTCTTCCTTATGCGAGCAGAATCATATGGATTGTAATCAATGAAGAATACGTGCTCGCCGAAGAAATCTTCAGCCTTGAACTTTTGCTTTGTTGAGAATGGATTTTTTTGGCTTTGGCAGTGGAGTGTCAATGAGTTGCATCACGACCTCGGGAATCGCAATCTCAGGTTCTTCAGGCTGAGGAATTTCTGGTTCCTATTCATGTGCAGTCTGAGGATCAGCAAGAAGAGTTCATCGGCGCTTAGTGGCTGGAATTTCTTCATGTACAGATGAAGTGGGATGAGTTTCTTCAGAGCCCATTTGAACTGTTGAAGCAGGGGACTGAGGAATCTGTTGGATTGGGGTGAAGAGTGGATAATTGGGATGCTGACTTTCCCAAAATTCATCGTTCATCACTGGCGTTGTGCTTCCAATATCCACATCTTCTTCAATTTCCTCAACACCAGCCTCTTCACCGTGGAGTCGAGGCATAGGCGAGGAAATGATTGGGGTTGAAGGGATTGCTTCCGCTTCAATTTCTTCATCAATCTGCTCTGACGAAGCAGCAGAATGATTTTCTTCATCAGATCCGCTTGGGATCTCATAATCTTCATCAAAAGGAACAAGGTCCTTTGATGGAATGGAGGAAATTGGAACATCATCGATTGGATTTTCAAAGAGCTTGTCATAGGCTTCATTTTCTTCGGGTGAAGAATTTGAAGCGGTGATGCTTTCCTTTTCTTCACAAGAACTCGCTCTGCAGCCTTGGTCTTCTTCACATCGGATCACGAGATGGAAGGATTGGAGTTGGTGTAGGCGCAGGAGGAGCCGAGGGATCTGGTGAATTTCCTCAAAGCAATCGATGCTGATTGCCACGACTTCTTCGATTTCTTCAGCGCACCACTAGTGGATGCCCCGGCAATTTCTTCGGGCCGGAATGGAGTCATCAGCCTCGAACTAGCATTTTCTTCAAAGAGTTCGAACTTCATCGGTGGTCTTTGGCATGTTCTTCAATGAAGCGGAGCAGAAGCTTCAGCTTGAGGAATTTCTTGTTGTGTTGGGGCTGCAACATTTGTGAACTTCTTCATCAGGTTGGCGAATCTGACTTTGGCTCCTTGCCAATCAGCATAATATGAGTCAAATTTGTCGCTGAGGGCTTTGATGTCAGCCTGCATCTTGACAAGTTCTTCAGTTGTCATCTTGACAACATTTTCCTTCAGAAGTTTCTCTTTTACATCTGCGATTTCTTGATCTCTCCGGCCTTATCAAATTTCCATTTCTCCTCTTGGATGAAATGAGTCGACATGTGACTTTGGCCATGTGTCAACTTGAAGTCGCATAGGAGTGTTTGGGTCCTTGTGCCGTAGATCAATGTAGTCTAGGATCGCTCAGGATCCAACAAAGGTAATGCATGTGTGTGCCTTTGGCTCTAGCGGACCTTACTTGCCTATCTCGATGATTTCCGCAAGTTCATCATCATCACCTCATCATCTTCAAAGCGGCTCTTGGAAGGCGACTGTTTCTTCTTGGGACTTGGCCGAGGACCTCGTCCCAGCTTGTTGCCTTAGTCCTCGCAGAGTTGGGCCTCGATGAAGAATTTGGTGCGGTGAGGAACTTGCCGAGACACCAGAGGCAATGGAGATGCCTGCAGCCCTTTGGCACGTGGCGGATGCACAAAGCCGAGGACTTTGTTGGAACCACGAGGACTTTGTAGGAGCCGAGGATTTGGGAGGAGCAGGAGGAGCATGAGGAATTTGCCGTGAGGGCATTCTTGAGGAAATTGGCCGTGAGGGCACAAATGGTGAAGCACTTGGCTTGTGTGCGGCTTCTTTGCCATAGATTTTCTTGGCTTGACAAATGACCTCGGTGGCAGCAGCAGATGTGAGTCCTCATTAAATTTCCTCACAGCCTCATTGGCTTGTCTCGCCAATTTAGCTTGGCGCTTGGCCCATTCTTCAGAAAGTCCTCACCACGCTTGATCTTTGGTGGGGTCACTTCTTGGCAGTGCCAATGGAGCTCTTCAAAGATGGAGGATTCGGTCTGAATTTCTTCATGTACTTTGGAGTAACATATCTGTACTCCCTCCATTCCCTTGCCCATCTCCTTTCAATCCTTTGAATGCGCACCTTGCGCTGATTTTTGTTTTCTTTGCCAAACTTGGCTTCATCAGGTGTGCAATAATCAACATAGATGTTCTCAGGAATCTCGAAAGCAGTCATGACCTCAGGCCTCTTTCCTCCTTTCTGTTGCTTCTTTCCTTCTGCCATATTCTTCAGCTGAAGAATTTGAACAATCGAATTCTCTGAAGAAGTATGCAACTTTTCTTCGAGGAACGCTGCAAATGAGTTAAGTTGATGAGAACCTAGTGATTCAAAGAATGGACATGAGTACCGTGGAATGAGTATAGTTGCGAGGAATTTGGAGAGGTCATATGCGTTCTCAGAAGGTTTAAAAAAAACTAGTTTGAGGAATTTGACCAGATGAGCCTTGAAGAATTTCACTAAGCGATCTTTGTCTTAGGTTCCAGAGTTGTATACATCGAGGATCCACACAATTGAGGAATCTTGAAGAAAAAATCATTGCTTAGAGAAACGAATCAAGAGCATATTCCGTTTGAGGTGTTCATATGTGTGAAGATTTGAAGAATAAACACCTTTGAAGATTTTCGTGAAGGTTTGAGAATCAAAGCGAGTAATAAAAGTAACTTTTAATTACCCGAATCAAGAACACGACGAACTGAAAAGTGTAGATTAGAAATTGCCGATTCAGATCTCCCACGCCCTAACTCGGCGGAGGAAGACAGCTACGGGCGGGCGGAGTGAAGATTTCGCTGGTCGGCGCTGAGTAATGACGGGCGACGAGGTCGAGGCAGTGAAGCTCTTCCTCACCGGCGACGATGGAGTAGCGGCGGCGCTAGGGTTTGAGAAGCTCGAGCGAGAGAGAGAGAGAGAGAGCGGTCGAGCGGAGTAAAGGAAGTGAGGAAGGGGAGAGGGGGTATATATAGCCACGGTGAAAAACTGTTCGCCCGAAGATTTAGGACGAACGTGCCTCGACACTTCTCATTCGCTGACATGTGTCACCCACGCATTTGAAAAGTGGAGATTGTGTTAGATCGTGGGTGAATAGATAAGTTTATCGTGGAATGCGGAACGGTTTGAGCGGCAAAGCCGAAAATTTTGATAAGATAAGTTAAAAGTTCTATTCGCAATTTCTTCAGCTGACAAGGACACAGTGAAGATTTTGAACGAGTTTCAAATAGAACGCACATGAAGAATTTGTGAATAGCTTGGGTTGAGTATAGCATAGAGGGGAAGGGTCCGGTCACATTCACTTAGCGTAAAAAGCAACTTGAAGAAATAGCCATAAGTGAATGTTGTAGAGGACATAAACTCATATATATATATATATATATATATATATATATATATATATATATATATATATATATATAGTCAATGAAGAAAAGACATCGGAAACAATGAAGATTTTGCAAAGTTGAAGAATTTGAAAAACTGAAGAATTTCAAAACTGAGGGAAAAACTCAAATTGAAGATTTTCAACTTTTGTGGTGGCGTGACCCACCGTATAAGAATGATGATTTCAGACACCGCGTACAATTGTTGTAGGGTTCTGAGAATCAAATTTTTCATTAATTTCTTCACACTTAGAGTGTTATTCTTCATTGATTGAAGAAAAAAGTTTCTTCATGTGTTGCACATCTAAGTCATCAATTTGCATAAGTGTCAGGATGTGTGTCCTTTTCAAAGAACATTCGAAGATTCTAAGATATTTAGCTCACACCCCAACTTGCTAAATCTCTTCTCATCCAAGGGCTTTGTGAAGATATCGGCTAGCTATTCTTCAGTCTTCACATGCTCGATGGAGATGTCGCCCTTCAACACATGATCACGAAGAAAATGATGACGAATCTGAATGTGCTTTGTCTTTGAGTGCTGAAGCTGGGTTGTGAGCAATCTTGATGGCACTCTCATTGTCACAAAGAGAGAGGCACATTCTTCATGTTGATGCCGTAGTCCTTGAGAGTTTGCTTCATCCACAGCAATTGAGCACAACAAGAGCCAGCAATGTATTCAGCTTCAAGTAGACAAAGTGATACGCAGCTGCTTTCTTCGAGGACCAACAGACCAAAGATCGTCCGAGGAAATGACAAGTACCAGATGTCGACTTGCGGTCCACACGATCACCAGCATAGTCAGAGTTAGAATATCCAATGAGATCAAACGTAGAGCCCTTGGGGTGCCATAGTCCTAGTGTTGGTGTGTGAGCTAGATATCGAAGAATATGCTTCACATTCTTATGGTGTGATTCCTTCGGTGTAGCTTGAAATCGGGCACACATGCAAACACTAAGCATTATATCTGGCCTAGATGCACATATGTACAATAGAGAACCAATCATGGAGCGGTATACCTTGTGATCGAAGTCAATACCATTTTCATCAGCGCATAGATGGCCATTTGTGGGCATAGGAATTTTGACACCTTTGCAATCTTGCATGCCGAATTTCTTCAGGACATCTTTGAGGTATTTCTCCTGAGATATGAATATGCCATTGTGTTGTTGATTTAATTTGAAGACCTAAGAAGAATTTCAATTCTCCCATCATAGACATTTGATATTCTTCACTCATATATAGGCAAATTCATCACTATAACGTTGGTCAGTATAGCCAAAGATAATATCATCAACATATATTTGGCACACAAACAGTTCACCATCATATGATTTAGTAAAGAGAGTAGGGTCGAGTGAACTGGTGTGAAGCCATTCTTCACGAAGAATTCCTTCAATGTATCATACCACGCCTGTGGGGCCTGTTTGAGACCATAGAGGGCCTTGTTGAGTCTGAAGACTTTGTCGGGATTCTTTGGATCTTCAAAACCTAGGGGTTGAGCAACATATACTTCTTCCTCAAGCTTACCATTGAGGAATGCACTTTTCACATCCATTTGATATAAAGTGATATTATGATGGTTAGCATAAGCAAGTAATATGCGAATAGCCTCAAGTGTAGCAACAGGTGCAAAAGTTTCATCGAAATCAATTCCTTCAACATGTGTGTAGCCTTGAGCTACAAGTCGTGCCTTATTCCTCACCACAAGGCCATTTTCATCTTGCTTGTTGCGGTAGATCCACTTTGTGCCAATGATATTATGCTTGCGAGGATCCGGACGTTTGACCAGTTCGAGACATTGTTGAGCTCGAATGATGTAATTCTTCTTGCATTGCATGAATCCACTCAGGCTCGTAAATGCTTCATCTACCTTAGTGGGCTCTGTGATAGAGACAAAAGCATAGTGCCCACAAAAGTTAGATAAATGTGAAGCTTTTGAGCGTGTGAGAGGACCTGGCGCTTCAATGTCATTGATGATCTTGTCAACTTGCACTTCTTTTGCAACGCGAGGATGAGCTGGTTGTCGTCGAGGAATTTGATCAGCATTTTCTTCAGCATCATTTTCTTTAGCATTATCTTCAGGTGCATCAGCTCGACGTTCTTCGCGTACAGGAATGAATTCTTCAGCAGATTATTTAGTAGGAATTACATCCTTAGTCGCCTTGAACTTGATAGATTCCTCAGGTGCTGGTTCATCTATCACAGAAGGTAGGTGCTCTCTTTGCGAGCCATTAGTCTCATCGAACCGCACATCTACAATATCAACAATCTTGCGAAGAGCGATGTTGAAGACTCTGTAGGTGTGCGAGTCCTTTCCATAACCAAGCATAAAACCTTCATGTGCTTTCGGTGCAAATTTAGCATTGTGATGAGGATCTCTAATCCAGCATTTAGCACCGAAGACTTTGAAATAACTCACATTGGGTTTCTTGTCAGTGAGGAGTTCATAGGCAGTCTTCTTGAAGAATTTGTGAAGATATACTCTATTGATGATGTGGCATGCGGTATCAATTGCATCAATCCAAAAACGATTTATATGCGTTTTGTATTCATCAAGCATAGTGCGAGCCATCTCAACAAGAGTTCTCGTTCTTGCGCTCCACGACGCCATTTTGCCGAGGAGTATAGGGAGCAGATAACTCATGAGTAATACCAAGTTCATCAAGATAGTCATCAAGACCGGAATTCTTGAACTTCGGCCCATTGTCACTCCCGATGTGCCCGATCTTCACACTAAAGTTGGTTGAAGCCCTCGAGGAAAATCGCTTGAAGACTTCCTCGCACTTCATGTTTGTAAGTAATAATGTGTACCCATGTGTAATGAGAGTAATCATCAACAATAACAAAGCCATATAGAGATGCATCATTAGTGATCATTGTAATGATTAGGACCAAAGAGGTCCATGTGAAGCAATTCGAATGGACGAGTAGTGGTCATGATAGTCTTCACTGGATGCTTGGCCTTGGTCATTTTTCCAGCTTCATGTGCTCCACACAAGTGATCCTTGAGGAATTTGACATTCTCAATGCCAATGACATGCTTCTTCTTCGCAAGCGTGCAGTAAATTCCTCATGCCTGCGTGACCAAGTCGTCGATGCCATAGCCAGCCTTCGAAGCTTTTGCAAGTAGACACACGGCTGGTTGTGGTCCCAGAGAAATCAACAATATACAAGTCTCCTCTCCTAAAGCCTTCAAGACTTTGGAATTGTCAGCCTTCCATGATCACAACACAACGATACTTGCCAAAGACAACAACCATATCAAGATCACAAAGCATTGAGATCGACATGAGGTTGTATCCTAAGGACTCAACAAGCATGACTTTGTCCATGTGTATGTCCTTAGAGATCGCAACCTTACCAAGACCCAATACCGACTTTTGCCTTTGTCAAGAAAGATGATATGCTTTAGATGTGACGGTGATAAGGGAGCATCCATCAATAGATTCTTGTCACCAGTCATGTGATTTGTACATCCACTATCGAGGACCCACTCATTGGCTTTGAGTTGATCATCCTGCAGATGAATTAGTGCAACTTACGATCTCATATACTTCATCAGTGAAGAATATGATATCAATTTCATCATATGAATTTCATCAGCAAAGATAATGTATAAGCAAGATGAGGACGTGTGAAATGAAAGTTCATTTCATCATGATTAGCCCGCCCTTTCAGAATTTTGTCGTGCCCTCAAGAAATTCTTGAGACGTTAAAGCACGCCCGAGGCTGACCCTGCAGAAGAGATTAGTTCTTTTCTTCACCACCCACATCTCAAGGGGTGGCAAAGAGTTCATCACTCTATGAGCTCCATATGAGAATGGTGGCATAGAAGCCAATCCATTTCGTTTCACATAAGAGGGGTTAGGGTAAGCATATGAATAAGCAGAGAAATTCTTCGAGGACTTATGAACATATTGGTTTGAAGAACAATGCACATATTCATAGCCCTTAGCTCTACCCTGCGAAACAGAGTTGTTAGCACGATGATAATCATATGAGGACTTTGATCCATGTGAGGAATTTGATCCACGTGAGGAATTTGGTCCGTATGAAGAGTTTGATCTGGGGTTCCTATTCTTCACAGGTGGTGTCATGAGGACATTCACCTGAAGACTTTCAAGGCACTTCTTGGGAACCCAGATTTTCTTCATAGGGGAACCGTTCCTGCAGTTAGTGCCAACATATCTAGCAAATACATCACCATTCTGATTTTTGAACAATTTATAGGTGGAGTCAAATGACTCATCAGAAGAATGAGGAGATTCAGATGTAAAGCCAGATAAGTTAGATGGATCAACTGGAGGACACTTTGCAGAAACCCATGAGGTTTTGGGGTACTGCTCAAAGCTTCCAATCGCTCCATCGGCATTGAGTTTCCTCTCAAAGGAAATACCCTCTTTCCTAGGGTTCCTATTGAGGATCTGCTTTTTAAGCACATCACAAAGAGTCTCGATGCCCTTTGAGGCTTTTGTACATGCTGTCATGTACAATTCCTTCATCCTGCATCGTCAAGGATACTAGCAATGTCCTCAGATGAGGAATTAGTGATAGCAGGAGCAGGTGAAGAATTTGTAATGGTTGAAGCATTTGAACATTCAGGTGAAGAATTAGCAGATTCACGTTCAATGCACTTTAAGCATGGAGGAACAAATTCTTCCTGAGAAGCGCAGATTTGTTTAGCAAGTAATGAATCACGCTCCTTCTGAAGATCTTCATAACTCACTCTTAGCTTCTCAAGATCTTGCTTCTTTTGAAGAAACTCATAACAGAGCTTCTCATGATCAGATAAGAGAGAGTTATGATGACCTTGAAGGCTGTCAAACCTAGATGAAGTCTCTGAAGATTTTCGATCGGGGCTTTAGTGCGATCCATTTCTTCACCCAAAGATATCATCACTTTTATCTAGCATGTTTTGAACCTTTTCCAAGGCATGTTGTTGTTTGGTGGCAATACAAACAAGCTTGGTATAGCTAGGTTCAATATCATCATCAGATCCATCATCATCAGATTCATCATCACTATACTCGGATGAGGAACATTCGGTTACCTTGTCACCCTTTGCCATGAGACATGATGCAGAAGATGATGATTCTGGTTCGAAAGTCATCGTTTTGAGAGATTCCTTGAAGTCCTCAAACCAGGGATCATGACGGGTTCGATGACCTTCATAGACGTCGGAGATTCGGTCCCGTATAAGCTTCACATTGCAAAGATGCATAATGCGCTTGAATTCATCTCTAGATAGACAGGAACAGATGATATCCTTCGCCATGATGTCAAGTCGAGTGTACTTGCGAATATCATCTGCGTTCGCCGTATTGCATAGATCAGTAAGACCAATTTCAGGGACGGTCCACAGATCGTTGTCCATTGCCATGAGGCGCTTCCTCATCATGGCCTTCCACTTGGGATAATCATGACCGTCAAAGATAGGGCATGCCACTTTCTTCATACCTGCGGTCGACATAACTAAAACTCCAGGTGGTTAAACCAAAATCACACAGAACAAGGGAGTACCCTCCTCTGATACCAATTGAAAATGCGTTATATACACTAGAGGGGGGGTGAATAGGCGATTTTTATGAATTCTTCATTGAGGAATTTGCCGGTGAGGAAATTCCTAAGTGAAGAACTACTTACAGCGGAATAAGTACTCAGAAGTAAGCATAAGAGAATGCGGGCATGGTCATCATGATGAAATGAAGACAATCAAAGAGTACAGAAAGCGTAATCACATGATAACACAAGATGAAGACAAACAGACTGAAGAAATTGAACTGAGGAAATTGAGAAAGTCTTCAGTCAAAGTCTTCAAACACAGATATGAACGAACACTCAACACAGTAATGAGGAAATGAAAGAGTTGAGGAAATAGAACCAATTAGGTTGGTGAAGACAATGATTTGGTAGACCAGTTCCAACTGCTGTCTCAGTTGTACGTCTGGTTGGAGCGGCTGAGTATTTAAACTCGAGGACACACAGTCCGGACACCCGATACCGAAAGCACGTAGCTCAGGACACCAAGTCCTTATGTATTCTCCTTGAACTAAGGTCACAGACCTCGTCCAATCACTTTCGTGGTAAGTCTTCAGCGACTTCCAAACCTTCACAGACTTGGTCACTCGGTGATCCACAATTCCTCTTGGATGCTTCTAGACCATGACGCCTAACCGTCTGGAAGAAGCACAGTCTTCAAAGGTAACAAGCGTCGGATCCACGCAGGATCAATCTCTTGATGATGCTCAATCACTTTGGGTTTGTAGGGGTTTGGTTTTGGGTTTTCCTCACTCGATGATTTTCGCTCAAAGTCCTCGGAGGATGGGTTGCTCTCAAATGACAAGTGTCAAGTTCTCTCGGAGCAGCCAACCAGCTAGTGGTTGTAGGGGCGGCTATTTATAGCCTAGGGAGCAGCCCGACATGATAAGACATAAATGCCCTTCAATGATATGACCGTTAGGTGGATAAGATATTTTGAGACAGGTGGCAAGAAGACAAAGAACGGTCGGAAATTTGACTCTCAAATTCCTCAGGGCTATCATGTTTCTCACTGTGTAGGCAATCCGCACTAGCGAATTCCTAACTCCTCAGTCAGAACAAATTCCTCAGAGACCAAAAGAACTTCGTCTCTGTCACTGAAGAAATTGACTAAATTGTATGAGATTTCCAAAGGCTTCGCTCGAAGGGATTGGTAGGTGTAGGATTTTGAGTTGTGCATCACATGGAAATTTTTCCTTAGTATTTCCTCGACCCCCTTTAACAGTATGGTGTTTCCTATGACTCAAGAAAGAGAAAACGAAACTACGAAAACAAAAGTCTTCACGCTTCATGTTCCTCAAATGAATACCAAGTCTTCAAGGTCACACCAATTTCTTCACTTTCAAAGTCTTCAGAAAGTCTTCAGAATATCAAAGTCTTCAGTCGAATAACTTCATTTTTAGGGGTCGACTTTCTCTGTAAATATCAAACTCCTCATAGACTTATAGACCTGTGTACACTCACAAACGCATTAGTCCCTTAACCTATAAGTCTTTAATACACCAAAATCACTAAGGGGCACTAGATGCACTTACAGCGAGGCCGCTTCGAGCGACGCGGTGGCGCGCGGGGGGGTTTCCCCAAAGCCGATCTGCTGGGGTTGGCGTTCCCCCCCGTGGCGCGGATCTCCTCTCCCGCGGGGCCCCGCGGCTGGCGGCCCGCCGGCGGGTCGGATCCATGGCGGCGGCCATGGTGGTGGCACGTGGCGCAGCTTGGCGGGCGGCGCCGGCGTGGACAGGTGGGCTACTTCCACAGCCATGTGGATGGCGGGGAGGTGGTGGGCTTCGGCTGCGGCGGCGGTTCCTCGCTGGATGTTGGTGGTCATGGTGATGTTCGTCCTCGACCCCGATCTACTCCAATCTGCAGCGGATCCGGCCCTTGGTGCCTTCGGTCACCGTTCTTGGGTGCTGGCCTTGCAGATCCGGTGGCTGGAAGGGTTCCGGGTGAATCTCTTGGCCGGCGTGGCGGCCACTCTGATGGCAGTGCCTTTGGGTGTTGCTTCCCTCGTTGGAGGCTTCGGAGAGGACCTCCTTCCTTCCACCCCTCCCAGGAGCTCAGGTGAAAACCTCTGACCCCCTTGTTCCAAGCGACGACGACACCATGGTGGCGTGCTCCTTCCTGAAGGTGTTGCTCGGGGACTGCTCAAGCGGCGGTGGAAGTGGCGGCGGTTCGTTGTCGACATATGCATTCTGGTCAGCTTCATCTTGGAGGCTGCGGCGACGTAGGCGACACTCGTCTGGTGGAGCTACCGCCCGATGGTCGAGGCATCGCCGGGCAGTCCGCGCCATCGAGTTCGGGATGCTCGTGGGGAAACCCCAGATCTGGGTCTTCCGGATCGGATGATGATGGCGTTCTATCGCTTTCCCTTCTGGGGGCATCGTCTTGGAGCAAGGGCTGGCTGGAGGGATGGTGGAGCGGTGTTTCATCTCACACATTGATGGCGGCGGAGCTCGATGGCATGGTGCTATGGAGACTCGGGCCCGATGCGCGGAGATGGGCTCGCGCAGGAGGAGGTTGCTGTCTAGCGTCATGGTGACGTCGATGGCAGAGTGGCCAGACAAGGTAGAAACCTCAATATGCTCTGAAGACCTGTGGAAGATGGCGGCGACGGCACACGAGTGCGTCTGACCGGATTATGCCCCAGACCCGGTATGTGGCTCGGCTAGGGCTTCCGAATGAGTTTCGGCTTCCGGCTTTTGATGTTAGGCTTAGGTGAGTGGTTTGGGTAGTGGCCCAGCTAGCACTCCTTCATTATTTTGGATAGGAGTAGGGGCATATGTTGCCAAGATGATGGACTCAGGCACATTGTTGTAATACTTTATAAGGTCCTCGAGAATAATCAATAAAGTGGCCGTATGCATCTCGCAGATGCAGAGACCGGGGGTCATCCTCCTTTTTTAAAAAAACATCTATTAGCTGTACTTAACAAAATTCAGGCACAATTTTTAGTCATAAGTAGCCAGTCAAAAAGAAAAAAGACATGCGTCTCTGAGCACACTAATAACCAAGGTTTCGTCCACTCCAGCTGCACATTCTGAAACTGGCCGGATCGGCACGCACGCACGCGCGCAGGCATGTTTCTCTCGGGAGCGACGGTTTTGGCACGTACGCACGTTCGGTCCTGGCGCAGTTTCTAGACATGGGGAAACTGTATCCGAGGATTCGTAATCTTTTTTTAGGGAGAACTTGCAACTTTATTTAAATTAATCAAAGTTTGGGACCTCGTCCGCTACAATACGAACAATGCAGTCTGGAGGAAAATCAAAAAACATCGAGCTAACATTGCACACCCCCTCTCTAGCTAAGCCATGCGCCGCTCCATTAGCAGAGCGCCGAACCCACGTGATTTTGAACTCTTGCCGCGTCCCCAACATCTCCTTAATTTCCTCCACCACCGGGTCAAATGTCGAAAGGTTCCTGCCTTCACCCCGAAGCATGGCCACCACCTCCTGACTATCCAACTTGACGTGGAGTCGCTGCACATCCAGAGATATCGCCATTTGTACTGCGCTTTTAGCCGCCATAAGCTCCGAGAGCTGGGGGGTGCCGGCACCTGGGAAGCATATTGCAGCCCCCCCTCGAAAGGCACCATGGTGATCCCTAAGGACCACTCCTCCTCCCCCCTTGTCATCCATTCGGGACGTCGCTCCATCCGCGTTAGCCTTGATCCAACCGGGGTCAGGTGGAAGCCACCTTTCCGGTCGCTTTGGCTCCTTGGTCATCACCTCCTTGGAGCAAACTTGACGCCATTCATGGATATGAGCGTGAACTTTTTCTGCCAACTCTCGTGCATCTTGGATCCTTTTCCCGTCCCTAGTCTCATTTCTCGCGCACCAAAGGCCGTACAGTGCCTGGATCATCGTTTCCCGTTCAGCCCCTCCCGCTTCCGTAAGCCAGGCCTTAAACCACGCCACCAGAGCAGCCAGGGAACCGTCCATCGTCGGTGGCCTGACTACCGGCTCCACCATTTCCTCACACAAATGCTTCCAGAATAGCACGGAGTGGGGGCACGTCCAAAAACGATGGTATATAGTTTCCTCTCTACCACACGCGCAGCAGAATACACCTGGCTTGATGCGTCGGCGGTTAGCTCGGTTCCAACAGCTAGGCCATTCTTCAGTAGCCTCCAGGTATGTATCTTGGCCTTCCCCGGCGCATTAGTGTCCCATAGGGCGAGCCAAGCCTTGTGTTCGCTGCTGGGTTGCGCCGATCCCGGCTGTCCGGTGTTTGCATCCCTTAACCTCATGCCAAAGTGATAAGCTGACTTGACAGTAAACTCGCCATTGTTGGTGAAGTTCCATGCAATGTAATCTTGCATGTTCGGCCCCCCCCACGACTATGTGCCTGATATCTTCAACATCTCCCGGTGTAAACATCGCCTGCAGCTTCTCCACGTCCCATGCGTCCCCAGGTTCGTAACCGGTCGATGGGTATCCTGTCGACTGTTGATTCTAAGGCGACAGATGGCTCAGAGGATCTTCAGCCGTTCGGCCCCCCAACGGGTTGAAATAGCGCCGCCTGCGAGCAAGCTGACAAAAAAATCGGCGTGGGGGCGGCTGGTTTTCCAACCGCCACCCCAAGCTCGCCCCAGACGCCATTTTAAAAAAATCAAACTCGGCCAAACACGACGCAAATTTAAAGGAAATTTAGGTGTTCTATTGATCTTTGTACACAATTTAAAATATAATTTAAAAACTACTACTACTAGCCGCCGCGGCCGCTGCCGCCCGCCTTGTACATGCCAAGGAGCATGTAGAAGTTGGTGGAGTCGCCGTCGTCGTCGCCGCTATCGTTATCGCCGCCGTCCTTGATGCACCCCTGACCTGTGTCGCCGATGCATGGGGGGTTGGACGGCCCATGCACCTCGTCGTCGCTGTCATCGAGGACGATGACCCCGACCTCGTCGCGGCCGCGGCGCCGAGCGGCGATCTCCTCGAGGGCGTGGCGCCGGCGCTCCATCTCCAGCTGGACGTAATCGTCCCGCGCCCATTTTAGGGCGGTCTCGTCGGCGGCGACCATGGCCTCGTGTTCCTTCTTCACGGCGATAAGCCCAGACTCTTTCTTCACGGCGACGAGCCTCGGCTCCGTCTTCGGCTTGACGAGGCAGGAGGAGGGAGAAGAGGGGCCACGGCCGCCTGAGCGGCGTCCTCCGCGGCTCCGACTTGACGGGGAGGAGCGCCGGCGACCCGGAGGAGCGGGAGCCCGATGAGGACGAGGAGGCCGTCTCTATTTTCCTCGGCGTCCAGGAGCTGCCGCGGCGGCGAGAGAAGGACGGGTCGTCGGGTACTCCAACCGTGATTCGTTGTCAGCCTCGATGTGCTCAAGGACAGCTTTAAGCGTGCGCCCGGGGACGCCCCAGCATAGGCACCGCCCGCAGGCCCGGTCCTGAGAATCCGGGGGCCCGGAGCGAAACTATAACCCGGGGCCCTTAATATAAGGTCTAAAATAATAATCGCCATATGTATATATAAAATGTTACCAATAAACACATTTTAATTAGTAAAAGGGTATCCATATAAGATAATTTGTGCATACAAACTTAATTTGTTTTTAATATATTTTTAATGCATATACTATGTGACATAAATGTGATAATATTTAAATAAGAAATTTGTAATTCAAAATTTTCTGTGAAGTTAAAAAGGCCCTAGACCAACTCAATAAAATCATATCGATTATCACGCCGAACTCACAAAGGTCAATGCTCAGATCATATATATCCTTAAACAATATTTAGTCAATCGATTATTAATAACCCTATTAGAACAATGGAGACAGAATATTAAATCTTTTTTCCCGCAAAAAAAAGAATATTGAATCTTTCATTAATCTTTACCCATTATCATGATAAAATCGCATACGCCATATGTTTCTTGAAGATGGAGACGTACCCTTTTTTTGCATGGATTGGAATCAAATGATCGCGGTGACTGGTGGACAGGACTGACGACGCCTCTCCTTGGATGTCTGTCATCTCCTGCGATGCGTGTTCTTCGTCTCCGACCAAAGAGGCTTGCTAGCCCCTAGCGCTAGCGATTGGGCTAGCTTGCTAGGAAGCGATTAGGAACAACTAGTGTTCAAGAGAAAGAGAGATGTAGATCGATCAGAAAAATTAGAAGATGGATCGATCTGTAGGTGCACAGGGGAGATCTCATCTCGCGATTCGGCGCGTGGCTGTCCTCGTTCCTCCCGCAGGCCTGTTGTTTCCTATTATTACTGCTTCGGGCCATAGTCAGTACACATGCCACCGTACAAATTAGCTAGCTGGGGGCCCCCTGGGTTAAGGGGCCCGGGGCAGCCGCCCCCCTGCCCCCCTATCAGGGCCGGGCCTGACCGCCCGTTGGCGTTGAGGCGGCCGCGGGGTTATTCGACGCCATTCATGGAGGCGAGTTGGTCGGCGTGGCGGCGGTCGAAGTACGCCGTCCACAACGCGTTGCTGTCAGGGGCGTACCTTGGCTCGTTCCGCGCGCTCTCCGTCAACGACGACCGGATGCGCATGATCTCGGCGAGTCGATCAGCGCCGGTGAGCGGCGGCGGCACCGGGACGCCAGCGGCGCTGAGCCTCCAGGAGCCCGGCACCCGCATGTTCGGCGGGGCTGGGTAGTCCACCTCGTAGAGGAGGCGGGCCTCGTCCTCGTGCAGGTGGCGGCGGCCGAAGCCATTGGCCGCCGCTTCGTCGCCGGGGTAGCGCTCGGGCATGGTCGTCGGAGGAGGGACGCTGGCTGGGAGAGAGGGGAGAGTGCGAGAGGGTCGTCATCGACGAGAGGGCGAGAGGGTCGTCTTCGGCGAGGGGGTAGAGGAGTGTGTGCGGCCACCGACGAGGGAGGGGGAGGCTTTTATACTGGCTGGCAGGCGGCAAGCAGGCGGCATGCGTGTATACGCGTGGTGGGAGGGGGCGGGGCGCGCGTGAGGAATCAATGGAAGGCTGATCGGCGACAACCTTGACATTGATTCTCCGCGGGAAAACGAGGCGATGAAGACGACGAACGCGGCTGATCGCTGACTCGGCGAGTCCACCAGGCTTTCTCACCAAAAATGTTTCCGTTGGGTTTGGTCTGGGTCCGCCGGAGCCAAATCCGTCCGTGACCGGTGAAAAGTGGGCTTCTATGGACGCGATTGGGCCGTTTTTTTCGCGTCGACGATAAGAAGGGGCCTCCATGTCCAGTCTCACTCGCTCTGCATGCAAGGAAAGTGAATATAAAAGGGAAAAACCGGAAAGTGAATATAAAAGAGAAACGGAAATGAAAGAAAGAAATGAAAGTACGAAAATGAAAAAACAGAAAAACAAAGAGAAGAAACAAGTCTGCGAGGGAGCTAGTTGGACCGGCTGAAGTGTACGTAGTGGGGAGCAGGATTTGGTCGCTAACTAGCAACCTAGGCGTCAAATAGGAGCTGCGCCTGTGGACCTGGGCGCTGTTTTCTTTTTCTTTTTGGAAAAGTAGCCACAATTTGTCATTAACACTTTTTTAGGAAATTTATGACAGCAAAACCGAGTGCGAGCCATATCAGGGATTTGCATTTTGGGCCGTCCGTTTTTCTAATCTAGACGTTTTTTACCGCTAGATTCGCTATCAGGGCAGCTACTCCCGCAAAAGAATCCCTCGATGTTGGTTCATTTGGGTTACAGTAGACCTGCCATCTTGTGATTGGTACCCCTCCGCCCCATTGTGAGGTTTGAATTTGAGGTCCGATTTTTCGAAATTCGATTTGGTTCTTTGATCTCATTCCCTAGGTTTGCATTTGCCACCTTTTTCACACAGTTTCAATAAGACCTTCACATTAGTTCATTTTTCAGGAGGAGGACAACATCTAGCAGCATATGGTGCCATAAAATCAACATGGAGTTCATCCAGCTAATCAGATATGTGTGCTACAGTACCCCCAGACGTTCTTACCTTCGTCCTCTGTTGCGAACCTGCTTTTGTTGATCTCCTGATTTTGTTGCTAAGTTGTGATAGAATTTTTTGAAACACTAACAGTTGTGATAGATTATCGTACACTTGCTGTCTGTAGAGCTCCCGAAACCTGTGATACTGTTTGCTTAAGTGGTCAACTCCATTCGAGTATTTTTCAGTGAGAAATTGCTACTCCCTCCGTTCCTAAATAATTGTCTTTTTAGAGATTTCAATAAGTGACTACATATGGAGCAAAATGAATGAATCTACATTCTAAAACATGTCTACATACGGATGTATATACTCCCTCCGTTCTCAAAATAATTGTCTTTCTAGCCATCTCAAATAGACTACAACATACGGATGTATGTAGACATGTTTTAAAGTGTAGATTCACTCATTTTACTCCGTATGTAGTCATTTGTTGAAATCTCTAGAAAGACAATTATTTAGGAACGGAGGGGTAGGAGACTTGAATTTTTTTCGAAAAGGGCCAGGAGACTTGATTAAAAATTAGTTAATATATGACAGACCTAGGTACATTCTTAGTCTATAGTTAATTAGTATAACCATCTCACAGTCTGTCTTGCTCATAAATATATTGGCTATATTTTACTTTTGACCCATCCATTAGTCCTATGTTGCTCCACCGGTGCACTTACTTTTTAGGACTGCGTTTTGCTTATCATACTAATAATTGTTTTGGATAATGACTCTAGATATGCGCTTCCTCTGCTTACTGCACGAGAAATCGTCTTATATTGATCTGAACCATCTATGTTACACCAAAGATGTCTTGTGACAATCTATCTTAATTTGTACTATGTCTATCTGCCTATATATTGACGTCTATGTCAGATTTGACTTTTATGGTCTCAACATCTTACAAAAGTGAATGGAGGGAGTACATGACTACAAGTATGTGTTTTTTTTTTCTAAAAAGGGGGGACTACAAGTATGTGTAATCAGCTTTCTCTCATTTTTTGATACTTGCATCACCTATCAAGAGGGGCCAAAAGATATCTTTGTTCACCGACAGTCCATGGTCCTAGACTCCTAGGGTGTCTGTACAGAAATCCCTTACGAAGAAGAGTACAAAAGCTTATGCAGCTTATGTAGCTTATCTTTTACTCCCTTCGTCCGAAAATACTTGTCGGAGGAATGGATGTATCTAGACATATTATAGTTCTACATACATCCATTTTTATGCATTTCTTCGACAAGTATTTCCGGACGGAGGGAGTATTATTGTATATTTGCAGATGATTTTTTTTACAGCACTGTGCACAGGATTGATGATTGAGTACTCACGATGGTTATGAACATTTCCTATACAAGGTATACTGCAGGTCTGTTGAACGTTGTAATTGTAGCAGCAGCATGCTAATCTTTTTTCCCGGCCGAAGTATGTTATTATTGGTTTGTAATCTTTACAATCAGTGTCCGATGCACCGGTGAGATTTTGTTTCCATTCAGCTGCTGCCTGGATGTTACCCAACTAGCGGAGGAATTTCCTGGTACCTGTGTCCTTTCAATATCGACTTCAGACCGCCCTTTTTCAACTTCAAATCGCTGAGTTTGTGTTTTAAAATAATTTTCTGTACATTTCGTTCATACTCAATGTCTTTGTTTAATATCAATCCATGTTGTTACCATGAGCAAGTTTGGCCTCGTTCCTACTAATGTGTAGTTTACTGAGTTTGTTTATCCTTGCCGAAAAAACAAAACATGCTCGAGACCTCAATAGTAAAGGATTTTGTTTTACTATGCTTGTGTTAGAACTCATATCATTTTAATGTGGATGCAGCACGACGTGTTTACAAAAATCATAACTTGATAAAATGGTCGGGATTTCAAAAAAAAATCATGAATTTTAGAAAATGTTTATCAATTAAGAATTTGTTCAAAATTTGAAAATATGTTTGCAAATTTTTAAAAATCCACAAAATAGTGAAAGTTTGCAAATTCAAAAAAAATCATTAATTTGATTTTTTTCAGGAATTTGAGAAAAGGTGAATTTGAAAATATGTTTATGAATTCAAAGGATGTTCACAAATTAAAAAAAATCATAGAATTTAAAAATATTCATGAATACAAAAGGAAAAATGAAGAATACAAAATAGAAAAATGGAAAATAAAAAACATAAAGGAAAAACCCGATGCAAGACAGAAACAAAACCAATTTTTACATGTCTGCCTGCAAAACAGAAACAAAAAAAAAACCAGGTGCAAACCCGACATCACCAATGGTTGGCTGAAAAAACCTAAAATATAAATTATAGTACTCATTACTCCAATATGGTGTTTGGCCAATCAGGATTACCTAGTTTGCCGATGATCTTTTGTTGAGACACATGACCATCACCGACAACTATACGCAACAACGAAGACATGCAAACGAGGTAAAGCTTGAAGTCAATACCCCACCTTAACTAACATAGCATTATGTCAAATGAACACACAAAGTGCTACTGTTCATGATTTCAAGGCTTCTCTAAGTGAGGCTTCCTTTGACACATCTTTAATTAGGCCCCTCTCGTATCCCTCGGCCTCCCCCTTCTAGAGGTGGCGGAGACCGTGAATCCATGTGTTTAGGCATGCCATTTTGGTCTTAGGTTTCTAGTTTTTAGTTAAACATCATTATAGTCATAGTGGTGCATGATACGTCCATTTTGCATCATGCTTTTATATCGATATTTATCGCATTATGGGCTGTTATTTCACGTTATGTCACAATACTTATGGCTATTCTTTCTTATTTTACAAAGTTTACATGAAGAGGGAGAATGCGGCAAATTTGGAATTACAATGGAAAAGGAGCAAATATTGAAGGCCTATTCTGCGCAACTCCAAAAGTCCTGAAACTCCACGGAATACCTTAAAATAAATAAAGAAAAATCATCGCCGAAGATGAAGGCTAGGGGGCCCACACCCTGCTCATGACGGTGGGGGCGCGCCCCCTCCCCCTGGGCGCGCCCCCCTACCTCGTGGGCCCCCTGGTGGCTCTCCGACGTCCATCTTCTCCTATATGAAGTCTTTCGATGGGAAAAAATCAGAAGAAACCTTTCGGGACGAGACTCCGCCGCCACGAGGTGGAACCTTGGCGGAACCAATCTAGGGCTCCGGCAGAGTCAGGTGCTGGGGACACTTCCTCCGGAGGGGGAAATCATCGCCATCATCATCACCAACGCTCCTCTCATCGGGAGAGGGCAATCTCCATCAACATCTTCACCAAAGACCATCTCATCTCCAAACCCTAGTTCATCTCTTGTATACAATTCTTGTCTCCAAGTCCGGGATTGGTGCTAGTAGGTTGCTAGTAGTGTTGATTACTCCTTGTAGTTGATGCTAGTTGGTTTACTTGGTGGAAGATCATATGTTCAGATCCTTTATGCATATTATTACCCCTCCGATTATGAACATGAATATGCTTTGTGAGTAGTTACGTTTGTTCCCGAGGACAAGGGAGAAGTCTTGCTATTAGTAGTCATGTGAATTTGGTATTCGCTCGATATTTTGATGAGATGTATGTTGTCTAGCCTCTAGTGGTGTTATGTGAACGTCGACTACATAACACTTCACCATTATTTGGGCCTAGAGGAAGGCATTGGGAAGTAATAAGTAGATGATGGGTTGCTAGAGTGATGTAAGCTTGAACCCTAGTTTATGTGTTGCTTCGTAAGGGGCTGATTTGGATCCATATGTTTCATGCTATGGTTAGGTTTACCTTAATACTTTTGTTGTAGTTGCGGATGCTTGCAATAGAGGTTAATCATAAGTGGGATGCTTATTCAAGTAAGAACAGCACCCAAGCACCAGTCCACCCACATATCAAATTATCAAAGTACCGAATGCGAATCATATGAGCGTGATGAAAACTAGCTTGACGATATTCCCATGTGTCCTCGGGAGCGCTTTTCCTATTATAAGAGTTTGTTCCGCTTGTCCTTTGCTACAAAAAGGATTGGGCCACCTTGCTGCACCTTATTTACTTTTGTTACTTGTTGCTCGTTACAATTTACCTTATCACAAAACTATCTGTTACCACTTATTTCAAGATTTATGGAGAATACCTTGCTGAAAACCACTTATCATTTCCTTCGCTCCTCGTTGGGTTTGACACTCTTACTTATCGAAAGGACTACGATAGATCCCCTATACTTGTGGGTCATCAAGACTCTTTTCCGGGCGCCGCTGTCGGGAGTGTAGCACCTTTGGTAGGTGGAATTTGGTAAGGAAAAATTTATATAGTGTGCTGAAATTTTACTGTCACTTGTTACTATGGAAAGTAATTCTATGAGGGGCTTGTTCGGGTATCTTCACCCCTTCCAAGAGAGCAAAGAGTTGCTCCTCTACCTACTGAACCTATTGAAAATGAAACTCCTTTGAATTTCCTTCAGGTATCATGGAAAAACTGTTGGCTAATACTTTTACAGGAGATGGAACAAAGCATCCTGACGAGCATCTTCGCTATGTGGATGATATTTGTGGACTATTTAAGCTTGCAGGTATACCCGATGATGTTGTTAAGAAGAAGGCTTTTCCTTTATCTTTGAAGAAAGACGCATTGACATGGTATAGGCTATGTGATACGAGATCATGGAACTATAAAAGAGTGAAATTGGAATTTCATCAAAAGTATTACCCTATGCATCTTGTTCATAGTGATCACAATTATATATATAATTTTTGGCCTCGCGAAGGAGAAAGCATCGCTCAAGCTTGGGGGAGGCTTAAATCAATGTTATATTCATGCCCCAATCATGACCTCTCAAGAGAAACAATTCTTCGGAATTTTTATGCTCGACTTCGATAACAATCGCACCATGCTCGATACTTCTTGTCTTTGGCTCTTTTATGATGAAGACTATTGAATTCAGATGGAATTTATTGGATAGAATTAAACGCAACTCAAGATTGGGACCTCGACGAAGGTAAGGAGTCAGGTATGACACGTAAGTTTGATTGTGTTAAATCTTTTATGGATACCGATATTTTCCGTAAGTTTAGCACTAAATATGGACTTGACTCTAAGATAGTAGCTTCTTTCTGTGAATCTTTTGCTACTTATGTTGATCTCCCTAGGGAGACGTGGTTTAAATATCATCCTCCCATAGAAGTAGAAGTAGCTGCACCTATTAAAGTTGGAGAAAAGACTATCACTTATAATGATCCTATTGTTCCTACCTCTTATGTTGAGAAACCACCTTTCCCTGTTAGAGTAAAGGATCATGCTAAAGCTTCAACTGTTGTTTGTAAAAGCAATATTAGAACTTATGTACCTCCTGAGCAAGTTAAAGTAGAACCCAATATTGCAATTGTTAAAGATCTCTTGTCTGATAATATTGATGGGCATGTTATTCAGTTCGAAGGTGAAACTGCTAGAATTGCTAAACCCTGTGCTAAAGATAAATATAGACCTGTGGTAGGCGTGCCTGTTATTTCTATTAAAATAGGAGATCACTGTTACCATGACTTATGTGATATGGGTGCGAGTGCTAGTGTTATACCACATACTTTATATGAAGAAATTAAGAATGAAATTGCACCTGCCGAGTTAGAAGGTATTGATGTCACAATTAAACTTGCCAATAGAGATACTATTTTACCAATTGGGATTGTTAGAGATGTTGAAGTCTTGTGTGGGAAAACTAAATATCCTGCTGATTTTCTTGTTCTTACTTCTCCACAAGATAGCTTTTGTCCCATTATATTTGGTAGACCCTTCTTGAATACTGTTAATGCTAAGATAGACTGCGAAAAGAATGTTGTTACTATTGGCTTGGATGATATGGTTCATGAGTTTAATTTCTCTAAATTTATTAAACAACATCGTGTGGAAGAATTGCCTAGTAAGGATGAAATTATTGGTCTTGCTTCTATTGCCGTGCCTCCTAGTGATCCTTTAGAACATTATTTGCTAGACCATGAAAATGATATGTTTATGAAAGAAAGAAGGGCAATAGATGAAGTATTCTTTAAATAAGAACCTATTCTGAAACACAATTTGCCTGTTGAAATCCTAGGGGATCCTCCTCCACCCAAGGGTGATCCCGTATTTGAGCTTAAACCGTTGCCTGATAATCTTAAGTATGCTTATCTTGATGAAAAGAAAATATATCCTGTTATTATTAGTGCTAACCTATCATATCATGAAGAAGAAAGATTATTGAAAACTCTGAAGAAGCACCGTGCCGCTATTGGATATACTCTTGATGATCTTAAGGGCATTAATCCCTCTCTATGTCAGCACAAAATAAATTTGGAAGCGGATGCCAAACCAGTTTGTGATCCTCAACGGCGTTTGAATCCTAAAATGAAAGAAGTGGTAAGAAAGGAAATACTCAAGCTTCTGGAGGCAGGTATAATTTATCCCGTTGCTGATAGTCAGTGGGTAAGTCCTGTCCATTGTGTCCCTAAGAAGGGAGGTATTACTGTTGTCCCTAATGATAAAGATGAATTAATTCCGCAAAGAATTATCACAGGTTATAGGATGGTAATTGATTTCCGCAAATTAAATAAAGCTACTAAGAAAGATCATTACCCCCTGCCTTTTATTGACCAAATTCTAGAAAGATTATGCAAACATACACATTATTGCTTTCTAGATGGTTATTCTGGTTTCTCTCAAATACATGTGTCGGCTAAAGATCAATCAAAGACTACTTTTACATGCCCTTTTGGTACTTTTGCTTATAGACGTATGCCTTTTGGTTTATGTAATGCACCTGCTACCTTTCAAAGATGCATGATGGCTATATTCTCCGACTTTTGTGAAAAGATTTGTGAGGTTTTCATGACGACTTTTCCGTCTATGGTTCCTTCTTTTGATGATTGCTTGAGCAATCATGATCGAAGTTTTGCAGAGATGTGAAGAAACTAATCTTGTCTTGAATTGGGAAAAGTGCCACTTTATGGTTAATGAAGGTATTGTCTTGGGACACAAAGTTTACGAAAGAGGTATTGAAGTTGATAAAGCCAAGGTTGATGCTATTGAAAAGATGCCATGTCCCAAGGACATCAAAGGTATAAGAAGTTTCCTTGGTCACGCTTGGGTTTTATAGGAGGTTCATTAAGGACTTCTCAAAATTTCTCGACCTCGACTAATTTGTTACAAAAAGATGTACCATTTGTGTTTTATGATGATTTTGTAGAAGAATTTGATATACTTAAGAAAGCTTTAGTCTCTGCACCTATTGTTCAGTCACTTTTTTGGTTTTTACCCTTTGAATTTATGTGTGTTGCTTGTGATTATCTTTGTAGGTGCTGTTCTAGGGCAAAGAGTTCATAAGAAATTAAATGTTATCCATTATGCTAGTAAGACTCTAGACAACGCTCAAAGAAATTATGCTACTACCGAAAAGGAACTTTTAGCAGTTGTATTTGCTTGTGATAAATTCAGACCCTACATTGTTGATTCTAAAGTAACTATTCACACTGATCATGCTGCTATTAAATATCTTATGGAAAAGAAAGATGCTAAACCTAGACTTATTAGGTGGGTTCTCTTGCTGCAAGAATTTGATTTGCATATTGTTGATAGAAAAGGAGTCGAGAACCCGTTGCATAACTTATCTAGGTTAGAGAATGTTCTTGATGACCCACTACCTATCGATGATAGCTTTCCGATGAACAATTAAATGTCGTAAGCACTTCCGTAGCACTCCATGGTATGCTGATTATGCTAATTATATTGTTGCTAAATTTATACCACCTAGCTTCACATACCAACAAAATAAAAAGTTCTTTTATGATTTGCGACATTACTTTTGGGATGATCCACATCTTTATAAAGAAGGAGTAGATGGTGTTCTTAGACGTTGTGTACCGAGCATGAACAGAATGATCCTACGCAAGTGTCACTCCGAAGCTTATGGAGGACACCACTGGAGATAGAACTGCACATAAGGTATTGCAATCTGGTTTTTATTGGCACTCTCTTCAAAGATGCCCGTAAGTTTGTTTTGTCTTGTGATGAATGTCAAAGAATTGGTAATATTAGTAGACGTCAAGAAATGCCTATGAATTATTCACTTGTTATTAAACCATTTGATGTTTGGGGCTTTGATTATATGGGACCTTTTCCTGCCTCTAATGGATACACTCATATTTTAGTTGCTGTTGATTACGTTATTAAGTGGGTAGAAGCTATTCCAACTAGTAGTGCTGATCATAACACTTCTATCAAAATGCTTAAGGAAGTTATTTTTCCGAGGTTTGGAGTCCCTAGATATTTAATGACTGATGGTGGTTCACACTTTATTCATGGTGCTTTCCGTAAGATGCTTGCTAAATATGACGTTAATCATAGAATTGCATATCCATATCACCCGCAGTCTAGTGGTCAAGTAGAATTGAGTAATAGAGAGCTCAAGTTAATTTTGAAAAAGACTGTTAATAGGTCTAGAAAGAATTGGTCCAAGAAACTTGATGATGCATTATGGGCCTATAGAACAACATATAAAAATCCTATGGGTATGTCTCCGTATAAAATGGTTTATGGAAAAGCATGTCACTTACCTCTCGAACTAGAACATAAGGCACATTGGGCTATTAAAGAGCTTGATACGTCTCCAACGTATCTATAATTTTTGATTGCTCCATGCTACTTTATCTATTGTTTTGGACTATAATGGGCTTTATTTTCCACTTTTATATTATTTTTGGGACTAACCTATTAACCGGAGGCCCAGCCTTTAATTGCCGGTTTTTGCCTATTCAGGTGTTTCAAGAAACGGAATATCAAACGGAGTCCAAACGGAATGAAACCTTTGGGAACGTGATTTTCTCACGAACGTGATCCATGAGACTTGGACCCTACTCCAAGGAGTGCCAGGCGGTCACGAGGTGGAGGGGCGCGCCCCCCGGGCGCGCCCCCGCCTCGTGGGCCCCCGACGCCCACCGACGTACTCCTTCCTCCTATATATACCTACGCACTTCAACAGATCAGAAAAGGAGCCAAAAACCTAATTCCACCGCCGTACCTTCCTGTATCCACGAGATCCCATCTTGGGGCCTGTTCCAGAGCTCCGCCGGAGGGGGCATCCACCACGGAGGGCTTCTACATCAACACCATAGCCCCTCCGATGAAGTGTGAGTAGTTTACTTCAGACCTTCGGGTCCATAGTTAGTAGCTAGATGGCTTCTTCTCTCTTTTGGATCTCAATACAATGTTCTCCCCTCTCTCGTGGAGATCTATTTGATGTAATCTTCTTTTTGCGGTGTGTTTGTTGAGACCGATGAATTGTGGGTTTATGATCCAGCTTATCTATGGAAAATATTTGATTCTTCTCTGAATTCTTTTATGTATGATTGAGTTATCTTTGCAAGTCTTTGAATTATCCGTTTGGTTTGGCCAACTAGATTGGTAGTTCTTGCAATGGGAGAAGTGCTTAGCTTTGGGTTCAATCTTGCGGTGTCCTTACCTAGTGACAGAAGGGGTTGCAAGGCACGTATTGTATTGTTGCCATCGAGGATAACAAGATGGGTATTTATCATATTGCATGAATTTATTCATGTACATCATGTCATCTTGCTTAAGGCGTTACTCTGTTTTTAACTTAATACTCTAGACGCATGCTGGATAGCGGTCGATGAGTAGAGTAATAGTAGTAGATGTAGAATCGTGTCGGTCTACTTGTCACGGAGGTGATGCCTATATACATGATCATTGCCTGGATAACCTCATAACTATGCTCAATTCTGTCAATTGCTCAACAGTAATTTGTTCACCCACCGTAGAATACTTATGCTCTTGAGAGAAGCCACTAGTGAAACCTATGGCCCCGGGTCTATTCTCATCATATCAATCTCCATCACTTTATTTATTTGCTTTGCTTTTACTTTTACTTTGCATCTTTATACCAAAAATACCAAAAATATTATCTCTATCAGATCTCACTCTCGTAAGTGACCGTGAAGGGATTGACAACCCCTAATCGCGTTGGTTGCGAGTAGCTATCGTTTTGTGCAGGTACGAGCGACTTGCGCTTAGCCTCCTACTGGATTGATACCTTGGTTCTCAAAAACTGAGGGAAATACTTACGCTACTTTGTTGCATCATCCTCTCCCCTTCTCGGAAATCCAACGCAGTGCTCAAGAGGTAGCAAGAAGAATTAACGGCGCCGTTGCCAGGGAGCTCTACGCAAAAGTCAACATACCAAGTACCCTTCACAATCCCTATCTCTCGCATTATATTATTTGCCATTTGCCTCTCGTTTTCCTCTCCCCCACTTCACCCTTGCTGTTTTATTTGCCCTCTCTCTTTCCCAATCTCCTCCTCATTTTTCCTTTGCCTTTTTGTTTGCTCGTGTTACCATGTGCCTTCTATTTGCTTGCATCTTTGCTTGCTAAAAATCTATTGTTATGGATCCACTTAAAGTGTTCTACTTGGATCATCTTCGATCCTTATGCGCTCGTGCTAAAACCCAACTAGCCTAGTTGATGGGAAATCTTTAGATGAGGATGCTCATTATAAAAGGCCCTTGTTTGTCTAAAAAGGGAGACTCTTATGGAGTCAAATAAACAGATTGTTGTGTTATGCTTGGAATCTTTGTGAAATTTATGATTTTACTTGTTGCTCTAAGAACCCTAAAAAACACCTTCCTTACCTATGTGAGTTTAATGAAAATGAAATCTTATCTTCTTATGCAAAGGGTGTTTATAGTTACTATGATATTGAACAAATTGAAGAATTTGTTGCTTTTAAGGGTGCTTATGAAGTTGCTTCATTGATTGAAAAGTATGATATTACTCTCTACGAATCAAATTTTTTTGACATACTTAAATATTGCTATGAAAACTATGCTCATAATGTCTATGTCAAAGAATTTATTGAGAGAATGACCGTTGCTTTGGAAGGAAATAATGATATACATGAATCTATAGATAATGATGATTCCGATGATTTGATTGAAATATCCCTTGATGAACATGATGCTTGCTATTCTTGTGGCCATGATGCCAATATTTATGAAGATGAATTTGCTATAGTTCCTTATGTTAAACATGAGATTGTTGCTATTGCACCCATACTTGGTAGTTCCTTCGATGAAAAGCATGATTGCAATGATTTTACTATAAATTCTCTTGATGTCAATCATGCTAATAATATGCAAAACCCTAAGCTTGGGGATGCTAGTTTTGCTATGTCTACTACTTGTTGCAATGATCATGATTGGGGTGATTCTTCTTTTGATCTTGAAGATTTATTTAAGCCCCGTGATGAATATGAGATTGATAATAGTGTTTGCAATAATATTGAAAGTGGGTTTGGAAGAGTGTCAACTTTAGATCCCACATATTTGGATAATGTTCAATCTTATGAAGTTTTTGATAAAAGTGGGTTTGGAGAGGTCATGACTTTAGTTAATATTAATCCCACTATTTGGAAGAGTGTCAACTTTGCATGCATGTGGATCGTGTTGAAAATATTTTATGTGATAGCTATATTGTTGAATTTTCTTATGATCCTACATGTAATTATTATGAGAGAGGAAAATATGGTTATAGAAATTTTCATGTTACTAAATTACCTCTCGTTAGGTTGAGATTGCTATCGTCACCTTCTTCTTCCTTGCATATGCTAGTTTTTGCTTGCCTTGCAAATTTGTTTGCCTATAAGATGCCTATGCATAGAAAGTATGTTAGACTTAGATGTGTTTGTCACATGCTATATGATGCTCTATTTGTGCTTCAATTCTTGTCTTTCATGTGAGCATCATTGAAATCTCAATGCCTAGCTAAAAAGGCTTTAAAGAAAAGCGATTGTTGGGAGACAACCAATATTTTTCCTTGCTGCTTATTAATAAATAATCCATATAGCCTCTATTTAGATGTGGTTTTATGTTTCAATTAGTGTTTGTGCCAAGTTGAACCTATTGGATCTTCTTGGATGATAGTTATTTGATCTTGCTGTAATTTCCAGAATCTTTGTGCTCAGTGCCCGAATTGTTAAAAATCACCAGAACGTGATAAAATACTGATTCCAATTGCTGCTGATCAATAAACAAATTTTCCAGGTATTCTAATTTTGGTATAAGTTTTTGGGTTCCAGAAGTTTGCGTTAGTTACAGATTACTACAGACTGTTCTGTTTTTTGACAGATTCTGTTTTGCGTGTGTTGTTTGCTTATTTTGATGAATCTATGGTTAGTAAAATAGTTTATAATCCATAGAGAAGTTGGAATACAGTAGGTTTAACACCAATATAAATAAATAATTAGTTCATTACAGTACTTTAAAGTAGTCTTTTGTTTTCTTTCTCTAACGGAGCTCACGAGATTTCTATTGAGTTTTGTGTTGTGAAGTTTTCAAGTTTTGGGTGAATTCTTTTGATGGATTATGGAACAAGGAGTGGCAAGAGCCTAAGCTTGGGGATGCCCATGGCACCCCCAAGATAATCCAAGGACACCAAAAAGTCAAAGCTTAGGAATGCCCCGGAAGGCATCCCCTCTTTCGTCCACTTCCATCGGTAATTTACTTGGAGCTATATTTTTATTCACCAACATGATATGTGTTTTGCTTGGAGCGTCTTGTATTATTCGAGTCTTTGCTTGTTAGTTTACCACGATAATCCTTGCTGTACACACCTTTTGAGACAGCCATATATGAATTGAAATTTGATAGAATACTCTATGTGCTTCACTTATATCTTTTGAGCGTGATAATTTTTGCTCTAGTGCTTCACTTAGATCTTTTAGAGCACGGTGGTGGATTTGTTTTAAAGAAACTTGATCTCTCATTGCTTCACTTAGATTATTTTGAGAGTAGTTAATAGCATGGTAATTTGCTTAATGTTAATATACTTGGTGTTCAAGATATGTGAAACTTTCTTTTGAGTGCGTTGAATACTAAGATAAGTTTGATGCTTGATAATTGTTTTGAGATATGGAGGTGATAATATCAAAGTCATGCTAGTTGAGTAGTTGTGAATTTGAAAAATGCTTGTGTTGAAGTTAGTAAATCCCGTAGCATGCACGTATGGTTAAAGTTGAGTAACAAATTTGAAGCATGAAGTGTACCTGGCTTGTGCATCCTTATGAGTGGCAGTCGGGGACGAGCGATGGTGTTTTCCTACCAATCTATCCCCCTAGGAGCATGCATGTAGTACTTGATTTTTGATGACTTCTAAATTTTTGCAATAAGTATATGAGTTCTTTTGACTAATGTTGAGTCCATGGATTATACGCACTCTTACCTTTCCGCCGTTGCTAGCCTCTTCGGTACCGTGCATTGCCCTTTCTCACATTGAGAGTTGGCGCAAACTTCGCCGATGCATCCAAACCCCGTGATACGATACGCTCTATCACACATAAACCTCCTTATATCTTCCTCAAAACAGCCACCATACCTACCTATTATGGCATTTCCATAGCCATTCCGGGATATATTGCCATGCAACTTCCACCATCATCATCATGACATACATTACTTTTGTCATATTGCCATTGCATGGTCATGTAGTTGACATAGTATTTGTGGCAAAGCCACCATGCATTATTTTCATACATGTCACTCTTGAATCATTGCACCATCCCGATTACATCACGGAGGCATTCATATAGAGTCATACCTTGTTCTAGTTTCGAGTTGTAATCCTCATGTTGTAATCAATAGAAGTGTGATGATCATCATTATTAGAGCATTGCCCAAATAAAATAAAATAAAGAGAAAGGCCAAAAAAAGGGCAATGCTACTATCTTTTTTTCCACACTTGTGCTTCAAAGTAGCACCATGTTCTTCATGTAGTGAGTCTCATATTTTGTGCTTCAAAGTAGCACCTCGTTCTTCATGTAGTGAGTCTCATATATTGTGCTTCAAAGTAGCACCATGTTTTCTTTTGTTGAGCATTCATAGCTCTAGTGCATCTGTTGCATGGCAATCCCTACTCCTCATGTTGACATCAATTGATGGGCATCTCCATAGCCCGTTGATTATCCTCGTCAATGTGGGACTTTCTCCTTTTTGTCTTCTCCACACAATCCCCATCATCATACTCTATTCCACCCATAGTGCTATATCCATGGCTCACGCTCATGTATTGCGTGAAGGTTGAAAAAGTTTGAGATTATTTAAGTATGAAACAATTGCTTGGCTTGTCATCGGGGTATAGAAGTTGGGAACATCTTTGTGTGACGAAAATGAAGCATAGCCTAACTATATGATTTTGTAGGGATGAACTTTCTTTGGCCATGTTATTTTGAGATGACATAATTATTTTGATTAGTATGCTTGAAGTATTATTATTTTTATGTCAATATGAACTTTTGTCTTGAATCTTTCGGATCTGAATATTCATATCACAATTAAGAAGATTTACATTGAAATTATGCCAAAGTATCACTCCGCATGAAAATTTCTCTTTTTATCATTTACCTACTCGAGGACGAGCAGGAATTAAGCTTGGGGATGCCTGATACGTCTTCAACGTATCTATAATTTTTGATTGCTCCATGCTACTTTATCTATTGTTTTGGACTATAATGGGCTTTATTTTCCACTTTTATATTATTTTTGGGACTAACCTATTAACCGGAGGCCCAGCCCAGAATTGTTGTTTTTTGCCTATTTCGGTGTTTCGAAGAAACGGAATATCAAACGGAGTCCAAACGGAATGAAACCTTCGGGAACGTGATTTTCTCACCGAACGTGATCCATGGGACTTGGAACCTACTCCAAGGAGTGCCAGAGGCGGTCACGAGGGTGGGACGTGCCCTCCCCCCTGGGTGCGCCCCCTGCCTCGTGGGCCCCCTGACGCTCCACCGACGTACTCCTTCCTCCTATATATACCTACATACCCCCAACAGATCAGAAAAGGAGCCAAAAACCTAATTCCACCGCTGCACCTTCCCTGTATCCACGAGATCCCATCTTGGTGCCTGTTTGAGCTCACGGGAGGGGCATCCACCATGGAGGGCTTCTACATCAACACCATAGCCCCTCCGATGAAGTGTGAGTAGTTTACTTGGACCTTCGGGTCCATAGTTAGTAGCTAGATGGCTTCTTCTCTCTTTTGGATCTCAATACAATGTTCTCCCCTCTCTCGTGGAGATCTATTCGATGTAATCTTCTTTTTGCGGTGTGTTTGTTGAGACCGATGAATTGTGGGTTTATGATCCAGCTTATCTATGGAAAATATTTGATTCTTCTCTGAATTCTTTTATGTATGATTGAGTTATCTTTGCAAGTCTCTTGAATTATCCGTTTGGTTTGGCCAACTAGATTGGTAGTTCTTGCAATGGGAGAAGTGCTTAGCTTTGGGTTCAATCTTGCGGTGTCCTTACCTAGTGATGAGAAGGGGTTGCAAGGCACGTATTGTATTGTTGCCATCGAGGATAACAAGATGGGGTATTTATCATATTGCATGAATTTATTCCTCTACATCATGTCATCTTGCTTAAAGCGTTACTCTGTTTTTAACTTAATACTCTAGATGCATGTTGGATAGCGGTCGATGAGTGGAGTAATAGTAGTAGATGCAGAATTGTTTCGGTCTACTTTTCACGGACGTGATGCTTATATACATGATCATTGCCTGGATAACCTCATAACTATGCTCAATTCTGTCAATTGCTCAACAATAATTTGTTCACCCACCGTAGAATACTTATGCTCTTGAGAGAAGCCACTAGTGAAACCTATGGCCCCCGGGTCTATTCTCATCATATCAATCTCCATCACTTTATTTATTTGCTTTGCTTTTACTTTTACTTTGCATCTTTATACCAAAAATACCAAAAATATTATCTCTATCAGATCTCACTCGTAAGTGACCGTGAAGGGATTGACAACCCCTAATCGCGTTGGTTGCGAGTAGCTATCGCTTTGTGCAGGTACGAAGCGACTTTGCGCGTAGCCTCCTCTTGGATTGATACCTTGGTTCTCAAAACTGAGGGAAATACTTACGCTACTTTGCTGCATCATCCTCTCCTCTTCGGGGAAACCCAACGCGGTGCTTAAGAGGTAGCAGAGCTCAACTATGATTTGAAACTTGCCGGTGAGAAGAGGTTATTTGATATTAGCTCACTTGATGAATGGAGAACCCAAGCCTATGAAAATGCCAAGTTGTTTAAAGAAAAAGTTAAAAGATGGCATGACAAAAGGATACAAAAGTGTGAGTTTAATGTAGGTGATTATGTCTTGCTATACAACTCTCGTTTAAGATTTTTCGCAGGAAAACTTCTCTCTAAATGGGAAGGTCCCTACGTTATCGAGGAGGTCTATCGTTAGGTGCCATAAAATCAACAACTTCGAAGGCACAAATCCGGAGGTGGTAAACGGTCAAAGGATCAAACACTATATCTCAGGTAATCCTATAAATGTTGAAACTAATATTATTGAAACCGTAACCCCGGAGGAATACATAAGGGACACTTTCCATAACGTTTCAGACTCCAAAAAGGAATAGGTATGTGTTACGGTAAGTAAACCGACTCCAAAACAAATTCCAAGTCAATATTTCTCTGTTTTGGAATATTTAGAAAATTAGAAAAATAAGTAGCAGTCCGGGGAGGACACGAGGCCTCCACGAGGGTGGAGGGCGCGCCCTACCCCCCTGGGCGCGCCTCCCTACCTCGTGAGCACCCCCGTGTGTCCTTCGGACTCCGTTTTATTGCACGATACGTATTTCGGTCGGTAAAAATTCATTATATATTCTCCCGAAGGTTTTGACTCCCGTATCACGCAAATATCCTCTGTTTTCGTTTTGAGCTGTTTCCGTTGCAGATTTGAGGATTCCGGAGACTCGATCATACTTCTATGAGGGTGAGCCTATGCCACGGAAGGTGGGCGACAAGCTTGCATCATCAAAAAAACCTCCACCACCAACAACAAATAAGGAGGCATAATCACATGGGTATGGGCACCCCCCCTTGGCAACTGCCAAGCTTGGGGGAGGTGCCTCGGTATCGTATCACCATCACAACTCCTATCTTTACCGTTTTCTTAGTTCGATCCTATTAGTAGTATCTTGATTTAGTAGAATAAAGTCATGGCATGATCTAGTTTTGAAGTTTTGCTTTATGATCCCTCTTTGCAATCGAGTCCGTGAGCTATATACATAATAAAGATTAGTGTTGAGTCAAGGGCTTGATTACTTTGCCATGATCTTGAGTGAATAAAAGAAAAGAATAAAAGAAAAGAATAAAAAGAAACAAAGAGCTCATATTGATCTTATTGAAAGTAATGACTTCACATAGAAAGAGTATGATGATTAAAAGTTGTTGGGAGTTGGCAAATATAGCTTTGGTCATCGTTGCAATTAATAGGAAGTAATAAGGAGAGAGAGGTTTCACATATAGATATATTATCATTGACATCTTTTATGATTGGGAGCACTCATTAAAATATGACATGCTAAAGAGTTGATGTTGGACAAGGAAGACAACGTAATGAGTTATGTTTTCTTATATCTCAGACAAAGTATATTGTCATGGACCTCCTAACATGTTGAGCTTGCCTTTCCCCCTCATGCTAGCTAAATTCTCAGCACCAAGTAGAGATACTACTTGTGCTTCCAAATACCCTTAAACCAGTTTAGCCATGAGAGTCCACCATATCTACCTATGGATTGAGTAAGATCCTTCAAGTAAGTTGTCATCGGTGCAAGCAATAAAAATTGCTCTCTAAATATGCATGACTTATTAGTGCAGAGAAATAAGCTTTGTACGAACTTGTTGTGGAAATAATAAAAGCGACGGACTGCATAATAAAGTTCCACGTACAAGGGGCAATATAAAGTGACGTTCTTTTGCATTAAGATTTTGTGCATCCAACCATAAAAGCGCATGGCAACCTCTGCTTCCCTCAATGAAGGGCCTATCTTTTATTATTATCTTCTACCTTATGCAAGAGTCACGGTGATCTTCACCTTCTCCTTTTTATTTTATCCTTTGGCAAGCTCAGCATGTTGGAAAGAACATGGTATATATATCTAATTGGATGTAGGGGAGCATGAATTATTATTGTTGACATTACCCTTGAGGTAAAAGGTTGTGGGGCAAAACTATAAGCCCCTATCTTTCTCTGTGTCCGATTAAAACTCCGTAACCACAAGTATTGCGTGAGTGTTAGCAATTATGAAGGACTAAGTGATAGTTGAGTATGTGGACTTGCTTTTCAGCTCTGACATAGACTCTTTCCAATGTTATGATAAATTGCAATTGCTTCAATGACTGAGGTTATAAATTGTTGATGCTCAATAAGGTTTCTGATTCATACTTTGGCTTTGTGAAAAGATCATCACTTGAACATAAGTAATCATATGACAAATCTATATATGTTGCTGCTATGAGAATAATCAAGATGCCTTCATGTCCTTATTTTATTTTTATCGACGCCTCTACCACTAAACATGAGGACATATTTATTGTTATCGACTTTTCGCTTGAGGACAAGCGAGGTCTAAGCTTGGGGGAGTTGATACGTCCATTTGCATCATGCTTTTATATCGATATTTATCGCATTATGGGCTGTTATTTCACGTTATGTCACAATACTTATGGCTATTCTCTCTTATTTTACAAGGTTTACATGAAGAGGGAGAATGCTTACTGGAATTCGGGTTTGGAAAAGGAGCAAATATTGAAGGCCTATTCTGCATAACTCCAAAAGTCCTGAAACTCCACGGAATACCTTAAAATAAATAAAGAAAAATCGTGCCGAAAGATGAAGGCCAGGGGCCCACACCACTGCTCACGAGGGTGGGCGCGCCTCCTGGCGCGCCCCCTACCTCGTGGCCCCCGGTGGCTCTCCGACGTCCATCTTCTCCTATATGAAGTCTTTCAATGGGAAAAAATCAGAAGCAACCTTTCGACGAGACTCACGCCACGAGGCGGAACCTTGGCGGAACCAATCTAGGGCTCCGGCAGGCTGTCTTGGGGACACTTCCCTCCGGAGGGGAAATCATCGCCATCATCATCACCAACGCCTCCTCTCATCGGGAGAGGGCAATCTCCATCAACATCTTCACCAAAGCACCATCTCATCTCCAAACCCTAGTTCATCTCTTGTATCCAATTCTTGTCTCCAAGTCCGGGATTGGTGCTAGTAGGTTGCTAGTAGTGTTGATTACTCCTTGTAGTTGATGCTAGTTGGTTTACTTGGTGGAAGATCATATGTTCAGATCCTTTATGCATATTATTACCCCTCTGATTATGAACATGAATATGCTTTGTGAGTAGTTACGTTTGTTCACGAGGACAAGGGAGAAGTCTTGCTATTAGTAGTCATGTGAATTTGGTATTCGTTCGATATTTTGATGAGATGTATGTTGTCTAGCCTCTAGTGGTGTTATGTGAACGTCGACTACATAACACTTCACCATTATTTGGGCCTAGAGGAAGGCATTGTGAATTAATAAGTAGATGATAGGTTGCTAGAGTGACAGAAGCTTGAACCCTAGTTTATGCGTTGCTTCGTAAGGGGCTGATTTGGATCCATATGTTTCATGCTATGGTTAGGTTTACCTTAATACTTTTGTTGTAGTTGCAGATGCTTGCAATAGAGTTTAATCATAAGTGGGATGCTTGTTCAAGTAAAAACAGCACCCAAGCACCGGTCCACCCACATATCAAATTATCAAAGTACCGAACGCGAATCATACGAGCGTGATGAAAACTAGCTTGACGATATTCCCATGTGTCCTCGGGAGCGCTTTTCCTATTATAAGAGTGTGTCCCGGCTTGTCCTTTGCTACAAAAGGATTGGGCCACCTTGCTGCACCTTATTTACTTTTGTTACTTGTTGCTCGTTACAATTTACCTTATCACAAAACTATCTGTTACCACTTATTTCAGTACTTGCAGAGAATACCTTGCTGAAAACCTTTTATCATTTCCTTCTGATCCTCGTTGGGTTCGACACTCTTACTTATCGAAAGGACTACGATAGATCCCCTATACTTGTGGGTCATCAGTGCACACGACTTGCAAAGTTAAGAGTCATGAATCCGCCTTTGTCCATGTGTTATTTGTTTGTAGGAATGTTGTGGAGCTAGTGGTACTTTGTTTCGACATGTCTCGATCTCTAAATCTAAAAGATTTGTTTACATGGCCTTTCCTGTACAACATCACAACTCTTCTCAGCAGCGATGATTGTGGTGGAATTAGAAATAATGTATGTTTTATGTTGTGTGGGACACCTTTTGCTTCATTTTTTGGCATCACCTTCAACATTGTTTTGTGTACACATCGGTGATGCTTCTCCTGTAGGAGTTAAGGCATTGTGCAATCAAGGTGCTCTAGATATGATACCGACCAAACTTCTATGCCTCTCCTCAAGAAAAACAAGGGCTACTAGGTGTCCTCCCTCGGACCGCCACCACCTTTAGTTTCCCTCACCTCCAAGTGTCTTTCAGCGTCGATGAGGTGGGGACCCCTTTCTGGGTTGTATGTGTAATCTCTGTCCGCCTTAGCTTTAGTTAGGGTTAAGTCGCATTGTCTGGCCGACGAGATGGTGAGGTGATGGCATCATCGGCGACGAGGAATAAGTTCTCCCTAGATGGCAATGAGTTTTGCTCACGGTGTGCCGTCGATAGAAGTAGAAGGAAGACGGTGCTCAATTTTCTTCAAGGACATGGATGTAATTTTCTTATTCTTGTAAGCGTTGGTTTTAGCTAACATATGGTTTTGACCTTTTCAAAAAGGTGTTATAGATATTGATGAATGTCAAGGACAGATGATTGATGAGGTACTTAACAGACCATAATTTTGTGTTTGCTGACGTAATCATCGCTCCACTTTTTTCTAGTGCGACATTCATGGGATCATTACATACGCATTTGGTAGCTTGACCCAATTTTTGCCCCCTTGCTTGTGTGACTGAGTTGGGACTGGCTCAGTAAATGCATACTAAAATCCATTTTCTGCATATAGTTTGTTTGGCTGCATCCTCCCCAACCTGGTCGAGAAGAAACACACCCATGGTGTTTGGTTGCAGGCTTGCTCAAGGCAGGTGCAGAGTGTGTGGTGTTTGGTTACATGCAATATATGTGTATGATAACCTCTTGTTGGAGTGGTGAGGTTACCAACACAATGGTAAGTATGACATAGATTAATAGGCATAGCGTAAACACTCACAAGCACGACATAGATAAATAGGCATAACATAAAATGCTAAACGTACTATTAAACACATGGTTAAACGATAAGAAAATCACATCTAAGTGTGAACCATCCTATGCAAAAGTCTTCGGGTGCAGACATAACTTCCTAGGCATCCATGGCAAATGCCTCCTCGTGCTCGTGCTTCTTGCACTTTTCCACCACCTCAACATCGTCGTCATTGAAAACGATCACCTTTAGCGTGTTGGGAGTCGCCAACTTGAAAATAACGAGGTACCCGATCTGATTTGGTGAACAACGGCGAAGGGGGCCCATCCCTTATCAAGAGAGAGCCTGCCATTGATCATATGGACCGTCACCCTCCAGTAACTGGTGTTTGTCTTTAGCTTGAATTCCTATGGGACGACGGTCAAGTGCTTGGTGAACTTTAGTGGCATCGACAGCTGTTGGAAATATGCTCTAGAGGCAATAATAAATTGGTTATTATCATATTTCCTTGTTTGTGATAATCCTTTATTATCCATGCTAGAATTATATTGATCGGAAACTTAGATACATGTGTGGATACATAGACAACAACGTGTCCCTAGTGAGCCTCTACTAGACTAGCTCGTTGATCAAAGATGGTTAAGGTTTCCTAACCATAGACATGAGTTGTGATACGTCTCCAACGTATCTATAATTTATGAAGTATTCATACTATTATATTATCCATCGTAGATGTTTTATATGCATTTATATGCTATTTTATATGATTTTTGGGACTAACCTATTCACGTAGAGCCCAGTGCCAGTTTCTGTTTTTTCCTTGTTTTTGAGTTTTACAGAAAAGGAATTCCAGACGGAGTCCAATTGACGTGCTAATTTTTGATGATTTTTTACGGACCAAAAGAAGCCCCTTGAGTAAAAGACCTGGGTGTGGGCCCCTATCTCGTGGACGATTCGGAGACCCCCCCTGACGTGAGACTGATGCCAAAAATTTCTATAAATACAGAAACCTCCAGAAAATAACCTAGATCAGAAGTTCCGCCGCCGCAAGCCTCTGTAGCCACGAGAAATCAATCTAGGCCCTCTCGGCACCCCCACCAAGGGGCCATCATCATCGGAGGCCATGGAGGAGGATCCCGGAGGGGCCATCATCGCCATGAAGGCCAAGGACCAGAGGGAGAACCTCTCCCCATCCAGGGGGAGGCCATGGAGGAGGAAGCACAAGGGGGAGGGCCTCTCCTCCTCTCTCTCGGTGGCGCCGGAGTGCCATCGGGAGGGAAATCATCGGCGCGGTGATCGTCTTCATCAACATCACCATCATCATCACCATCCTCATCTCTTTTACGTGGTCCACTCTCCCGCACCCCACTGTAATCCCTACTTGAACATGATGCTTTATGCCACATATTATGATCCAATGATGTGTTGCCATCCTATGATGTTTTGAGTAGATATCTTTTGTTTTTAGGTTGATTGATGATCTAGATTGGTACGAGTTGTATGTTTTATTTGGTGCTGTCCTATTGTGCCATCCATGTCGCGCAAGCGTGAGGGAATCCCGCTGTAGGGTGTTGCAATACGTTCATGATTCGCTTATAGTGGGTTGCTTGAGTGACAGAAGCATAAACCCGAGTAAGGGGCTTGTGGCGTATGGGATAAAGGGGACTTGATGATTTAATGCTATGGTTGGGTTTTACCTTAATGATCTTTAGTAGTTGCGGATGCTTGCTAGAGTTCCAATCATAAGTGCATATGATCCAAGAATAGAAAGTATGTTAGCTTATGCCTCTCCCTCATATGAAATTGCAATAACGACTACCGGTCTTGTTAACAATTGCCTAGGATAATTCCGCACACCGATCCATCATTATTCCACACTCGCTATTTATAATATTTAGTAATATATTATTTTATGATAACATCACCTACTTTTATATTTTAGCTCTCCGATATCATGCAAAGTTATCCTCTTCATACCCACAACGTAGTTTTATTTCTCGTATCTAGTTGGAAGCAAACGTTCGGTGTACGTAGAGTCGTATCAGTGGCAAATAGGACTTGAGAGAATATTGATCTTACCTTTAGCTCCTTGTGGGTTCGACACTCCATACTTATCACTTCCACCTTTGGAAATTGCTACGATGATTCCCTGCACTTAGGGATTATAAAACTCTTTTCTGGCGCCGTTGCCGGGGAGCAATATCGTGGGGTTGATATTCTCGTGTGTGCTTGTTTGCTTTCTTCACTAAGTAGATTTTGCTTTTCCTTTTTGCTTCTATTTAGTCGTGGGTGAAACATACAAAAAAAATAATGAAAATAAAAAAATTACTTGCCTCTCATGCCTAAAAAAGTTTTTCAAAAAGAGAAGTGATTGGAAAGTTATGCATTGAAGAAGTGAGGGTCGACCTTGAGCACTTGTGTTCATGCTCACGGAAACAATGTAGAATTTTTAATGGAAGTTTCTCTGTAAATAATTATCACCTTGTATATATCCATTGTCTTATAAAAATAATGTGCCAAGATATGGTTTTAGGATGATTAGATTGCTTGTTTACTATGTGCAGAACAAAAACAGAAACTTTGGCTGTAGCGCGTGATTTTACATTTTTTACTGGAAGGTCAAATCGGTATGAAACTTTTTTCACATTACTTATGTACAAAGTTTTCAAATTTTCATATTTATTTCATAATTTTTGGAGTTACATAAGTTTACTAAACTTCCAGATTACTACAGACTGACCAGTTTTTGACAGATTTTGTTTTTCGCGTGTTGTTTGGTTATTTTGATGAATCTATGGCTAGTATCGGGGGGTATGAACCATAGAGAAGTTGGAATACAGTAGGTTTAACACCAATATAAGAAAATAATGAGTTAATTACAGTACCTTAAAGTGGTAGTTTGCTTTATTACACTAACGGATCTCACAAAGTTTTTGTTAAAGTTTTGTGTGGATGAAGTGTTCGAAGATCGAGGAGCTATCAATATGAGAAGAATAAAGAGAGGCAAGAGTTCAAGCTTGGGGATGCCCAAGGCACCCCAAGTAAATATTTCAAAGGATACTCAAGCATCTAAGCTTGGGGATGCCCCGGTTGGCATCCCATCTTTCTTCTTCAACAAATATCGGTATACCTCGGTTTTTGTTTTGTTCACATGATTTGTGTCCTTTGTGTTTTTTTCCTTTAAGAACCATGCTAGTATGAGTTAGCCCTTCATTTATTTATAGAATACTTCATGTGCTTCACTTATATCTTTTAAGTATGATCTTATAGAATTGCTCTTTGTGCTTCAGTTAAATCTTTTGAGTATGGTTTTATAGAATGCTTCGTGTGCTTCACTTACATATTTTCAGCTTGGATATTGGTTAGTCTATATTAATTGTAGAATGATCCATGAAATTCACTTATATCTTTTGGAGTATGAATAATACTATCATCTCAAGTGGGTTTGTAAGAGTGTCAACTTTAGGAATTAGTGATCCCACTATTCCGAATGAGAAGAATTTTGCTTATGTGGAGAGTAGAAAAAATTCTATGCTTGTAGATCATGAAAAGAATGATTTATGTGATGGTTATATTGTTGAATTCATTCATGATGCTACTGAAAATTATTATGAGGGAGTAATTTATGCTTGTAGGAGTTGCAATAATACCAAGTTTCCTCTCTATGTGCTTAAAGTTTTGAAGTTATACTTGTTTTGCCTTCCTATGCTAGTTGATTCTTGTTCCTATAAATTATGTGCTCACAAAATCCCTAGGCATAGTAAGTGGATTAGATTTAAATTTTCTAGTCATATTCTTCATGATGCTCTCTCTATGCTTCAATTCTTTTCTTTTATGTGAGCATCATTGAAATCATCATGCCTAGCTAAAAGGCATTACAAAAAAGCGCTTGTTGGGAGACAACCCAATATCTACCCTTGTTGTCTTTGTGTGTTTACATGATTAAGCTACTGTAGTAATCATGTTTTATATCTTTTGTTTCAATAAATTGCCAAGTAAGACCTTTGGGAAGACTTCGGTGAAAGTTAATGTGATCTTGCTGTAAAAAACAGAAACTTTGCGCTCACAGGATTAGCTGCCATTTTTTACAGAAGAGTGATTTTGAGTTGATTCTTTTTGAAGAATATAAATAGACATATTCCTCACGTCCACCAATTTATTTCATAATTGTTTGAGTAGCATAAGTATGGTAGTTTTTCAGATCATTACAGACTGTTCTGTTTCTGACAGATTCTGTTTTCATTGCATAGTTTGCTTGTTTTCTAGTTTCTATGGCTTATATTTCTCAATATAAATTGTAGAAATGATATGGTACAGTAGGAATTGTGTGAGAACAATTATGAACCTTGTCTTTGACAGTACCAAAGTGAATGGTTTACTCTTTATCATACTAACCTATCTCACGAAGTTCCGTTAAGTTCTGTGTGATTGAAGTTATCAAGCTTTGGGTAAGATATTGACATGAGGAGAATAAGGAGCGGAAAGACCCTAATATTGGGGATGCCCAAGGCACCCAAAGGTAATATTCAAGGAAGACTCAAGCGCCTAAGCTTGGGGATGCCCCGGAAGGCATACCCTCTTTCATCTTCAGAACTATCGGTATACTTTACTCGGAGCTATATTTTTATTCGTCACATGATATGTGTTTTGCTTGGAGTGTATTTTCAATTTTACTTGCTGTTTGAATAAAATCATTGGATCTGAAATCTTGAATGAAAAAGAATCCTCCCATGGCTAGTTAATTATTTGACTACTCAGTGTTCTTCACTTATATCTTTTGGAGTAGTTTGTCATTTACTCACGCGCTTCACGTATATCCTATGAGTAAATGGTTGAATGAATTGAATATCATAAATTTGAATTTATGTATGTTTCATATGCTTATACCATGGGGAGTAATGACTTCACACAGAATAAGTATAGGTAGTAAACTTATTAAAAGTTAGCAAACGCAGAATTGGTCACTTGAACAATTCATGAAAGAATATTGAAGGAAGAGAGATTTCACATATAAATATACTATCTTGGACATCTTTTGTAATTGTGAGCACTCATTAAAATATGACATGCTAAAAGGTTGATGTTGGACAAGGAAGACAACTTAATGGGATATGTTTTCCTATATCCGAAATGTTATATTATCTTGGATCATCCAACATGTTGAGCTTGCCTTTCCCTCTCATGCTAAACAAATTCTTTGCACCAAGTAGAAATACTACTTGTGCTTCCAAACATCCCTTAAACTAGTTTTGCCATGAGAGTGTTGGGGAACGTAGTAATTTCAAAAAAATTCCTATGCACACGCAAGATCATGGTGATGCATAGCAACGAGAGGGGAGAGTGCCGTCCACGTACCCTCATAGACCGTAAGCGGAAGCGTTATGACAATGCGGTTGATGTAGTCGTGCGTCTTCACGATTGACCGATTCTAGTACCGAACGTACGACACCTCCACGATCTGCACACGTTCAGCTGGGTGACGTCCCACGAACTCACGATCCAAAGAGAGCTTGAGGAGAGTTTCACAAGACGACGGGCGTGATGACGGTGTTGATGAAGCTACCGATGCAGGGCTTCGCCTAAGCACCGCTACGATATGAGCGAGATGGATTATGGTGGAGGGGGGCACCGCACACGGCTAAAGATCAATGATCAACTTGTGTATATTGGTGTGCCCCCCGCCCCCGTATATAAAGGAGCTGGGGGAGAGGGGGAGGCAGCTGGCCAGGAGGAGGGCGCGCCAAGGGGGTAGTCCTACTCCCACCGGGAGTAGGACTCCTCATTTCCTAGTAGGAGTAGGAGAAGGGGGAAGGAGGAGAGATGGGGGAAGGAAAGGGGGGCGCTGCCCCCCCTCCTTGTCCAATTCAGACTAGAGGGGGAGGGGGCGTGCGGACCTACCTTGGCCGCCCCTCCTCTTCTCCACTAAGGCCCAAAAGGCCCATTACACTCCCCGGGGGGTTCCGGTAACCCCCCGGTACTCCGGTATATGTCCGAACTTGCCCGGAACACTTCCGAAGTCCAAACATAGTCATCCAATATATCGATCTTTATGTCTCGGCCATTTTTAGACTCCTTGTCATATCCCTGATCGCATCCGGGACTCCGAACTACCTTCGGTCATCAAATCACATAACTCATAATATAAATCGTCACCGAACATTAAGCGTGCGGACCCTACGGGTTCGAGAACTATGTAGACATGACCGAGACACATCTCCGGTCAATAACCAATAAGCGGAACACGGATGCTCATATTGGCTCCTACATATTCTACGAAGATCTTTATCGGTCAAACCGCATAACTACATACGTTGTTCCCTTTGTCATCGGTGTGTTACTTGCCCGAGATTCGATCGTCGGTATCACCATACCTAGTTCAATCTCGTTACCGGCAAGTCAATTTACTCGTTCCGTAATGCATCATCCCGCAACTAACTCATTAGTCACATGATTGCAAGGCTTATAGTGATGTGCATTACCGAGAGGGCCCAGAGATACCTCTCCGACAATTGGAGTGACAAATCCTAATCTCGATCTATGCCAACTCAACAAGTACCATCAGAGACACCTGTAGAGCACCTTTATAATCACCCGCCACGTTGTGACGTTTGGTAGCACACAAATTGTTCCTCTGGTATTCGGGAGTTGCATAATCTCATAGTCATAGGAACATGTATAAGTCATGAAGAAAGCAATAGCAACAAACTAAACGATCAAGTGCTAAGCTAACGGAATGGGTCAAGTGAATCACATCATTCTCTAATGATGTGATCTCGTTAATCAAATGACAACTCATGTCTATGGCTAGGAAACTTAACCATCTTTGATTCAACGAGCTAGTCAAGTAGAGGCATACTAGTGACATTATGTTTGTCTATGTATTCACACATGTACTAAGTTTCCGATTAATACAATTCTAGCATGAATAATAAACATTTATCATGATATAAGGAAATATAAATAACAACTTTATTATTGCCTCTAGGTCATATTTCCTTCAGAGAGTCCACCATACCTACCTATGGATTGAGTAAGATCATTCAAGTAAGTTGTCATCGGTGCATGCAATAAAAATTGCTCTCTGAATATGTATGATCTATTAGTGCAAAGAAAATAAGCTTTATCTGAACTTGTGATAGGGAAGAAATAAAAGCGACAATTTGCATAATAAAGGTCTCTATCACAAGAGGCAATATAAAGTGACGTTCTTTTGCATTAAGATTTTGTGCATCCAACCTTAAAATCGCATGACAACCTCTGCTTCCCTCTGCGAAGGGCCTATCTTTTACTTTTATCTTCTACCCTTATACAAGAGTCATGGTGATCATCACCTTTCCTTTTTTTACACCTTTTCCTTCGGCAAGCACTTTGTGCTGGAGCAATCTGGATATATATATACACTTGGATGTAGGTTTTCATAAAGTATTATTGTTGACATTACCCTTGAGGTAAAAGGTTGGGAGGCAAAACTATAAGCCCCTATCTTTCTTTGTGTCCGATTAAAACTTTGAACCCATAAATATCACATGAGTGTTAGCAATTGTGAAAGAGTATATGATAGTTTTGTATGTGGGATTTGCTAAATCAAAGCTCTTACATAGACCCTTCCTGAAAATAAGATGAATTGCAATTGTTGATGACTAAGAGCATTGTTTGTTAGTTTTCAAGAAAGTTTATGATCTATACTTTAACATGTGAATAGCTTGTTACTTGATCATGAAAAGTTTTATGAGATGACCTACTGTTATGACATATAATGATGCAAGAAAAGGTGATTGAAATTATCATTGATCAAACTTGTGCACCTGCTAGCATTCACACTTCATAAATTATTTCTTTTATCATTTACCTACTCGAGGACGAAGTTGTCATTTGATAACAGGATCACATCATTAGGAGAATGATTTCATGGACAAGACCTAAACTATAACGTAGCATATGATCGTGTCAAGTTTATTGCTATCGTTTTCTGCATGTCAAGCATATATGTTCATATGACCATGAGATCATGCAACTCATTGACACTGGAGGAATACCTTGTGTGTATCAAATGTCGCAACGTAACTGGGTGACTATAAAGGTGCTCTACAGGTATCTCCGAGGGTGTCTGTTGAGTTGGCATGGATCAAGACTAGGATTTGCCACTCCGGATGACAGAGAGGTATCTTTTGGCCCTCTCGGTAATACAACATCACAGGAAGCTTGCAAGCAATGTGACTAATGAGTTAGCCACGAGATCTTGCATTATAGAACGAGTGAACAGACTTGCCGGTAACGAGATTGAACGAGGTATGGAGATACCGATGATCGAATCTCGGGCAAGTAACGTACCGATAGACAAAGGGAACTGCATACGGGATTAGTGGAATCCTTGACATTGAGGTTCGACCGATGAGATCTTCATAGAATATTTAGGAACCAATATGGGCATCCAGGTCCCGCTATTGGTTATTGACCGTGGAGGTATCTCGGTCATGTCTGCATAGTTCTTGAACCCATAGGGTCTACACACTTAATGTTTGGTGATGATATAAGTATAGTTGAGCCATTATGGTGGTTCCCAAATGTTGTTCGGAGTCCTGGATGAGATATCGGATGTGATGAGGAGCTCCAGAATGGTCTGGAGCTAAAGATTGATATATTGGACGAAGGGTATTGGAGTCTGGAATTGTTCCGAAGTACCGGGTGATGACCAGCATGACTGAAAGGTGTTTCAGGGGGGGGGGGCAAACCAGCCCACTAAGGGGCCGAGCGCCCCCTCACCCAATCTCACATAACCAGGAGGGTTGGGGCGCCCCCTAGGGCTTCCCACCACTTTGTCTTGGGGGCCAAGTCTCCTAGGGGGAAAACCCATTTAGGGTTTCCCTCTTGTGGCCGCCGCCCCCTAGATTGGATCTAGGGGCGCCCTTCCTCTCCTCCTTTCCCCTATATATAAAGAGGTAGAGAGAGGGCAGCCGCACCCATACAGATCTATTCGTGCCACCGCTGCCCTTCGTCTTCCTCATAGCCATCTTCTTCTCCTTAGTGCTTAGCGAAGCTCTGCTGAGATTTCTCCACCACCACCGCCATCACACAATCGTGCTTCCGGAGGACTTGAGATACTACTTCATCGCTGATCGAGGAGGTGAAGGCGTTATCAAGCCGTACGTGTGTTGAACACGGAGGGGGCCGTCCATTCAACACTTGAATTGGGAGTTCGCGGGACGGATCGTGATTGGATCGCGAAGACGTTCGACTACATCAACCGCATTTTTTAATGCTTCCTCTTAGCGATCTACAAGGGATGTAGATCCAATCTCTCCTCTCGTAGATGGTCATCTCCTAGATTGGATCTTCGTGAGCATAGGAAATTTATTGTTTCCCATGCAACGTTCCCCAATAGTGGTATCAGAGCTAGGTCAATGCGTAGATGACATCACGAGTAGAACACAAAGGAGTTTGTGGGTGTTGATATTCAGATTGCTTCCTTCCTTGGTCTTTTCTTGATTCGGCGGTATTGTGGGATGAAGCGGGCCGGACCAACTTTACATGTCCACGTACATGGGACCGGTTCCATCGACAGACATGTGACTTTGTTGCATAAAGATGGATGGTGGGTGTCTATCTCTCCCACCTTAGTTGAATCGGATTCGACAAAGGCGGTTCTTGTAGAAGGTTAAATAGCAACTTGCATATCACCGTTGTGGCTTTTGATACGTCTCCAACGTATCTATAATTTCTGATTGTTCCATGTTGTTATATTATCATTCTTGGATGTTTTACAATCATTTTATAGTCATTTTATATAATTTTTTGGTACTACCATATTGACATAGTGCCCAGTGCCAGTTGCTGTTTATTGCATGTTTTTTTACATCACAGGAAATCAATATCAAATGGAGTCCAAACGCAGCGAAACTCCTTGAGGATTTTTTGGGCCAGAAGACATCCAGTGGGCCAAGGAAGCACCTGGGGGTGCCTCGAGGGGAGCAGCACCCACCAGGGCACGTCAGGAGGCCCAGGCGCGCCCTGGTGGGTTGTGCCCACCTCGGGTGCCCCCTAAACCGCCTCTTTGCTCTATAAATATCCCAATATTCCAATAACCCTAGGGGAGTCAACAAAAATCAATTCCAGCCGCCGCAGAGTCCAGAACCACCAGATCGAATCTAGACACCATCATGGAGGGGTTCACCACTTCCATTGGTGCCTTCGATGATGCGTGAGTAGTTCTTTGTAGACCTACAGGTCCGTAGTTATTAGCTAGACGGCTTCCTCTCTCTCTCTCTCTCTCTCTCTCTCTCTCTCTCTCTCTCTCTCTTGATTATCAATATAATGGTCTCTTGGAGATTCATATGATGTAAGCCTTTTTGCGGCGTGTTTGTTGTGATCCGATGAACTTTGAATCAGATCTATGTTTTTATCCATGAAAGTTACTTGAGTCTTCTTTGATCTCTTATATGCGTGATTTCTTACAGCCTTGTATTTCTTCTCTAATATTTGGGTTTTGTTTGGCCAACTTGATCTATTTATCTTGCAATGGGAAGAGGTGATTTGTAGTGGGTTCGATCTTATGGTGCTTGATCCCAGTGATAGAAGGGGAACCGACACGTATGTATCGTTGCTACTAAGGATAACAAGATGGGATCTATATCTTCACAATAGATAAACAGATCTTGTCTACATCATGTCATCATTCTTATTGCATTACTCCATGTTTCATGAACTTAATACACTAGATGCATGCTGGATAGCGGTCGATGTGTGGAGTAATAGTAGTAGATGCAGGCAGGAGTCGATCTACTAATCTTGGACGTGATGCTTATATAATGATCATTGCCTGGATATCGTCATGATTATTCGAAGTCCTATCAATTGCCCAACAGTAATTGTTTTCCCACCGTTTGTTATTTTTCTTGAGAGAAGCCACTAGTGAAACCTATGTCCCACCGGTCTCTTTTCATCATATTTGCCTTTGCGATATATTTTCCTTTGCATTTATTTTCAGTTCTATTAAACCAAAAATACAAAAATACCTTGCTGGAATTTATCTGTTCTGCGATCTATTTATCCTATCTACCACTTTTATCTCACGTTATTTTCCTATCTTGAGGCGCCGTACCTGAAAGGGATTGACAACCCCTTTAACACGTCAGGTTGCAAGTATTTATTATTTGAGTGCAGGTGCTGTTTATGTGGTGTGATGAGGTTCTCCTACTGGTTCGGCAACCTTGGTCTCATCACTAAGGGAAATACCTACCGTCGCTATACTGCATCATCGCTTCCTCTTTGGGGAAATACCGACGTAGTTCTAGCAGATATCAAAAGGAATTTCTGGCGCCGTTGCCGGCAAGGATCTTCAACATCAACCAGGTTCCTAATCACAAATCTCATCTCCTCGCAATTTACATTATTTGCCATTTGCCTCTCGTTTTCCTCTCCCCCACTTCAGAAAAATTTGTCGTTTTATTCGCCCTCTTTTTCGTTCGCCTTTTTTGCGTCAGATCTGTTTTCGCGTGCAATCTTGTTTATCACTTTTTGTTGTTATGGTTTTCTCTTCTTCTATTGCGTGCATCCTCGAGAATGAGGTTCTCAACTTTAAACAAAGGGGAGGAGAAAATTTAAAAGATGCTTGGTATAGGATTTGCAATGCTCATAATAGATCTATCCGTAAGCAATCTACCGTTGTTCTTCTTCGTTGTTTTTATGAGGGCATGACCACTTGGTATAGATTCGTCCTTGATATGATTACTGGTGGTAACTTCGTGATGTGTCCTTCTCTTGATGCTTTTAATGCTTTGGGAAATTTAGTGGGTTCACCACCACTCGTGATTAATGTAACAATATTGACTCTCGAGCATGTTATGGAAAGACTAGATGCTATTGAAAAGAAAATGCTTACCGTAGAACATAGTGGAAACTTAGATAGAAAATGCAAAGTTATGCTACTAAGGTTGGTTCAAAGGCGGGAGACGTTTTTAAGTTGCTAAAAGAAAAGGGAACTATAATTCATGAAAGAATCGAAGAAAGCCCGTCTAGGACTGATAAACTAGAAGAATTTTTTTCTAATCTAGGAATGGATTTTTCTTCCGCTAAAACTCCCGTGAAAATTAGCAAGACTAGTCAAGTCACTAAAAACAAAGGTGCATCTTCTAGCAATGATAAAGAAGATCTTAAGATGATTAGTATCCATCCCAACTTTATTGAAGTCATAAGAGACCCTTTTTGCGAAAATAAGTTTTTCAATCTCATGCCTAGAAGTATTATCGCTGATAATTTATATGCAAAATCCTTGAAAAATCCTAGTATTCGATCAAAGAATTGGACAAAGATGACAAAACTTAGATCATACGCGTTATGCCTAGCTAGGGGCGTAAAACGATAGCACTTGTTGGGAGGCAACCCAATGAATAATTTGTTTTGCTTTTTTTTATGTTCTTGTGTGTTAACACAATTATGCTACTTTTTATGATTGTGTTCTTTGTGTTTTAGTTAGTGTTTGTGCCAAGCAAGGCCTTTGGGAAGGTTTGGGTGAAAGTTTATTTGATCTTGCTGAAAAACAGAAACTTTTGTGCTCACGAGATTATTTGTCATTTTTAACAGAAGAATGATTTTGAGTTGATTATTTTTGCAGAAGATTAATAGACAAATTTTCACGTCCACCAATTTATTGTAGAATTTTTGGAGTTACATAAGTATTCGAAATATTGAGATTATTACAGACTGTTCTGTTTTTGACAGATTCTGTTTTCTTTGCTTTGTGTGCTTGTTTTGATGATTCTATGGTTTTATTTGATGAATTTTTGCTATATAAAAGTTGGAATACATTAGGTATAATGCAAAATAAAAATAAGAATAGGTTTTATACAGTACTTATAGTAGTGGTTTGCTTTCTTATAATAACGGATCTCACGAAGGTTTTGTTTGAGTTTTGTGTGATTGAAGTTTTCAAGTTTTGGGTGATCTTACGATGGATGAAGGAATAAGGATTAGCAAAAGGCTAAGGTTGGGGATGTCCGAGGCACCCCAAGATAATATTCAAAGAATTAGCAAGCAACTAAGCTTGGGGATGCCCCCGAGTGGCATCCCCGCTTTCTTCTAACAACCATCGGTATTTTACTTGAAGCTATATTTTTATTCATGACGTAATATGAGTTTTGCTTGGAGCGTCTTGTATGATATGAGTCTTTGCTTGTTTTGCTTTGTGTTCTAAGTGTTGAATCCTTGCTGGTCACACCCTTTTGAGAGAGCCAAAAATTATGCTATGCTTGCTCCTATGCTTCACTTAAATTTTTGGGATTATTCCATCTGTGCCCCCAATTCCTTAGTTGTGCTCAGTTTTCCCCACGCTCCAAACTTTTGCTCACTTTCCCCCACTCCCTTAGCTAAAACTCTCACAAATGTTCATAGCAGACGTTTGCCGTTTGGCCAGTAACTCTGACTTGTGGGGCCACGTTGGACTCTGTTGACCGTGGCTGTGGCTTCGCTGGTTGGGCCGTGTTTGTGTTCATAGGACGGGCCCGTTAGTTTGTTGGTAATAAATTAAAAAAGCCTGCTATCGATGGATGAGCCTGCTATGCATGCCCGGCTTTGGCATCGATGCAGCCTGGTATGCATGCGAACGCCGCCACGCATGCATCTAGTGACCTAGACCTAATCGCATGCATGCAAGCCGACACACACGCATCGATCCGTGCCGCACGGTTGCCGGTGGATTCAGTCGCTCCACAGCATCGTTTCACCCGTCGCAGGCCTATGTGCCAGTGGTATAAGGGGAAGGCTGCATGCTCGCATCCATATGTCCACGCATCGGTTCAAGCCGCACGGCTGCCGCTCGATTCAGTTGTGGCATCGATTCACGCAGAGCACGCAGAAGGGGAGGCAGGCAGACGTGCACGCAGAGCACGCTCGCATCGACGTTCACACATTGATGATCACATCGGTTCACGCACGCACTGAGTCACGATCTACGCTGTTTCCGCGTGTACCCTCTTCGTCTCCCCTGGCTATTTAAACCGCCCTTCATTGCCTCTTCTTCTACATATCCATCTGCACCTCCCCCTTCTCTTCTTCCCCCAAAAGCCAAAGCAAACACTCAACGAAGCGAGCAAGATGCAGTACAACGGGCCGACATTCCAAGAGCCGCCCACCATGCCGGAACTGCGGTACCCCGCCAACGTCATCGTCGAGGCATCGGTCCACGTGTGGGCATTCTCACGCTGGAGGGGTAGCACGGAGCTTGCGCGGGGGTTCCTCCATGCGGGCTTCAACCACCTCCCGGCGGGCTCGCCGCCCATGTTCAACCTCGTGGAGCAGCGTCCCCACGCCAACGCTCTAGTGGTAGGGCTCGTCGCCCACTTCACCAAAGGTTCGATGCCTACTACCTGCTCGGCAAGGTGTATTGGTGTGGGTACGAGTTCATCGCATTCACCACCTATAACATCTTCACCGACTTCGAGAGCGTCTTCCCCGCTCTCAACCGCATGCACAGCCTCCCGTACTACCTCGGCGAGAACGGCCTTGAGGAGGAGCAGTAATGAAGCCGGCGGCGAAGAAGACGGTGAAGCCGGTGGTTAAGGTGAAGACGACGGTGAAGACATGGCGTGTTGCCCTAACTACCCTATCTACTATGTAGTGTGAGTTTGGTGTGTGTGTTGCCTTAGATAGCTACCCTACCTATGTAAGGTTAATTATCTATCGGTGTTATGTTATATGTAAGAACTTGTGTTGCCCTAGCAACCCTATCTAAGTTAAGTTATGTGTGTTATATTAATGCTTTGTTATGTTTGTATTTTGTTTGTCCCAAGTTTAGACACGACTAATTGACGTGGGCAAAATTAACCAAACTAACTAAAAATGATGTGTTTGTAGATGCCTTCTAAAAATAAGAACATATTGTACGCGGCTTTGGTTTGGGAGCTCTGTATTTTTTTTGGTATTCCAAGAATACTTTGGTTTCCAGAAATATTGAAGTATCAAATACTTTGAGATGTTTGGCTTTAGTCAAAAGTGTAGTTTTATATACTTTAATATCTAGAAAACTACACTATTTTTGAAGTATATAAAAAAGAGGGTTGGACCTCTTTTTCCAATACTGAAGTATTGGTTCACTAGGCATAATAATATTGCGGTTTGCAAATACTTTGATTCTAAAATTACTTCACCGCCAAACTAAGCAAGGTTGTGAGCAAGCAAAACAAAAGCAAATATGGTGAAGAGAAATCAAATCAAAAAAAATGAAGGGACCCATAAAGGAAATCCAAAAAAAAATCCTCAATGAAATAGGAGAGATTGGGCAATCAAATTAATGAAAAAATCAATCAGAAACAAGAAAGAACAAAGCAATCATTCCTAAACAAAAAAAGAAACATCGCTTGTTTCTGGGCCTCATTTATCCTTTGTGGGCCTATTGCAGCTTGATTCTCTTTGGGCCCGCAAACTAGGTTTTTTTTCTATCAGAACTGACGAACTCGGGGACAAAAGTTTGGCAAGTGCGAGAGAGAAGAGATGAACTTGATGTATATCCCTTGTGCTGCTCAAGTATCGCCATTGTCATCTGACGAAGCTAGGGTATGATCCAACACTCAAGGTTATTAGCTAACAAAAATAATCCTATCATCGAACTGGTAGATGTCTTACGCCGAAACATATGATAAAGAACTGCATACATTCAGAGATCGTGATTTGCACTAAAAAGAGTTGAATTTGAGATAAGCAGACTTGGATTGCTAAACAGTGGCAACAATAAGAGACAAACATCTCTAACGAGAGATGGCCATCAAATAAAAAATTCCTAGAGCAAGTATTCCTAAAGCTATCAGATTGGATTGCTTCTTCAACTCAATCAGCTGCTTGAAGTTCTTGTTCATCTTCTTCAATTCCGTCTTCAGTTCGACATCTACCACCGTCGGGTATTCCGGACGCGCTGCTGCTGCCGGAGCGGCACTGTCATGGGGCAGATTGAACTCGCGGATTGCATTCCCCCTCGAATCCAGCAAGCCCAACCCTTGAAGCCTCTGGATGTAATCATCCATCCACTCGAAATGGTGGCATTTCTTCATGATCTAAAAACGAAATCATGTAACCTAAATCCCAAATAATGACAGATTTTTTGAGAAATTAGAGATAAAGGATGCAAGGAAAACTCAGATCTAACCTGCCCCTCCGGCTTGCTCTCGCATTTGACGAACTCGCGCCCAAAGTTACCATTCTTATCCTCCTTCGAAGTCAACCGCTTCAGTGGTGCAGTCCGTGGGCAGTCAGTGCATCGAGTCTTCGGCACTGGACCATACACCGGCCACGTGGAACAAGGGGTTGACGAGGAGGTCGACATATCGCCGGAGAGGAAGAAACAGAGGAATTGCTCGAGAGGAAGAAGAACGAGAGGATGGGGAAAGAAATAGAGGAACTGCTCGAGATCTGCTCGATGCCTTTGTCTGTCAGATGGAGAAGTGTAGCGACCAGACCCAAATGGATCCAGTGCTCTGTGCTTAGTGTCATCCCTGGATCGAATGCCGACACCACCACAAGATTTCAAGGATTTATAGCAGAGTAGCAATCACACACTTATTACATCGTTGTCCACAAGGGAACTTAATACAATAGTATGGCTTAAGGCCATCTAATGATAACAATGAAGGCTTGGAAGATAAGTGAGTCCATCAACTCCATCGGCATCACCGAGTATAGAACCACGACCTAACACCTTACTCGTAAATGCGAAAAATGCGCAGCGTGAAAAGTTGCAGCCCGAAAACGGTCAATTGACACATGGAATATCTTGGCAATGTAACACATAGAGGACAATGAAGGAATAAGCCTATACTACATGCATATATGGCTGGTGGTAAGGCTCTCTGATTTACATTTTGCATAAAGCTGGTTTTCCCTACATCAAAGGAATAATTTTATTTAACTATCATGGTGGTTGTTAAACATTGAGAATGGTTGACAAGATCCTCAATCCCAATTAAAAAGTACTCATTAAAACCCAATAACTTTATTTTTAGAAGTAACATGTTGAGATTCACATGATATTCAAGTACTAGATACTCAAGATTGTCCATGACCGGGGACACGGCTAATCATGATTAGTTTTTACACTCTGCAGAGGTTTGCGCACTTTTCCCCACAAGACTCGATCGCCTCCGTTTGGTTCTCGCACTACATGGTGTTTGAGAGACGGATGACCGAGACACAGTCTTTCAGAAGCGCTAGCACCTTACTTGTGGGTAGACGGTACACCTACTTTCCCTACATACGCTAGTCTACCCGTAAGAGTTCGCACAACTTAGTCAACTATGCGAGCCCATAATTGGCTTGTGGCTGCACATGGAAGTTTCTAGTTTGAATAATCTTATGATCCCTTAGAGCACGGGTGGCGGTCAGAAGAAATCTGAGCAAGTCTCGATAGAAACCAGGTGCCTCAATCCACCCAGATGTGTGTTTAGGTTGCCACCTTAGATAAACCATTAAATTAACAATCTCACATCTGTCATGGATATCACTCACCCAATCCACGTCTACTAGCATAGCATAGCATAATAAGCAAACGTAGAAGTAACTCCCAAGGTTTCATAAATAAAACAGGTAATATGTACTACCTCAATCTACTTCCCATCCCACAATTTAATTAGATCCTAACCATGCAAGTGTTTGAGGGTTTGATCTAATGCAATAAAACTGGGTAGTAGAAAAGGTATGATCAAAGTGTTACTTGCCTTCTTGATGATCCATGAGTCCTAGAGATTCAAATAACAAGCGGCGCACTACGGGTGATCTAACGCAGACAAACAACAAGCATACAATAAGTACTCATCTAATGCATGTGGAAATCTCGAATAAAAGATCTAACCAGATAGTTCAACTTAAGAACCCTGGTTGCAAAAGAATCGAATCAAATAAAGCATCGAAAGTCGGAACTCGAGAGAGAACGACTCGGTTTAGCAAATCTGAAAATAAGTCAAAATTTTACAGTAGCAAAACTCTGTGTAAGTAGGTTAGTCGAACGGCGGTTTCAGAACGAAACTCCAGCGCTTGAATCACACGATTCCGATAAACGAGCAAGAAATAAAACAGATTTGAAAATCAGATCGGAAATCGAATCTGAAAAATAACGGATTAAATCCGATTTAAAAGAAAACAACGAACGGATTAAATAACGGACGTTCGTTAACAGAACTAATCCAACGAACACGTTCATTGAAACGAACGGGTCGGTGAACGTTCACTAAATAAGAAAACCGAAAAAAAATAAAACCGTCTAGGTTTTTGAAAAAAACCGAACATCTCAAAAAAAACAGATCGGGTTTTTCAAAGAAAACCGGATCGGGCGGGGTTTGTGGCGGCGGCTACCTCCGCGGCTTGGCCGCGGGCTCGCAGGCTCGGGTCGGGCGACGGGCGGCAAGAGGCGGCGAGTCGGGAGGTCGGCGGGAGGCGGCGTCAGGCGGGCGGCTCGAGGTGAGGAGAGAGGGGGGCCGGTGTATAAATAGAAGGGGGCTCCGGTGCCTTGGGGGAGGGGCACGGCGGCGGGTCCGGCGTGTCCGACGGACACGGGCGGCGGTGGCGGTGGCATGCGTGGCGTGGGCTCATGGCGGGCTGTGAGGAGAGAGGGAGGTGGGCGGGGCACAGGCTGGTTGGGCAGGCCTTGGGCCTTAGGCAGTTTTTTTTTAAACAAAACTAAACGAATTAAAAAAAATACCAAACGAACTCCGATTTTAATAAAATAAATTTTCCCCGACTCCTAAAAATGAGTCGAACAAAATGAACTTTAAAAACGCAAACATGCATAAATTTTTAAAATGCTCATTTTTGCCTAAGCAAAACAAATCTTCCAAAACCAAATTTTGATTTATTTATAATATCTTCATTTTTCCTAAATGTTGGGAAAGTCATATTATTCCCTCTCTTAAGTTTTTATAGGAAAAACTATATGAAGATAATTAAATAAATCCAATGATCCTATTTTCAAAATTTGAGAAATCCCAAATATGAAAATAATGAAACTTCCAACTCTCTCCGAGGGTCCTTGAGTTGCGTGAAATTTTCTAGGATCGGAAAAATGCGAGAAAATATGATATGCATGATGACCTAATGTATAACATTCCAAATTGAAAATTTGGGATGTTACAAACCTACACCCTTAAGATGAATCTCGCCCTCGAGATTCGGGTTGAATAGAAAATAGGTGAGGGTGGTCTTTGAGCAAAATTTCCTCCCTTTCGGTGGCTTCATCCTCGGTGTGGTGGCTCCAATGAACTTTGCCAAACTTGATAACCTTGCTTTGCGGGTAACTCTGCTTTGGCATAATCTAGAATCTTAACCGGTTTTTCCTCATATGTCAAGTCATCCTTCAACTGAATTGCTTCCAAAGGGCACTGTGTCTCTTAACGGTACCTCTGCTATCTCGGGTGACATTTCTTCAATCGAGAAACATGGAATACATCATGAACTCCCCGACAGTCCTTCCGGTAATTCCAACTTATAAGCAACTTCTCCCATGCGTTGCAAAATCTTATACGGTCCAACAAGCGTGGTGCTAACTTTCCTTTAACTCCAAAGCGCTTAACTCCTCGGGTGGGGATACTCGAGATATACTCATCTCCAACTTCATACTCAATCGCTGGCGCTTTGAATCGGCATAGCTCTTTTATGCCGGACTGGGCTACCTTGAGCTGTCTCGAATCAACTTAACTTTCTGTTCGGACTCCTTAATCAAATCTGGTCCAAACAATCGACGATCTCGGTTTATTCCCATAACAACGGTGTCCTGCACCTTCTTCCATACAAAGCCTCGAAAGGTGCCATCTTCAAGCTGGTTTGGTAGCTGTTGTTGTAGGAAAATTCTGCATACGGCAAATTGTCATCCCAGCTAGATCCATAATCTAGGGCACAAGCTCTCGACATGTCCTCCAAAATCTGATTGACTCTCTCGGTGCATCCATCGGTCTGTGGGTGGAAAGTCATCTTTAATTCCAATCGGGTTCCCAATGTTTCGTGCAACCGGTTCCAAAATTTTGAGGTAAACTGGGTTCCTCTATCTCGATACGATGCTCCTCGGAACTCCGTGTAAGCACACAATTCTGGTCATGTATATCTTTGCCAACTTAGCACTGCTATAGGTGGTCTTGATCGGAATGAAATGAGCTACCTTTGTTAAGCGGTCGACTATAACCCAAATCGAGTCATAGCACGAGCAGGTCTTTGGCAATCCTGTGGTAAAATCCATGCCTAGTTTATCCCACTTCCATTCGGGTATCGGCAATGGTTGTAACAATCCTGCCGCTTCCGATGTTACCGCCTTTACTTTTCGACATACATCGCAAACTGCTACATACTCCGCAATATCCTTCTTCATTCCGGTCCACGAGAAAGTATTCTTCAAATCCAAGTACATCTTGGTATTTCTGGGTGAATCGAATAGGGTGAATCATGAGCTTCTTGTAAAATCAACTTCACGATCTCCGGGTCATTGGGCACATAAACACGGTCTTCAAACCATAGGGTATCGTGCTCATCCTCACGAAATCCTTTAGCTTTTCCTTTGCTCATTTTCTCCTTTATAGAGGCAACTTCCTTATCTGTCTTTTGGGCTTCTACGATTTTGTCCATCGGTGTCATTGAATCTCCAATGCTGCTACATAGCCTCTCGGAACTATTTCCAAACATAGCTCTCGAAGGTCCTCGGCTAACTCATTGGGTATTCCTCCCATCATTAGAGTATTGACGTGGCTCTTACGGCTCAATGCGTCGCCTACGACATTAGCCTTTCCGGGTGATAGTGCAATCTCATGTCATAATCCTTGATAAGCTCTAACCATCTCCTTTGTCCGAGATTCAATTTCATACGTGTGAAGATGTACTTCAAACTCTTGTGATCCGTATATACTTCACAATGATTTCCAATGAGAAAATGTCTCCACGTCTTGAGGGAATGCTGGCGGCTGCTAGCTCCAAATCATGAGTGGCATAATTCAACTCATGGGGCTTAAGTTGTCGTGAAGCATCTGAAACAACTCTTCCTTCCTGCATAAGCACTGCTCCAAGTCCTCGGCGTGAAGCGTGTAATACACCTCATAATCCTTAGTCCGATCTGGCAATATCAAAACTGGTGAGGTAACCAATCTTTTCTTCAACTCACGAAAACTTGCCTCACAGTCCTCGGTCCATATAAATTTGTTTTCCTTTTCAACAATTCTGTCATAGGCTTAGCAATCCTTGAGAAATTCTCAATGAATCTTCGGTAGTATCCTGCGAGTCCAAGGAAACTCGAATCTCTCCAACTGTCGTTGGTGCTTCCCATTTGGTTACGGTCTCAACTTTTGTGGGGTCAACTGCTATTCCTTCTCCGGATATAACATGTACGAGAAATCCAACTTCCTTTAGCCAAAAATCACATTTGCTGAACTTTGCATACAATCGGTGTTCCTCGGTTTCTCCAAAACCAATCGCAAAATGTTCCTTATGTTCCTCTTCATTCTTCGAGAAAATCAAAATGTCATCAATGAACACCACGCATTTAACTTATCCAAAAACTCCATAAACACTTTGTTCATCGGGTTCATGAAATAGGCTGGTGCGTTAGTCGATCCGAATGACATAACGGTATACTCGTATAGTCCATATCTCGTGGTAAATGTTGTCTTGGGTATGTCACTGCTCCCGAATCTTCAATGATGGTACCACGATCGCAAGTCGATCTTGGAAAACACCTTGGCTCCTTGCAAGCGATCAAACAGATCATTTATCATAGGTAGTGGGTACTTGTTCTTGATTGTTACTTCATTCAATCCACGATAATCAACAACCATTCTTAACGATCCATCCTTCTTCTCCACTAGCAAACGGGTGATCCCCAAGGTGAAGAACTTGGGCGTATAAAACCTTCATCCAATAGTTCCTTAATCTGCTTCTTGATTTCCGCCAAATCCTGTGCGGGCATCCTATATGGTCGCTTCGATATAGGGCCTGTTCCTGGCAAAAGTTCTATCAAAAACTCAATGTCTCTATCCGGTGGTATTCCTGGCAACTCTTAGGAAATACATCAGGAAAATCCTTCACCATCGGGTACTTCTTCCTCGCACCACTCGATAGGCAATTAACTTGCGCTCTTCTCGGCTGATGCCGTGATACATACTTAATCTTTCTTCCTTCAGGTGTTGTGAGCAAAATCGTCTTACTTGCGCAATCGATGTTTCCTCCATACATCGACAGCCAATCCATACCGAGAATTACATCAAATCCTTGTGATTCCAGAATGATCAAATCCGTCAGAATACATGCCTTCCTATACTTAATGGCACTTGAAAACATCCTTGTCTGGCCATATACTCCGCTCCTGGTGAGCTTACTAACAAAGGGGTTTTAAGAATCCGTGTGGGTAGGCTATACTTCTCTACAAATCCCCTTGATATGTATGAATGCGATGCACGGTATCGAAAAGAACTAGTGCGATAAATGACTTAACCAAAAACTTACCGGAATCGCATCGGGCTGATCTTCAACCTCCTCCACATCAATGTGGTTCACACATCCCCTATTGAAAGGGTTGGGCTTCTTTCGAGCTTCCATTGCCATTTCCATTACGTATACGGACAGTCATTGGCATAATGCCGATCTTGCGGCACTTAAAGCAAGTAATATGACTCAGGTCTACTTTGGATGGTGTTGACGGGTTGGTGCGATTCTGTCCGTTGCTTCCTCCATTCCCGTTCCCATTCTTGGTGCTGTTATGGTTATGCGAATTACCTCCTCCATGGGTATGCTGAAACTGAATTCTGATTTAGGGGTATAACGAGGTTTCACTGAGCTCAGAGTTATACTTCCCTTGCCCATACTTCCGCTTACGGTTCTCAATTTCTTCTTGCTTTCCTTCAATCATGAGGGCTCGGTCTACTAACTCCTGGTAGTTATTGAAACCGGCTACCATCAACGGCATCTGAACTCATCATTCGGTCCTTCTAGAAACTTCTCTGTTTAGTTGCATCAAGAGTAACGCGTCATCCGGGGCATAACGTGCTAGTTTACTAAAGTCATCCACGCATCGCCAACAGTCCTTCCTCCTTGGCGTAAGTTGCGAAACTCACGCTTCTTCATGGCCATAGCTCCTGCTTTGAAACATGGGCGATGCGAAAAGCTTGCTGAAATTGATCCCATGTGGCGGTGTCTACAGGGTAAGTGGCTGTGAAATTCTCCCACCATCTGCTGCGGGTCCTTCAAGCTGATGTCTTTGCAAACTTCACTCTTTCTCCATCCGTGCATCCTGCGATGGTGGCTCCCTTCCTATCTTGCGGAGCGGTCATCTGCTACAATTGGCTCGGTGCTACTTTGGAATACACCGCCGGGTTTAATCTAAGGAAACGAGTCGGATGATCCGCATGTGGTGGTGGCGGTGGGTTGTTGTTGTTGTGGTTGCCACGGTTACGCACCAATGTTTGAATCGGGGTATTAAATTTCGGATCAGTTGGGTGATCTCTGGCGGAAAAGCGAATCCGGGTCGGCGTCTCGGAGGCATCGATGGGTTTAGAAAAGATGAGAATTTAGAATAGAATGAGGTCTAAGGGAATCACTACCCAAATGCACATGAGCAAATACACACAAAATCACTTCATTCAATCAAACAAGGGCTTACAACGATCTAACTATCGCAAAAGTGCTTGTACTATAATGTTTACATGGAGGGAATACTACTAATATGTGGGGGACTTCTACTAATTTGAACCGGTGGAAGACTACATAATATACGCTCGACCGTCTTCAAAGTCGGGTTCACTTGGATCCGAATCGGTGTCGTCGATGTTGATGTAGTCGCTTGGGCAATCGACATCTTGGTCTTCATTCACGAGCGCCAAATTCTTCTTCAGTTCTTCAATCTCGTACTTAAGATCGTTATTGTGTCTTGCTAGAGCTACGATCTCGTCCCTATAGTCCTTGCGAGTTGTCTTTAGTTCTTCTTCAAGTTCGATGATCCTTCCCTTTGCATTCTGCAACTACAACATATCATTGCACATCTGGTTCTCCTGGCGTCGAATATGCTGGTTTAGCTCCTGGATGAACGCTGCACTGGATCTATCCTTCTTAGTCTTGACGACATCCCATTTGTCATCTCGGCGTCCACAAATCTGGTAGATTGTGTCCTTGAGGTCTTCTTGATAAACTTCTCCAATGCGTCCCATGGTGATGTGAGCTGCCATGCTCTTTCCCAGACTCCAAGTTGGTGCACTGAAAACACTATCTATAGGCTTGGTGATTGGGGCGAATGTCCTTCTGGAACGTGAGCTTGAATCTTCTAGCGCTCCTCTTGAGAGAGTGGCGTTGAAAGTCGGTGAAGCTTGGTAGTCCAATGTTCGTACTTGGTAACTTCCTTCAAGTGAAATCCAAAAGGTGTGCCTTCATCCGGTTGGGTGTACTTGATCTTCGCGTCCTTCATCCTAAAGAGAGTAGAAAAGATGAGGAGTTAGAAAATGGGAAGAGAATAGTGATCTATGGCTTTAACTTAGTGGTCGTGTCCTACGATCGGTGTGCTCGATACCATTCTCTGTAGCGACCAGACCCAAATGGATCCGATGCTCTGTGCTCGGTGTCATCCTGGATCGGTAATGTCGACACCACGATGCTTGAAGGATTTATAGCGAGTAGCAATCACACACTTATTACATCGTTGTCCACAAGGGAACTTAATACAATAGTATGGCTTAAGGCCATCTAATGATAACAGCGGAAGGCTTGGAAGATAAGTGAGTCCATCAACTCCATCGGCATCACTGAGTATAGAACCACGACCTAACACCTTACTCGTCGTCTGAAAATTCTGCAACGTGAAAAGTTGCAGCCCGAAAACGGGTCAGCACATGGAATATGCTGGCAATGTAACACATAGAGGGCAATGAAGGAATAAGCCTATACTACATGCATATATGGCTGGTGGTAAGGCTCTACGGTTACATTTTTGCATAAAGCTGGTTTTTCCCTACATCAAAGGAATAATTTTATTTAACTATCATGGTGGTTGTTAAACATTGAGAATGGTTGACAGCATCCTCAATCCCAATTAAAAAGTACTCATTAAAACCCAATAACTTTATTTTTAGAAGTAACATGTTGAGATTCACATGATATTCAAGTACTAGATACTCAAGATTGTCCATGACCGGGGACACGGCTAATCATGATTAGTTTTTACACTCTGCAGAGGTTTAGCACTTTTCCCCACAAGACTCGATCGCCTCCGTTTGGTTCTCGCACTACATGGTGTTTGAGAGCGGATGGCCGAGACACAGATCTTCGAAGCGCTAGCACCTTACTTGTGGGTAGACCGGTACACCTACTTTCCCCTACATCTGCTAGTCTACCCGTAAGAGTTCGCACAACTTAGTCAACTATGCCGAGCCCATAATTGGCTTGTGGCTGCACACCAAGTTTCTAGTTTGAATAATCTTATGATCCCTTAGAGCACGGGTGGCGGTCCGAAGAAATCTGAGGCAAGTCTGATAGAAACCAGGTGCCTCAATCCACCCGGATGTGTGTTTAGGTTGCCACCTTAGATAAACCATTAAATTAACAATCTCACATACATCATGGATATCACTCACCCAATCCACGTCTACTAGCATAGCATAGCATAATAAGCAAACGTAGAAGTAACTCCCAAGGTTTCATAAATAAAGCAGTAATAGGTACTACCTCAATCTACTTCCCATCCCACAATTTAATTAGATCCTAACCATGCAAGTGTTTGAGGTTTGATCTAATGCAATAAAACCGGGTAGTAGAAAAGGTATGATCAAAGTGTTACTTGCCTTGTCGATGATCCGCGAGTCCTAGAGATTCAAAGTAACAAGCGGCGCACTCCGGGTGATCTAACGCAGACAAACAACAAGCATACAATAAGTACTCATCTAATGCACAGGGAAATCTCGAATAAAAGATCTAACCAGATAGTTCAACTTAAGAACCCTGGTTGCAAAAGAATCGAATCAAATAAAGCATCGAAAGTCGGAACTCGAGAGAGAACGACTCGGTTTAGCAAATCTGAAAATAAGTCAAAATTTTACAGTAGCAAAACTCTGTGTAAGTAGGTTAGTCGAACGGCGGTTTCAGAACGAAACTCCAGCGCTTGAATCACCTGATTCCGATAAACGAGCAAGAAATAAAACAGATTTGAAAATCGGATCGGAAATCGAATCTGAAAAATAACGGATTAAATCCGATTTAAAAGAAAACAACGAACGGATTAAATAACGGACGTTCATTAACAGAACTAATCCAACGAACACGTTCATTGAAACGAACGGGTCGGTGAACGTTCACTAAATAAGAAAACCGAAAAAAAATAAAACCGTCTAGGTTTTTGAAAAAAACCGAACATCTCAAAAAAAGCGGATCGGGTTTTTCAAAGAAAACCGGATCGGGCGGGGTTTGTGGCGGCGGCTACCTCCGTGCCAAAGGGCTCGGCAGGGCTCCGGGTCGGACGACGGGCGGCAGAGGCGGCGAGTCGGGAGGTCGGCGGGAGGCGACGTCAGGCGGCGGCGGCGGCAGTGGCGGCGGGCGACTCTGGCTGGGCGGCTCGGGTGAGGGCGGCGCGGCGGCTCGAGGTGAGGAGAGAGGGGGCTCCGGTGCCTTGGGGAGGAGCACTGGCGGGGTCAGCGTCCGACCCGACATTTCTGGCGGCGGCGGGGCTCACAAGCAGGCGTCTTGTGAGGAGAGAGGGAGGTGGGCCGGGGCGGCTGGGCCGGCTGGGCCTTGGCCCAGGGGGGGGCGCGCAGTTTTTTTTTTAAACAAAACTAAGCGAATTAAAAAAAATACCAAACGAACTCCGATTTTAATAAAATAAATTTTCCCCGACTCCTAAAAATGAGTCGAACAAAATGAACTTTAAAAACGGCAAACATGCATAAATTTTTAAAATGCTCATTTTTGCCTAAGCAAAACAAATCTTCCAAAACCAAATTTTGATTTATTTATAATATCTTCATTTTCCTAAATGTTGGGAAAGTCATATTATTCCCTCTCTTAAGTTTTTATAGGAAAAACTTTATGAAGATAATTAAATAAATCCAATGATCCTATTTTCAAAATTTGAGAAATCCCAAATATGAAAATAATGAAACTTCCAACTCTCTCCGAGGGTCCTTGAGTTGCGTGAAATTTTCTAGGATCGGAAAAATGCGAGAAAATATGATATGCATGATGACCTAATGTATAACATTCCAAATTGAAAATTTGGGATGTTACAAGAAGAGGAGAAGGGGAAGCTATATTGACGATTTGCCACATTGTATTTTGCAGTTTGAATATTTGAACCAACTCATAACATTGACATGTGGTGGTCATGTGCGAAAAATACAATTTCATATGTAAAGTGGGGCAGATCATAAAAACCCAAGAAGGACAGTGCAGTAGCCAATCAGGATGGAAAACCAGCGTCACGCGGACCACGCATGCCTGCCCCCACATCTGACGGGTGGTGTTTGGCGCTTGGTAGAATCCGACGGCAGACGTTCGACGCTAGGGTTTGGAGCATTTCTACGGAGTTATGAGCCAGTCAACGGGGTTATTAGGGTTTGACCAGATTTCAAATGGCCATAACTAAATTAGAAAAAATTGCAAAAATATATAAAAACGTAGTTCGTCCATTTATGAGACCTAATTACCATAAAAAAATATAAACTCGATATATGGGCGTTTTTTGAAAAATCATTTTTTGAAGTGATCTGTCAAAATCAAGTTCAAATGATTTAAAAAAATCAAAAAAATATCAAAATGTTGTAATTCTTGCGCACATAGCAGTCATATGTGACAAGATTATGAGAAAAAAATATAAACTTGGTGTAGGTCATTTTCATGAAAAAAGGCTTCACACAAATGAGCTATCACCTATGAACATGTTCAGAGTTCGTAGAATAGGGAGAGAGGGTTTAGGGTTTGAAAAAAACAAAATAATTCAAAAAAAATCAGAAAAATCTCCATAGCTTCATTTTGGAGTGAATAAGAAGGATCTGAACTTACTTTTTCATTTTTCATATCTAAAACGTGTTATTTGATGGTTATGAATTAAAAGCATATTTTTTCAAAAAAAATGTAGTAATATGAATATTAATCAATAAATAGTGAGACTTTCATTTTTACCCTATATATATGGAGCAAGTGTTAATAAAAATATATATGCCTCATTTAGACAAGGTCCAAAAAAACTTGATTACAAATAGGGTTGTTTACCCTAGCTTTCGAGCTCGTTTCTAGCACATTTCTCATTCGGACTGTTCACCTACGAATATTGGACTTCAAATGCTCGATCAAATACACCGCACAGAGCAATGAACCTCCAATGTTCAACTTCAACTTTGGCTCGAATCCAATATTTGGCTCAAATTCAAATATTGATTTAAATTCAAATTTTGATGGAAATTTGAATTCTGACTCAAATAAGAACCAAAGTAGAAGCAACATTATTACAACTGATAAGTTTTTACAGTAGCTCAAATCTACCAAGTTTTAAGATGCCAACATCTTAATACAAATCTACCAAGTTTTAAGCGATCGACTAGCCCTCAAATTGACAACACAAACATTTCCCAACAACTTAATTCAAATTTTCGACAAGCACCTTGTGTTTGCAGTTGGCTTCACCGTCTTGCTCCTAGTTTCCCTAGTTGAGATGCTCTTTTCTTTCAGACTCTTGTTCCTTTTAATCTTTACTTGGGGTTTTCGCCGTGGAGGTGCTGATGGAGTAGTTCCACTCGCCGAGCACTTGACGACCATTTGACGGTCATCTATGGGTTCGGTAATCTTTAAAGGCACAATTGGAAAAATTACCCCCTCTTCCTCTCTTATAGCTTCAAAACCATCAAAGGCCATGGTTTCAAAATCTTCGGCTTCTTCATCTCTTGGCCTTTTCTCCCTAGAGCTGGTAAATAAAATTATAAGCCATAGGCAAAAAAGAGAACAAATGCAAACAAAAGGGTAGTTGCATTCTACAAATGCAAACACATACCAAGATGCTTCATTTGCTGCTGCATTCTCCACTGCTTTATTTGCCGCTGCATTCTCCTCTGCATCTTCAGTCTCCATTGTTGCTGCATTCTCCTCTGCATTGGCTGCTGTCCATCTTTCCTCCTCTCCAAATGATGCATCCACTACATTGGTACAAAGCCTAGCAATATGCCCCAGAACTCCACATTTTTTGCAAGCACGCTTCTTTGGTAGACGACCCTCCTCACCCTGCTCTAATCCTCTGGTTCCTTGGTCTTCCTGGTGGTCTAGTAATGACAAGAGCGTGGAGTTTGAACCCTGGATCTACTATGTTCCATTGATCTTTCCCCAAGAGTGTAGGCACATTGTCAGCATAAGCAGCCATAAATTTGGCAACAGAGAAATACTCAGAGCAATATTGATCAACTTCACCATCTGCACCCCCGATAACGGTCATCAGATGTAGGGCATGTATGCATGGTTTCCCACGGATCTGCCATTGCCTACAAGTACATTCTCTAGTACTTAGGTTCACAGGGATACCTCCATACCCTATTTTTAGTGTCGATAGGTAACCTCTCCCTCATATGTACCAGATCGAATACATTTCATCTTCAGTCCTCTTGCCTTCAAGTGCAATGCCTTAATCAGTGATGGGAGCATTTGATGACCAACATATTGTGTTTCTGTAAATCTTTTGCGAAGAACCATCTTTATCATGATCATATGCCTCATCTTGTCAAATGCTTGCCACAACAAGAGCCCTTTCACTGACTTGAACTTTGAATTGAAGCATTCTGCAAGGTCACTGGTCACATAATCTACTTTGCATATTTCGTTGAATTTGCTTCTTGACCACACCTTGCCATGATGTGCATCCATGTACTCCTTCACAAGAGGATTTTGAGCATACAACACTCTCAAATGGTGTTCATGCTTCCTTTTGCTGCATGCGTATGATGCTGGCCATAAGTTCTCATCATAAACTTTACCTTTGAACTTCTTTTTGAAATTATGCGCTAGGTGTCGCATACATTCTCTATGCTCCACTCTAGGGAATACAATTCCTACTGCACTCTCTAAACCCTTACAAGCATCTGCGTGTATAGCTAAACCTGGGGTTGTGCCTATAATGTTGCGCAACTGCTGCAGAAACTAGACCCAACTTTCCTCAGACTCTGCCTCCACCACACCAAATGCAACTGGGAATAGCCAGTTGTGTCCATCAACTGCAGAAGCTGCTACTAGCTGTCTGATGTCTACTACACAACCTTCTTCTTGTAGACGTTGTTGGGCCTGCAAGTGCACAGGTTTGTAGGACAGTAGCAAATTTTCCTCAAGTGGATGACCTAAGGTTTATCAATCCGTGGGAGGCGTAGGATGAAGATGGTCTCTCTCAAACAACCCTGCAACCAAATAACAAAGAGTCTCTTGTGTCTCCAACACACCCAATACAATGGTAAATTGTATAGGTGAACTAGTTAATGAAGAGATGGTGATACAAGTGCAATATGGATGGTAGATATAGGTTTTTGTAATCTGAAAATATAAAAACAGCAAGGTAACTAATGATAAAAGTGAGCACAAATGGTATTGCAATGGTAGGAAACAAGGCCTAAGGTTCATACTTTCACTAGTGCAAGTTCTCTCAACAATAATAACATAGATAGATCATATAACAATCCCTCAACATGCAACAAAGAGTCACTCCAAAGCCACTAATAGCGGAGAACAAACGAAGAGATTATGGTAGGGTACGAAACCACCTCAAAGTTATTCTTTCGGATCAATCTATTCAAGAGTTCGTACTTGAATAACACCTTAAGAAAAAAATCAACCAAAACCCTAATGTCACCTAGATACTCCATTGTCACCTCAAGTATCCGCGGGCATGATTATACGATATGCATCACACAACCTCAGATTCATCTATTCAACCAACACAAAGTACTTCAAAGAGTGCCCCAAAGTTTCTACCGGAGAGTCAAGACGAAAACGTGTGCCAACCCCTATGCATAGGTTCATGGGCGGAACCCGCAAGTTGATCACCAAAACGTACATCAAGTGGCACGTGATATCCCATTGTCGCCACAGATAAGCACGGCAAGACATACATCAAGTGTTCTCAAATCCTTAAAGACTCAATCCGATAAGATAACTTCAAGAGGAAAACTCAATTCATCACAAGAGAGTAGAGGGGGAGAAACATCATAAGATCCAACTATAATAGCAAAGCTCGCGATACATCAAGATCGTGCCATAGAGAGAACACGAGAGAGAGAGAGAGATCAAACACATAGCTACTGGTACATACCCTCATCCCCGAGGGTGAACTACTCCCTCCTCGTCATGGAGAGCGTCAGAATGATGAAGATGGCCACCGGTGATGGGTTCCCCCTCCAGCAGGGTGCCGAAACAGGCTCCCGAGAGGATTTTGGTGGCTACAGAGGCTTGCGGCGGCAGAACTCCCGATCTATCTTCGTCTTCGATGTTTTTAGCGTACGTGGACTTATATAGGCGAAAGAAGTCGGTCGGGGGAGCCTCGAGGGGCCCAGGAGACAGGAGGGCGCGCCCAGGGGGGTGGGCGCGCCCTCCTATCTCTTGGCTTCCTCGAGCCTTCCCCTGCTTGAACTCCAAGTCTCCCGGATCATATCCTTTCCAAAAATCATGCTCCCGAAGGTTTCATTCCGTTTGGACTCCGTTTGATATTCCTTTTCTTTGAAATACTGAAACATGCAATAAAACAATAATATGGGCTGGGCCTCCGGTTAATAGGTTAGTCCCGAAAGTAATATAAATGTGTATAATAAAGCTCGTAATCATTCAAAACAGATAATAAAATAGCATGAATGCTTCATAAATTATAGATACGTAGGGGACGTATCAGCATCCCCAAGCTTAATTCCTACTCGTCCTCGAGTAGGTAAATGATAAAGAAAGAATTTATGAAGTGTGAATGCTAGAAGGTGCACAAGTTTGATCAATGATAATTTCAATCACCTTTTCTAGCATGATTATGTGTCATAACAGTAGTTCATCTCATAAAACTTCTCACGAACAAGCAACAAGCAATTCACATGTTAAAGCATAGACTATAAACTTTCTTGAAAACTAGCAAACTTCATTCTTAGTCATCAAACAATTACAATTCATGCTATTTTCAGGAAGGGTCTATGTCAGAGCTTTGAGTTAGCAAACTCCACATACTCAACTATCATATAGTCTTCTACAATTGCTAATACTCATGTAGTACTTATGGTAATGGAGTTTCAATCGGACACTGAGAAAGATAGGGGCTTATAGTGTTGCCTCCCAACGTATTCACCTTTGGGTGATGTCAACAATAATAGTTAATGCTAACTTACATCCAATTGGATATATATATCAGGATCTTTCCAACACGAGGTGCTTGCCAAAGGATAAAATGAAAAAGGGAAAGGTGAAGATCACCTTGACTCTTGCATAAAGTAAAAGACATAAAGTAAAAGATAGGCCCTTCGTAGAGGGAAGCAGAGGTTTTAGGGTTGGATGCACAAAATCTTAATGCAAAAGAACGTCACTTTATATTGCCACTTGTATATGGACCTTTATTATGCAGTCTATCGCTTTTATTGCTTCCATAACAAGATCATATAAAGCTTATTTTCTTCACCCTAATAGATCATACATATTTAGAGAGCAATTTTTATTGCTTGCACCGATGACAACTTACTTGAAGGATCTTACTCAATCCATAGGTAGGTATGGTGGACTCTCATGGCAAAACTGGGTTTAAGGATATTTGGAAGCACAAGTAGTATCTCTACTTGGTGCAAGGAATTTGGCTAGCATGAGGGGGAAAGGCAAGCTCAACATGTTTGAATGATCCATGACAATATACTTTAACTGAGATATGAGAAAACATAACCCATTACATTGTCTTCCTTGTCCAACATCAACTCTTTAGTATGTCATACTTAATGAGTGCTCACAATTATAAAAGATGTCTAGGATAGTATATTTATATGTGAAATCCCTCTTCCTTCAATATTCTTTCATGAATTGTTCAAATGACCAATACAATGCTTGCTAACCTTCAATAAATTTACAACCTCTACTTCTTAGATGTGAAGTCATTACTCCTCATGGGATAAGCAAATGAAACATATATAATTTCAGATTTATGACATTCAACTCATTCAACCATTTAATCATAGGATATAAGTGAAGCACACGAGTAAATGACAAACTACTTCAAAAAGATATAAGTGAAGATCAATGAGTAGCTAAATAATTATGTAATTATGTGAAGACTCCCTCTCATTAAAGAATTTCAGATCTTGGTATTGTATTCAAACAGCAAGCAAAACAAAATAAAATGACATTGCAAGGATAGCACAACTCATGTGAAGAAGCAAAAACTTAGGCTCAACCGATACTAACCGATAGTTGTTGAAGAAGAAAGGTGGGATGCCTAACGGGGCATCCCCAAGCTTAGATGCTTGAGAATTCTTGATATATTATCTTGGAGTGCCTTGGGCATCCCCAAGCTTGAACTTTTGTGTCTCCTTAGTTCCTCTCATATCATGGTTTCTCTATTTCTCAAAAGCTTCATCCACAACAAACTCAACAAGAACTCGTGAGATAGGTTAGTATAAACCAATGCAAAACCTTATCATTTTCTACTGTAAGAAATCACTAAAATTATTATTCAAAATTTCATACTAAATGTCTCTGCATATTTAACACTCCTATCCTCAAATATAATCATTAAACAAGCAAACATATGCAAACAATGCAACCATAACAGCAATCTGCCAAAACAGTATAGTCTGTCAAGAATGCAAGATTCAACATACTTCCCTAACTCCAAAAATTATGAGAAAAATACTACGCTGTAGAAGACTTATCAGAGCTCATTATGCAAAAAAATTCAACATTATACCATTCTCTGACTTTTCTAGGGAATTTTTGCAACAGCGGTAAACTTTCTATTTTCAAACAACAACAAGTATACTAGCAAAATAAGCATGGCAAAGGCTATCCTTGACATTTTTATTGAAAATATAAATGCAAAAAATTATTCTAAATAACAGAAAGAAAATACTAACAAAATAAAATGACGCTCCAAGCAAAACACATATCATGTGGTGAATAAAAATATAGCTCCAAGTAAAGTTATCGATGAACGAAGATGAAAGAGGGGATGCCATCCGGGGCATCCCCAAGCTTAGGCTCTTGGTTGTCCTTTAATGTTACCTTGGGGTGCATTGGGAATCCCCAAGCTTAGGCTCTTGCCACTCTTTATTCCATAGTCCATCAAATCCTTACCCAAAACTTGAAAACTTCACAACACAAAACTCAACAGAAAACTCGTAAGCTCCGTTAGTATAAGAAAATAAAACCACCACTTAGGTACTGTAATGAACTCATTCTTAATTCATATTGGTGTAATATCTACTGTGCTCCAACTCATCTATGGTTCATACCGTCCGATACTACTCACAGATTCATCAAAATAAGCAAACAACACATAGAAAACAGAATCTGTCAAAAACAGAACAGTCTGTAGTAATCTGTATCAAATGTATACTTCTGGAACTCCAATGATCCTACAAAATTAGGAAGTCCTAAGAAATTTGTGTACCAATCCATAGCAAAAAGAATCAGATCAGAAGCATGTTTCTGTGAATTAACAAAACTAATTTACTGGGTGGAAAAGTTTCTGATTTTCAGCAGGATCAACACAACTATCACCGTAAGCTATCCTAAAGGTCTTACTTGGCACTTTATTGAAACAAAAGCTATAAAATATGATTACTACAGTAACATAATCATGTGAACACACAAAAACAGTAAGGGTAAATATTGGGTTGTCTCCCAACAAGCGCTTTTCTTTAATGCCTTTCTAGCTAGGCATGATGATGGCAATGATGCTCACATAAAAGATAAGAATTGAAACATAACGGGAGCATCATGAAGCATATGACTAGCACATTTAAGTCTAACCCACTTCCTATGCATAGGGATTTTGTGAGCAAACAACTTATGGGAACAATAATAAACTAGCATAGGAAGGTAAAACAAGCATAACTTCAAGGCTTTAAGCACATAGAGAGGAAACTTGACATTATTGCAATTCCTACAAGCATATGTTCCTCCCTCATAATAATTTTCAGTAGCATCATGAATGAATTCAACAATATAACCAGCACCTAAAGCATTCTTTTCATGATCTACAAGCATAGAAATTTCATGCGAAGCATAATCCAATTGAAAACTAAAATCATGATGACAAGCTTCATGGTTATAATTATTCTTAATAGCATACAAGTCATCACATAATCATCATAGATAGCAACTTTGTTCTCATAATCAATTGGAACCTCTTCTGAAATAGTGGAATCATCACTAAATAAAGTTGATACTCTTTCAAATCCACTTTCATATTCATCACAATAAAATTAAACATCCTCCAAAATAGTGGGATCACTACTTCCTAAAGTTGACACTCTTCCAAACCCACTTTCATCAATATAATCATCATAATTAGGAGGCATGCTTTCATCATAATAAATTTTCTTATCAAAACTTGGGGGACAAAAAATATCATCTTCATCAAACATAGCTTCCCCAAGCTTGTGGCTTTGCATATCATTAGCATCATGGATATTCAAGGAATTCATACTAACAACATTGCAATCATGCTCATCATACAAATATTTAGTACCAATTTTTTTAATGCATTCTTCTTCTAGCACTTTAGCACAATTTTCCTTTTCATCATACTCACGAAAGATATTAAAAAGATGAAACGTATGAGACAAACTTAACTCCAATTTTTTGTAGTTTTATCTTATAAACTAAACTAGTGATAAAACAAGAAACAAAAAGATTTTATTGCAAGATCTAAAGATATACCTTCAAGCACTCACCTCCCGACAGCGGCGAGGAAAAGAGCTCGATTGATTTGGGTGTGAGTGCCACCTAACCTCCCGGCAACGGCGCCGGAAAAGAGCTTGATGTCTACTACACAACCTTCTTCTTGTAGACGTTGTTGGGCACTATAAGTCTGCAGGTTTGTAGGACAGTAGCAAATTTCCCTCAAGTGGATGACCTAAGGTTTATCAATCCGTGGGAGGCGTGGGATGAAGATGGTCTCTCTCAAACAACCCCGCAACCAAATAACAAAGAGTCTCTTGTGTCCCCAACACACCCAATACAATGGTAAATTGTATAGGTGCACTAGTTCGACGAAGAGATGGTGATACAAGTGCAATATGGATGGTAGATATAGGTTTTGTAATCTGAAAATATAAAAACAGCAAGGTAACTAATGATAAAAGTGAGCACAAACAGTATTGCAATGGTAGGAAACAAGGCCTAAGGTTCATACTTTCACTAGTGCAAGTTCTCTCAACAATAATAACATAGATATATCATATAACAATCCCTCAACATGCAACAAAGAGTCACTCCAAAGCCACTAATAGCGGAGAACAAACTAAGAGATTATAGTAGGGTGCGAAACCACCTCAAAGTTATTCTTTCGGATCAATCTATTCAAGAGTTCGTACTAGAATAACACCTTAAGACATAAATCAACCAAAACCCTAATGTCACCTAGATACTCCATTGTCACCTCAAGTATCCGCGGGCATGATTATACGATATGCATCACACAACCTCAGATTCATCTATTCAACCAACACAAAGTACTTCAAAGAGTGCCCCAAAGTTTCTACCGGAGAGTCAAGACGAAAACGTGTGCCAACCCCTATGCATAGGTTCATGGGCAGAACCCGCAAGTTGATCACCAAAACATACATCAAGTTGCACGTGATATCCCATTGTCACCACAAATAAGCACGGCAAGACATACATCAAGTGTTCTCAAATCCTTAAAGACTCAATCCGATAAGATAACTTCAAGAGGAAAACTCAATTCATCACAAGAGAGTAGAGGGGGGAGAAACATCATAAGATCCAACTATAATAGCAAAGCTCGCGATACATCAAGATCGTGCCATAGAGAGAACACGAGAGAGAGAGAGAGAGATCAAACACATAGCTACTGGTACATACCCTCAGCCCCGAGGATGAACTACTCCCTCCTCGTCATGGAGAGCGTCGGGATGATGAAGATGGCCACCGGTGATGGGTTCCCCCTACGGCAGGGTGCCGGAACAGGCTCCCGAGAGGATTTTGGTGGCTACAGAGGCTTGCGGCGGCGGAACTCCCGATCTATCTTCGTCTTCGATGTTTTTAGGGTATATGGACTTATATAGGCGAAAGAAGTCGGTCGGGGGAGCCTCGAGGGGCCCAGGTGACAGGGGCGCGCCCAGGGGGGTGGGCGCGCCCTCCTATCTCCTGGCTTCCTCGAGCCTTCCCTGGCTTGAACTCCAAGTCTCCCGGATCATATCCTTTCCAAAAATCACGCTCCCGAAGGTTTCATTCCGTTTGGACTCCGTTTGATATTCCTTTTCTTAGAAATTCTGAAACAGGCAATAAAACAGCAATATGGGTTGGGCCTCCGGTTAATAGGTCAGTCCCGAAAGTAATATAAAAGTGTATAATAAAGCCCGAATCATTCAAAATAGATAATAAAATAGCATGAATGCTTCATAAATTGTAGATACGTTGGGGACGTATCACTGACCTCTCCATCTTCCAGTCAAATGTGTAGCATCTACAGCCAAATAGGGCCCGCAACCATCTAGAAACCCCTGCCAGCAAGCCTTGAAACAAACAAAAGCCCTTCTGAAGCACTCCTTCTCAAATGACTTCCCTTTTATTTTGAATGGAACTGTATGCTTGTCAATCTCTAAAACACTCCCTAGACTTGCCATCTCCACTTCAGCTTTGAAAGTGTAAAGCAGCTGAAAACTGTCATTCCATTGACCATTAATTCTGTCAAGAGCCTTTTCCCTAGCATTGAAAATTCTCATGTAATGAATTTCTATCTTGTACTTCTCAAAAAGCTTCCCATGGAGTGCTTTGTTGGACCAAGTCCAGTTCTTCTCTCAGCCAATCCAATATAGCATCCGCCACCCACCTAGTTTTTGCTAGCTTTGTTTTGGCCTTCCCCCTCCCCCTCCAGGTGGACAGGTGTGCTTGTGTGGGTTTTCTTTATCTGAAACAAAATAAAACGGTAAAAAATAGTTAAGAAACCTTACTCAATGATCTGAAACTAAATTACTAACTGAACTTGGATTACCTGAATATATTTGCTCTTTATCATACGAGATGCATGCAACTTCCACCTACACCTAGGATATGGACAAAAAACTATGAACCTTGCTGGCTCACTCCTTTTAATCTTATAGGTGTTTTCATATATAATGCACCATGTTGTCACTGCATTCCGACAGTCCACCATTGATTGGAAAATGGTACCTACACTAAGCTCAGGTTTTTCCCTGTTCCACTCAATTGTTGGCATGTCATCACCATCATATTCATCCTCGATTAAGCTGTCCATGTTCTCCACCTTCTCTTCATCATCAGTGTCATCAAACCTAGCTTGGTTGATGGGCTCCTCCGTATATTCATCATCCATTGCTTGCTGGCTGGCTACATCGACCAGTTCAGGGAACATCATCTCGTCTTCATCATCATTTGTAGGCACTGCCTTGTCAGGTTCTGCATCTTCTTCTATACCAATTGCAGAAGGTACACGAGAAGCAGCTGCTGAATCGGAACCAGAATTGGCAGCAGGCATGTTGTGGCTCCATGAACCACTTGCTTTACTTGGTGTCGACCTACAAGGAGTGCCGGGGTACTGGCTATTAGCAGAGACAGATGATGTCTGAACTCCCTTCCCCTTCGCCCTTTCTGCTCGTGGCTGAAGTACATCGATTTGGAGTTTACCGAATCGGCAGCCAGCAATCCCAGCAAAAAGCAACAACACATGATCGTCGCAAGTTAGTGGGAGAAATCTTTGCTCATCACTGCTTAAGTAATTCAGTTCAACAACATCGGGATCACTCCAGGGATAGGTGTTTCGGAGCTCAGCTCGCAAATCTTTGAAAGATATGCTGGTTTCTACCACTTTGGGATAGAAAAATGATGAAATCAAATGCGTTTTAGTACCACGCAGCACACTAGTTTCCATTTTAATTGCCATCTGGAAAGCCAGCGCGGGATCAATCCTATTTTTTGAAACAAAGGCTTCAGTTAGCCGGGTAAAATCGAGCACACATTCAAACGATTCAAGCAAATAGAAGTCAAATACGGCCTGCAATACGACTTACAACGTCAATTCGAGAGGAAACAATGCTTACCCAGGTTTAATCCATGAATTATCTGCCGCGGGTTCGACCCAATCCTCTCCACGGTCGACTGCCTTCCGGGTGTCCTCACTCAACATCGCTATGTAATCCCAGATGGGGAGGTTGGCTATATCTGGCGGAGACACGGCGTCACCGACGAACAGAATAGGGGCATAGGGTGGAGGAAACAACTGCGATGGACGCGGCACGACGTCGGTGGAGGGGACGGGGCGACGCGATGCGATGCGGCCTGTCTAGATCTGTTTCAGATTCAGACAAGCTGCCCGATACGTGTCTCCTTGCGGTCCCACCCGTCAGCAAGCAACGGTCAGACGAAGACTCGGCCCCACTCGTTAGCAATTAACGATCAATGGACGGTCAAGACGGCAAACGCCCGCTATGAGTATTTGTGAGAGTTTCAGCTAAGGAAGAGGGGAAAAGTGAGCAAAAGTTTGGAGCGTGGGGAAAACTGAGCACAACTAAGGAACCAGGGGCACTAATTTAAATATCCCTAAATTTTTAGAGCCATGGATTTGCTCTAGTGCTTCACTTATATCTTTTTTAGCACGGTGTGCTTTGTTATTTTTGAAGAAATGCTCTCATGATTCACTTAGATTTATTTGGGAGTTAGTAAATTTTTAAGAAATTCTCTCTTGCCTCACTTAGTTTATTTTGAGAGAAAGAAAAAAAATTTGCTCACGATCTTCACTTATATTTGTTTGAGCTTATCAAAAGCAACATATGAAAATAGTCCCAAAGTGATAGATATCCAAGGAGCATATAATAAAAACTTTCATGAATACCATTGGACAAAAATAAACTTGATTCTTAATAATGGTTTTGAGATATGATGATATGATATGTGAGTCATGTTGATGAGTAATTGTTCTTTAGTAAGAATATTGATGTTAAGGTTTGTGATTCCCTATGCAAGCACGAAAGTCAATAGTTATGCAATGAAATTTATATCCTACTTATGGTGCATTATTCAGTGTTACTTATGCTTAATGCTTGGGTACGAGATTTTTTGCTTTTTGGTTGCTCGCTTCTCAATCTTTTGCTAGCCTTCATTTTGCACTAAGTATGATCACTACTTGTGCATCCAAAACCCTTTAAACCCGTTTTGCCTTATGAGTCCACTATAAATACCTATATGCGGTATTTCCATGCCGTTCTAAGAAAATTTGCATGTGCCATCTCTAATTTTCAAAATAAATTTCTCTTTTGTGCGCTCTACCGCTCGCGAGGCGGTGAAGGGTGACCAATATTTTCCATGCTAGCTGTGTTATCCTCGCGATTAGTGTTTATTCACTTGTCATTGCACGAGAGTACGACAAAGGTATTAGGGATGCCCAGTTCCGAAATGAACAATGAATTTACTTTATGTTGTCAAATAATAAATTCCTTGGAAAGTGTTGGTATGTAGGGCAACCGTGGATTCGGCTAGCAATGGAAAGTGAAAGTAATGGTGGAAAAAGGAATAAACTTTATTTTCTGTTTGGGATCCGCCTAAGATGTATCTAGCATGGAAAGTGTTGAGATCTCTAAGTCGTTTTCGATGGTGGGAAAAGTATGCCTCTCAAAAATATTTTTTATCTATCAATTTAAGCTTTGAGCTATGGCCCCTCTACAAATCCCTACTTCCCTCCACGAAGGGCCTTTGATACGTCCATTTTGCATAATGCTTTGATAATGATATTTATTGCATTATGGGCTGTTATTACTCATTATGTCACAATACTTATGCCTTTTCTCTCTTATTTTACAAGGTTTACATGAAGAGGGAGAATGCCTAAATGGAATTACGGGCGGAAAAGGAGCAAATATTAGAGACCTATTCTGCACAACTCCAAATGTCCTGAAACTCCACGGAAGTTATTTTTGGAATTAATAAAAAATACTGAGCGAAGAAAATACTAGAGGGGGGCCACCCACCGTCCACGAGGGTGGGGGGCGCGCCCCTGCCTCTTGGGCCACCTGGCAGGCCTCCGATGCCCATCTTTGGCTATATGAAGTCTTTTGCCCTGGAAAAAAAATAAGGAGGAAGCTTTCAGGACGAAACACCGCCGCTACGAGGCGGAACCTTGGCGGAACCAATCTAGGGCTCCGGCGGAGCTGTTCTGCCGGGAAAACATCCCTCCGGGAGGGGGAAATCGTCACCATCGTCATCACCATCGATCCTCTCATCGGGAGGGGGTCAATCTCCATCAACATCTTCACCAGAACCATCTCCTCTCAAACCCTAGTTCATCTCTTGTATCCGATCTTTGTCTCAAAGCCTCAGATTGGTACCTGTGGGTTGCTAGTAGTGTTGATTACTCCTTGTAGTTGATGCTAGTTGGTTTATTTAGTGGAAGATCATATGTTCAGATCCTATATGCATATTAATACCCCTCTGATTATGAACATGAATATGATTTGTGAGTAGTTATGTTTGTTCCTGAGGACATGGGAGAAGTCTTGCTATAAATAGTCATGCGAATTTGGTATTCGTTCGATATTTTGATGAGATGTATGTTGTCTTTCCTCTAGTGGTGTTATGTGAACGTCGACTACATGACACTTCACCATTGTTTGGGCCTAGAGGAAGGCATTGGGAAGTAATAAGTAGATGATGGGTTGCTAGAATGACAGAAGCTTAAACCCTAGTTTATGCGTTGCTTCGTAAGGGGCTGATTTGGATCCATATGTTTCATGCTATGGTTAGGTTTACCTTAATTCTTCTTTCGTAGTTGCGGATGCTTGCGGGAGGTGTTAATCATAAGTGGGATGCTTGTCCAGGGAAGGGCAGTACCCAAGCACCGGTCCACCCACATATCAAAATATCAAAGTAACGAACGCGAATCATATGAGCATGATGAAAACTAGCTTGACGATAATTCCCATGTGTCCTCGGGAGCGTTTTCCTTCATATAAGAATTTGTCCAGGCTTGTCCTTTGCTACAAAAAGGATTGGGCCACCTTGCTGCACCTTATTTACTTTTGTTACTTGTTACCCGTTACAAATTACCTTATCACAAAACTATCTGTTACCGATAATTTCAGTGCTTGCAGAGAATACCTTACTGAAAACCGCTTGTCATTTTCTTCTGCTCCTCGTTGGGTTCGACACTCTTAGTTATCGAAAGGACTACGATAGATCCCATACACTCGTGGGTCATCAGCCTTTCTTTTACTTATGCAATTTTTATTTTTGAATTTGAGTCTCCATCTTCTCTTATAAAGCACCAACTAAGGGGCACTATGACCGTATTTGAGCATTGGATGTAGCTAATATTCGAGTGTGTTTCATGAATGGATCAATGATTGAGCATAATGGGCTAGGGATAACTTGCTTTAGTGTTGATATTTTGAAAGACATGGTTGCTTGTTGATATGCTTGAGTATTAAACTCTTCATGTCAAAACTAGACTATTGCTTTGAATCATATAAAAGTCCATATGTCCATGCTATAAAGAAAAGAAATATGATGAACATGTTAGGCAGCATTCCACATCAAAAATTCTGTTTTTATCATTTACCTACTCGAGGACGAGCAGGAATTAAGCTTGGGGATGCTGATACGTCTCCAACGTAACTATAATTTTGATTGTTTCATGTTGTTATATTATCATTCTTGGATGTTTAACAATCATTTTATAGTCATTTTATATCATTTTTTGGTACTAACCTATTGACATAGTGCCCTGTGCCAGTTGATGTTTTCTGCATGTTTTTTACATCGCAGGAAATCAATATCAAACGGAGTCCAAATGCAGCGAAACTCTTGGAGGATTTTTTTGGGCCAGAAGACATCCAGTGGGCCAAGGAAGCACCTTGGGGGTGCCTCGAGGGGAGCAACACCCACCAGGGCTCGCCGGGAGGCCCAGACGCGCCCTGGTGGGTTGTGCCCACCTCGGGTGCCCCCTGAACCGCCTCTTTGCTCTATAAATACCCTAATATTCCGGAAACCCTAGGGGAGTCGATGAAAATCAATTCCAGCCGCCGCAGAGTGCAGAACCACCAGATCCAATCTAGACACCATCATGGAGGGGTTCACCACTTCCATTGGTGCCTCTCCGATCATGCGTGAGTAGTTCTTTGTAGACCTACGGGTCCGTAGTTAGTAACTAGATGGCTTCCTCTCTCTCTCTCTCTCTCTCTCTCTCTCTCTCTCTCTCTCTCTTTATTATCAATACAATGGTCTCTTGGAGATCCATATGATGTAAGCCTTTTGCGATGTGTTTGTTGGGATCCGATGAACTTTGAGTTTATGATCAGTCTATGTTTTTATCCATGAAAGTTATTTGAGTCTTCTTTGATCTCTTATATGCATGATTGCTTATAGCCTCGTATTTCTTCTCCGATATTTGGGTCTTGTTTGGCCAACTTGATCTATTTATCTTGCAATGGGAAGAGTTGCTTTGTAGTGGGTTCGATCTTACGGTGCTTGATCCCAGTGACAGAAGGGGAACCAACACGTATGTATCGTTGCTACTAAGGATAACAAGATGGGGTATATATCTTCACAATAGATAAACGGATCTTGTCTACATCATGTGATCGTTCTTATTGCATTACTCCGTTTTTCCATGAACTTATTACACTAGATGCATGCTGGATAGAGGTCGATGTGTGGAGTAATAGTAGTAGATGCAGGCATGAGTCGGTCTACAAACCTTGGACGTGATGCCTATATAATGATGATTGCCTGGATATCGTCATGATTATTTGAAGTTCTATCAATTGCCCAACAGTAATTGTTTTCCCACCGTTTCTATTTTTCTCGAGAGAAGCCACTAGTGAAACCTACGACCCCCGGGTCTCTTTTCATCATATTTGTCTTTTCGATCTATTTTCCTTTGCATTAATTTTCAGATCAATTAAACCAAAAATACAAAACTACCTTCCTGCAATTTATTTGTTCCGCAATCTATTTATCCTATCTACCACTTTTATCTCATGTTATTTGCCTAGCTATCTTGAGGCGCCGTACCCGAAAGGGATTGACAACCCCTTTAACACGTCGGGTTGCGAGTATTTGTTATTTGTGTGCAAGTGTTGTTTACGTGGTGTGAGGAGGTTCTCCTACTGGTTCGATAACCTTGGTCTCATCACCGAGGGAAATACCTACCGTCGTTATACTGCATCATCCCTTCCTCTTTGGGGAAATACCAACGTAGTTCTAGCAGACATCAGCTTTGCGTAGGTAAGAATCGTTCTTGCTAGATACCCATAGCAGCCACGTAAAACATGCAACAACAATTAGAGGACGTCTAACTTGTTTTTGCAGGGTATGTTGTGATATGATATGGCCAAACACATGATGAAATATATTTGATGTATGAGATGATCATGGTTGTAATAGTTTATATCGACTTGCATGTCGATGCATACGGTAACCATCAGGAGCCATAGGGTTGTCTTTTATTATTGTATGACTTGCATGTCAATCATTAAGCGCTATGTAATGCTTTACTTTATCACTAAGCAATGGCAATAGTAGTAGAAGCATGGTTGGCGTGACAACCCCGATGGCGACATGACGATGGAGATCATGATGATGGAGATCATGGTGTTGTGCCGCTGACGATGGAGATCATGCCGGTGCTTTGGAGATGGAGATCAAAAGCACAAGTTGATGGCCATATCATGTCACTTATGATTTGCATGTGATGTTAATCCTTTTATGCATCTTATTTTTCTTGGGACGACGATAGCATTATAAGGTGATCCCTCACTAAAATTTCAAGATAAAATTGTGTTCACCCCAAGTGTGCACCGTTGCGAAAGTTCATCATTTTGAAGCACCACGTGATGATCGGCTGTGATAGACTCTACGTTCACATACAACGGGTGCAAGCCAATTTTGCGCATGCGGAACACTTGGCTTAAATTTGACGAGCCTAGCCATGTTAGACATGGCATCGGAACACAAGAGGCCGAAAGGTTCAACATGAGTCTTATAGTAGATATGATCAACGTGGAGATGTTCACCATTGAAACCACCTCATCTCACGTGATGATCAGACTTGGGTTGGTGAATATGGATCATGTTACACTCGGATGACCGGAGGGATGTCAATTTGAGTGGGAGTTCTTAAGTAATATGATTAATTGAACTCATTATCATGAACAATAGTCTAAAGTTGCCTTTGCAAATTTATGTTGTAGATCAATAGCCCGTGCTGTAGCTCCCTGTTTAAATACGTTCCTAGAGAAAGACCAAGTTGAAAGATATTGTGAGCAATTATGCGGACTAGGTTCATAGTCTGAGGATTGTCCGCACTGCTGCACATAAGGCTTATGTCCTAGATGCACTGCTCGGTATGCCAACCCCTCTAGCATCATATGTGGATGTTGTGAATGGCTGGCAGACACGTTTTGATGACTACTTGATAGTTTAGTGTGCCATTCTTTACGGCTTAGAATCGGGGCTCCAAAGATGTTTCTGAACGCCATGGAACATATGAGATGTTCCAAGAGCTGAAATTGGTATTTTAGGCTCATGCCAGTGTTGAGAGGTATGAATCTCTGGCAAGTTCTTTGCCTACAAGATGGAGGAGAATAGCTCACCCAGTGAGCATGTGCTCAGAATGTCTGGGTGCTGCAATAGCTGGAATCAAGTGGGAGTTAATCTTCCAGATAAGATAGTGATTGACAGAGTTCTCTAGACACTATCACCAAGCTACTAGAACTTCGTGATGAACTATAACATGCAAGGGATGGAGATGAACCCGGAGCTATTCGCGGTAGGCCGTGGAGGTAGAAATCAAGAAGGAGCATCAAGTGTTGATGGTTAACAAGACCACTTGTTTCAAGAAGGGCAAGGGCAAGAAGGGAAACTTCATGTATGACAAGCCAGTTGCCGCTCCAGTGAAGAAACCCAAGTTTGAAACCAAACCCGAGACTAAGTGCTTCTGTTGTAAGTGGAACGGTCACTGGTAGCCGAACTGCCCCAATAGATAAGAAGGCTGGCAACTTCAACAAAAGTGGATTTTATATACATGTTATTGATGTGTACCTTACTAGTACTCCTAGTAGCACCTTGGTATTAGATACCGCTTTAGTTGCTAATATTGGTAACTCAAAACAAAAGTTGCAGAATAAACAGAGACTAGCAAAGGGTGAGGTGACGATGTGTGTTGGAATTGTTTGCCAAGGTTGATGTGATCACCATCGCATGCTCCCTCTACCTTCGAGATTAGTGTTGAAACTAGTTATTTGGTGTCTGCGTTAAGCAAGAACATGATTAGATCATGTTTATTGCAATATGGTTATTCATTTAAGAATAATGGTTATTCAGTTTACATGAATAATACCTTCTATGGTCATGCACCCAATGTGAATGGTTTATTGAATCTCGATCTTAGTGATACATATGTTCATAACATTGATGTCGAAAGATGTAGAGTTGATAATGATAGTACCACTTTCTTATGGCACTGCCGCTTAGGTCATGTTGGTGTAAAATGCGTGAAGAAACTCCATGCTGATGGACTTTTGGAGTCACTTGATTTTGAATCACTTGACACATGCGAACCATGCCTCATTGGCAAGATGACTAAAACCCCATTTTCCGGAATAATGGAACGAGCAAGTGACTTTTTGAAAATCATACATTTTATGTGTGCGGTCTGATGAGTGTTGACGCGTGCGTGGGGGGGGGGGGTATCGTTATTTCTTCACCTTCACCGATGATTTGAGTAGATATGGGTATGTTTACTTAATGAAGCATAAGTCTGAAACGTTTGAAAAGTTCAAGCAATTTTAGAGTGAAGTTGAGAATCATCGTAACAAGAAGATTAAATTCGTACGATCCGATCGAAGGGGAGAATATCTGAGTTATGAGTTTGGCAATCACTTAAGACAATCTGGAATTGTTTCGCAGTTGACGCCACCTGGAACACCACAGTGTAGTGGTGTGTCCGAACGTCGTAATCATACCTTATTGGATATGGTGCGTTCTATGATGTCTCTTGCCGATCTGCCACTACCATTTTGGGGTTATGCATTTGAGACAACTGCATTCACTTTAAATAGGGCACCATCTAAGTCCATGGAGACAACACCGTATGAACTGTGGTTTGGCAAGAAACCTAAGTGGTCGTTTCTTAAGGTTTGGGGCTGCGATGCTTATGTCAAAAGGCTTCAGCTCAAAAAGCTCGAACCCAAAGTGGACAAATGCGTCTTCATAGGATACCCAAAAGGATATGGTTGGGTATACCTTCTATCTCAGATCCGAAGGCAAAGTGTTTGTCGCTCAGAATGGGTTCTTTCTGAGAAAGAGTTTCTCTCAAAAGAATTGAGTGGGAGGAAGATAGAACTTGATGAGGTTGTTGAACCTTTACTTCAACCAGAGAGTAGCGTAGCACAGAAAGATGTTTTTGTGGCACCTACATCAGTTGAAGAGGAAGCTGTGATGATGATCATGAATCTTTGGATCAAGTTACTATCGAACCTCGTAGATCAATGAGGGTACGTATAGCTCCTGAGTGGTGCAGTAACCCTGTCTTAGAGGTCATGTTGTGGGACAACGGTGAACGTACGAGCTATGGAGAAGCGATGGTGGTCCTAGATTCCAACAAATGGCTAGGAGCCATGAAATCCGAGATAGGATCCGTGTATGAGAACAAAGTATGAACTTTGGTGGACTTGCCCGATGATCGGCAAGCCATTGAGAATAAATGGATCTTCAAGAAGAAGACGGATGCAGACGGTAATGTCACCGTCTATAAAGCTCGACTTGTGGCAAAGGGGTTTTCACAAGTTCAAGGAGTTGACTACGATGAGACTTTCCCACCCGTAGCGATGCTTAAATCCGTCAAAATCATGTTAGCAGTTGCTGCATTTTTTGATTACGAAATCTGGCCGATGGATGTCAAAACAGAGTTTCCTTAACGGTTTTCGTGAGGAAAGGTTGTATTTGATACAACCGGAAGGTTTTGTCGATCCTAAGGATGCTAAAAGGTATGCAAGCTCCAACGATCCTTCTATGGACTGGAGCAAGCGTCTCGGAGTTGGAATATATGCTTTGATGATGTGATCAAAGCTTTTCGGTTTATACAAAGTTTGCAAGAAACTTGTATTTACAAGAAAGTGAGTGGGAGCACTACAACATTTCTGATAAGTATATGTGGATGACATATTGTTGATTGGAAATGATGTAGAATTTCTGGAAAGCATAAAGGGTTGTTTGAAAGGATTTTTTCAAAGGAAGACCTGGGTAAAGCTGCTTACATATTGGGCAACAAGATCTATAGAGATAGATCAAAACGCCTGATAAGACTTTCACAGAGCACATACCTTGAAATGATTTTGAAGGAGTTCAAAATGGATTAGTCAAAGAAGGAGTTCTTGCCTGAGTGGTAAGGTGTGAAGTTGAGTAAGACTCAAAGCTCGACCATGGCAAAAGAAAGAGAAAGGACGATGGTCGTCCCCTATGCCTTAGCCATGGGCTCTATACGGTATGCCATGTTGTGTACCAGTGTGCCTTGCCACGTATCTGGAAAGGGGGTACAAGAGTGATCCAGGAGTGGATCACTGGACATCGGTCAAAATTATCCTCAGAGGAATAAGGAAATGTTTCTCGGTTATGGAGGTGATAAAGAGTTCGGCGTAAAGGGCTACGTCGATGCAAGCTTTAACACCAATCCGGATGACTCTGAGTAGCCAACCGGATATGTATAGTAGAGCAGCCATTTGGAATAGCTCCAAGTGGAGCCTGGTAGCAGCATCTATAATATGACATAAAGATTTGCGAAGTACACACGGATCTGAATGTTGTGGACCCGTTGACTAAAACCTCTCTCACAAGCATAACATGATCAAACCCTAGAACTCATTTAGTGTTATCACAAGGTGATGTGAACTAGATTACTGACTCTAGTAAACTCTTTGGGTGTTAGTCACATGGCGATGTGAACTATGAGTGTTAATCACATGGCGATGTGAACTAGATTATTGACTCTAGTGCAAGTGGGATACTATTGAAAATATGCCCTAGAGGCAATAATAAATTGGTTATTATCATATTTCCTTGTTCGTGATAATTGTTTATTATCCATGCTAGAATTGTATTGATCGGAACTCAGATACATGTGTGGATACATAGACAACAACGTGTCCCTAGTGAGCCTCTACTAGACTAGCTCATTGATCAAAGATGGTTAAGGTTTCCTAACCATAGACATGAGTTGTCATTTGATAACAGGATCACATCATTAGGAGAATGATGTGATGGACAAGACCCAAACTATAAATGCAGCATATGATCGTGTCAAGTTTATTGCTATCGTTTTCTGCATGTCAAGATACATGTTCCTATGACCATGAGATCATGCAACTCACTGACACCGGAGGAATATCTTGTGTGTACCAAACATCGCAACGTAACTGGGTGACTGCTACCTCTTGAGCATGCGTTGGTTTTCCCTTGAAGAGGAAAGGGTGATGCAGCAAAGTAGCGTAAGTATTTCCCTCAGTTTTTGAGAACCAAGGTATCAATCCAGTAGGAGGCTACACTCAAATCGCCCTTGCAACCAACGCGACGGCCACTTGCAAAAGTGAGATCTGATAGAGATAATAAGATAAATATTTTTGGTATTTTTATGATATAGATTGGAAACTAAAGATTGCAAAATAAAATAGATCGGAAACTTATATGATGGAAAATAGACCCGGGGCCATAGGTTTCACTAGTGGCTTCTCTCAAGATAGCATAAGTATTACGGTGGGTGAACAAATTACTGTCGAGCAATTGATAGAAAAGTGCATAGTTATGAGAATATCTAGGCATGATCATGTATATAGGCATCACATCCGCAACAACTAGATCAAAACGATTCTGCATCTACTACTATTACTCCACACATCGACCGCTATACAGCATGCATCTAGAGTATTAAGTTCATAAGAACAGAGTAACGCATTAGGCAAGATGACATGATGTAGAGGGAGAAACTCAAGCAATATGATATAAACCCCATCTTTTTATCCTCGATGGCAACAATACAATACGTGCCCTGCTGTCATTGGGAAAGGACACCGCAAGATTGAACCCAAAGCTAAGCACTTCTCCCATTGCAAGAAAGATCAATCTAGTAGGCCAAACCAAACTGATAATTCGAAGAGACTTGCAAAGATAACAAATCATACATAAAAGAATTCAGAGGAGATTCAAATATTGTTCATAGATAATCTTGATCATAAACCCACAATTCATCGGATCTCGACAAACACACCGCAAAAAGTATTACATCGAATAGATCTCCAAGAAGATCGAGGAGAACTTTGTATTGAGATCCAAAGAGAGAGAAGAAGCCATCTAGCTAATAACTATGGACCCGAAGCTGAGGTAAACTACTCACACTTCATCGGAGAGGCTATGGTGTTGATGTAGAAGCTCTCCATGATCGATTCCCCCTCCGGTGGAGCGCCGGAAAAGGCCCCAAGATGGGATCTCACGGGTACAGAAGGTTGCGGCGGTGGAAATAGGGTTCGTGGTGCTCCTGGATGTTTTCAAGGTATATGAGTATATATAGGCGAAAGAAGTCGGTCAGGGGAGCCATAAGGGGCCCATGAGGGTGGGGGGCGCGCCTACCCCCCTGGGCGCGCCTCCCTGCCTCGTGGCCGCCTCATTGCTTCCTTGACGTCCACTGCAAGTCTCCTGGATTGAGTTTGTTCCAAAAACGATTCTCCCGAAGGTTTCATTCCGTTTGGACTCCGTTTGATATTCCTTTACTGCGAAACACTAAAATAGGCAAAAAAAACAGCAATTTGGACTAGGCCTCCGGTTAATAGGTTAGTCCCAAAAATAGTATAAAAGTGTATAATAAAGCCCATTAAACATCCAAAATAGATAATATAATAGCATGGAACAATAAAAAATTATAGATACGTTGGAGACGTATCAAGCATCCCCAAGCTTAATTCTTGCTCGCCCTCGAGTAGGTAAATGATAAAAACAGAATTTTTGATGTGGAATGCTACCTAGCATAATTCTCAATGTAATTTTCTTTATTGTGGCATGAATGTTCAGATCCAAAAGATTCAAGATAAAAGTTTAATATTGACATAAAAATAGTAATACTTCAAGCATGCTATTCATTTTCGTCACAAAAAATGCTCCCATCATGCACAACCCCGGTTTCAGCCAAGCAATTGGTTCATACTTTTTAACGCGCTTCAGCCTTTTCAACCCTCACACAATACATGAGCGTAAGCCATGGACATAGCACTATGGGTGGAGTAGAGTATGATGATAGGGATTATGTGAGAAAACAAAAAAGGAGAAAGTCTCACATTGATGCGTCTAATCAACGGGCTATGGAGATGCCCATCAATTGTTTTCAATACGAGGAGTAGGGATTGCCATGCAACGGATGCACTAGAGCTATAAATGTATGAAAGCTCATCAAAAAGAAACTAAGTGGGTGTGCATCCAACTTGTGTGCTCACGAAGACCTAGGGCATTTTGAGGAAGCCCATCATTGGAATATACAAGCCAAGTTCTACAATGAAATATTCCCACTAGTATATGAAAGTGACAAAATAAGAAACTCTCTATCATGAAGATCATGGTGCTATTTTGAAGCACAAGTGTGGAAAAAGGATAGTAACATTGTCCCTTCTCTCTTTTTCTCTCATTCTTTTTTTTATTTGGGCTTCTTTGGCCTTTTTTTTCCTTTTTTCTCTTTTTTTTATTTTGCCGGAGTCTCATCCCGACTTGTGGGGGAATCATAATCTCCATCATACTTTTCTCACATGGGACAATGCTCTAATAATGGAAATCATCACACTTTTATTTATTTACAACTCAAGAATTACAACTCAAGAATTACAACTCAATACTTAGGACAAAATATGACTCTATGTGAATTCCTTCGGCAGTGTACCGGGATATGCAATGAATCAAGAGCGGCATTAAAGAATTATAAAGGTGGCCTTGCCACAAATACGATGTCAACTACATGATCATGTAAAGCAATATTAGAATGATGGAGCGTGTCATAATAAACGGAACGGTGGAAAGTTGCATGGCAATATATCTTTGAATGGCTATGGAAATGCCATAATAGGTAGGTATGTGGTTGTTTTGAGGAAGATATAAGGAGGTTTATGTGTGATAGAGCGTGTCGTATTATGGGGTTTGGATGCACCGGCAAAGTTTGCACCAACTCTCAAGGTGAGAAAGAGCAATGCACGGTACCGTAGAGGCTAGCAAATTGCGGAAGGGTAAGAGTGCGCATAATCCATGGACTCACATTAGTCATAAAGAACTCATATACTTATTGCAAAGTTTATTAGCCCTAGAAGCAAAGTACTACTACGCATGCTCCTAGGGGAAGGGTTGGTAGGAGTTAACCATCGCGCGATCCCGACCTCCACTCATAAGGAAGGCAATCAAAGAACAGCCCATGCTTCAAATTTGTCACACAATGTTCACCATACGTGCATGCTACGGGACTTGCCAACTTTAACACAAGTATTTCTCAATTTCATAATTACCCAACTAGCATGACTCTAACATTACCACCTTTATATCTCAAAACAATTATCAAGTATCAAATTTATCATAATGTTTAATGCACTCCATATGAAAGTTTTTATTTTACCCAACTTGGATGCCCATCATATTAGGACTAATTTTATAACCAAAGCAAATTACCATGCTGTTATAAAAGACTCTCAAAATAATATAAGTGAAGCATGAGAGATCAATAATTTCTAAAAAATAAAACCACCACCGTGCTCTAAAAAGGTATAAGTGAAGCACTAGAGCAAATTGTCTAGCTCAAAAGATATAACTGAAGCACATAGAGTATTCTAATAAATTCCTATTCATGTGTGTGTCTCCAAAAGGTGTGTACAGCAAGGATGATTGTGATAAACTAAAAAGCAAAGACTCAAATCATACAAGACTCTCCAAGAAAAACACATATCATGTGGTGAATAAAAATATAGCATCAAGTAAAGTTACCGATGGACGAAGACGAAAGAGGGATGCCTTCCGGGGCATCCCCAAGCTTAGGATTTTGGTTGTCCTTGAATTTACCTTGGGGTGCCTTGGATTAAGCTTAGGCTCTTGCCACTCCTTATTCCATAATCCATCAAATCTTTATCCAAAACTTGAAAACTTCACAACACAAAACTCAACAAAAAATCTCATGAGCTCCGTTAGTGCAAGAAAACAAACCATCACTTTAAGGTACTGTAATGAACTCATTCTTTATTTATATTGGTGTTAAACCTACTGTATTCCAACTTCTCTATGGTTCATACCCCCCGATACGCCATAGATTCATCAAAATAAGCAAACAACACACGAAAAACAGAATCTGTCAAAAACAGAACAGTCTGTAGCAATCTGTAACTCTCGAATACTTATGGAACCCCAAAATTTCTACCAAATTAGGAAGTCCCAGGTCATATTTTTATTAATCTTATGCAAAACGAATCAACTGAAAATCACATTTTTGTGATTTATGACAATTATTCTCGTGCACGCAAAAGTTTCTGTTTTTTACAGCAAGATCGCATAGACATCACCCAAGTCTTCCCAAAGGTTCTACTTGGCACAAACACTAAATTAAACATAAAACCACATCTAACCAGAGGCTAGATGAATTGTTTATTACTAAACAGGAACAAAAGGCAAAGAACAAAAATAAAATTGGGTTGCCTCCCAACAAGCGCTATCGTTTAACGCCCCTATCTAGGCATTGAGATTTCGATGATGCTCACATGAAAGACAAGAATTGAAGTGCAAAGTGAGCATCATGAAACACGTGACAAACACATATAAGTCTAACATATTTCCTATGAATAGGCATCTTATAGGCAAATAGATTATCATAGCAAGCAAAAACTAGCATATGCAAGGAAGTGGAAAGAAACAATAGCAATCTCAACATAACGAGAGGTAATTTTGTAACATGAAAATTTCTACAACCATATTTTCCTCTCTCATAATAATTACATGTGGGATCATAAGAAAATTCAACAATATAGCTATCACAAAACATATTCTCAATATGATCCACATGTATGCAAAGTTGACACTGTTCAAAAATAGTGGGATTATCATTAACTAAGGTCATGGCCTCTTCAAAGGGGAGGGGGCAAACCAGCCCACTAAGGGGCTGAGCGCCCCCCTCACACCATCTCACGTAACCAGTAGGGTTGGGGGCGCCCCCTAGGGCTTCCCACCACTTTGGCTTGGGGGCCAAGTCTCCTAGGGGGAAAACCCATCTAGGGTTTCCCTCTTGTGGCCGCCGCCCCTAGATTGGATCTAGGGGCGCCCCTCCTCTCCTCCCTTCCCCTATATATAGAGAGATAGAGAGATGGCAGCCACACCCATACATATCTATTCGTGCCATGACACTGCCCTTCATCTCCCTCATAGCCATCTTCTTCTCCGTAGTGCTTAGCGAAGCTCTGATAAGATTTCTCCACCACCACCACCATCACGCCGTCGTGCTGCCGGAGGACTTTAGATACTACTTCATCATCGCTCATTGGATCGAGGAGGTGAAGGCGTCATCAAGCCATACGTGTGTTGAACACGAAGGTGACGTTCGCTCGGCACTTGGATCGGGAGTTCGCGGGACGGATCGTGATTGGATCACGAAGACATTCGACTACATCAACTGTGTTTCTTAATGCTTCCGCTTAGCGATCTACAAGGGTATGTAGATCCAATCTTTCCTCTCGTAGATGGTCATCTCCTAAATTGGATCTTGGTGAGCGTAGGAAATTTTTTGTTTCCCATGCAACGTTCCCCAATAGCAGCCACTCCAGTTTGGGTGCAAGGATGGCCTTGCAGAAGTCAGTTGGGCCAGCCTCCTCATGCAAGTGGTCATAGTTCTTCGGCCACTTGGAGGCGCTGCCGTGATCCACCGCCGCCTTGCCCTTCTTGTTGCCGACCACTACCTCCTTTCCTTGGAGTTCCCCTAAGTAGCCTGGTCGATCTGCATTATGAACATGATGAATGGAGGTCAATGGAGGGGCAAAATGCAACACACATATGAGCAAGATCAATGGAGGTATGCAGAATTGTTTGACCATAATTACCATAATTGTTGACCAAAGTTCAACATCCGTCCATCCCACCTACCTACTCGAAAGACCCTATTTATCTACCCCACACTCCATTGCATCTTCCAACCATCTCTCTCTCTCTCTCTCTCTCTCTCTCTCTCTGTGTGTGTGTGTGTGTGTGTGTGTGTGTGTGTGTGTGTGTGACCGTCACCTTTTACACAACTCTCTCTCTGTCTCACTACCACTCAATTGCCATGAACCCATCTTCAACCCCTTCCCCAACAACGTCGGATGGAGGGCATTCCTCCTTGGTTGCTCGCTCGGTGACCGCACCACTAGTAGAAAAACACCTATTAGTCCCGGTTCATGAACCGGGACTAATGGGTTGTTACTAATACCTCCCCCCCTTTAGTCCCGGTTCTAACACGAACCAGGATAGATGGTCCTCCACGTGGCGGTGCCGAGCCCAGTAGGGCCTTTGGTCCCGGTTGGTAGCACCAACCGGGACCAAAAGGCATCCACGCCAAGATTCCAAAGTGGTTGGGGTTTTTGTTTTTAAAGGGGGGGTTGGGGTTTTGGGGGTTAATTTAGGTGTTTCATATATTGTGTTAGCTAGCTAGTTAATAGAGAGAAGTGTCCTCTCTTTTGTCCGTGCTTGGTCGACGCTACATACTATACATACGTATAGAGAGGACTAGCTAGACACGCTAGCTAGCTAGTAAGCAAAGAAGGAAACAGAAGATCGTCATGAACATATATGCATACAAAGGGAAGTGATATCGACCACCTCTCCTTCTCCGAGAGATTGGTCAAACAACAAGTTCTCGTATATCTATCCGACACTACCGCTACATATATACAATAATTATCTTTTACAAAAATAATCTCCTAACATACGGACGCGTGGTCCACATAGTATTCTCCGTCTTCAGCGATCACGTGGTCAAGAAAGAATGCCGCCAATTCCTCTTGAATTGCTCATGCAGCGATCTGGTGCTAGTAGTTCATCCCGCATCCGAAACATCTAATTTTAAGAAGGGGGTCAATACACACACACACACACACACACACACACACACACACACACACACACACACACACACATATATATATATATATATATATATATATATATATATATGAATGAAACTCAAAACAAATGATGGTACTAAAATAAAATTGTGAATATTGTTATTTACGCACTTCATATTGATTGTCAGAGTAGCCCGCTCACAGTCGTGTGGCGGATGGACTCGCAAATGTAGTATCCACATAAATCATTCCCTTGTTCCTGCCACAACCACTTTACAAGAAATAGAGGTCAATCAAACTGATAATTAGCAAGCATGTTAAATGGTATTGATGAAACTATCGCTTGAATCACTAGGAGATGCGTGGAATATGCTACTATAGTACTTACTTTTGGGTGTCTAAATTGCAGCTTCTTCGGCAGTCTCGGAGCTTTTTTGGTGAATTTTCTCCAAACCGTGCCATACAAAGAAAACAATTACTTGATATCAGAAATGAACAAAGTTGCTGATATGATGGATAATGATCGATTTAACTTACTTCTCGAGCATTTCAGTCATGTCCGCATACTCCTTGGGATCTTTTCGTTTGGAGTCTAAGATGCGATTACTACTCCTGCTCAAGCTTAATCTCTAGGAGAATATAGTGGTACTGCGCATGCATGCATAACTCATCAATATTACATTACTATAACTTTGGACTAATAAGGGAAACCGAATATGCCACAAGACAATAACACTCACTTGAAGTTGTAAGGAAAGAGTATTATATCCTTGTGTTCATTTATTACCAACGATTGTAGCAAGTTGGCCTCGGTATTTTCGGCATGAAATTCAACCTCAGTTGCATCTATGAGATATGTGTTAATGAACCCAATGGAACTCACTTGTCTTTTCTTCAATTCGGCGATCTTCAATCTGCATAATATAGTGAGGACAATTATAAATACATGCAATGAAAGAGATGAGTTATATAGAGAGACTTAATGACAGAAGTAGTACTACTTACAGACGATGGCAGGTGACCGTTGCTTTATCGAGGGCCAATTGATTGAAAAACTGATAGAACTCCTCAAATGGAATAGGCATCAGTTCAATTCCAACGAGGTCATGCTCCTTTTAACTCTCACATACAAAGTACTCCTCCCTCGGACTCTCTCGCAGGTTTTCATGTACCAATCATGCAATCTTCACATCATCGTTGATAGAGAACTTTCATCTTTGATGAGAGGCTTCCCGTACTCGTATCTTTGTATCTGCACCTCCAAGAAATCAAAATGTACATCGTCGGGCAGGTAATCTTCAGGATTGCCATAACCGGGCACCATCCTCGGATCGACGATGTCGCTAGCAGGCACCTTGAGCGGGGGGCACGATTGCTTTGCTTGTTCGCCGAGCTGGGCAATTTGTTTCCCAGCTCGTCGTTCTTTCATTCTTTGATCACTTTGAGTACGTCCCGACCTCTCCGCTTCGGCAAATGCCTTTCCAATAATGCGCTCATAGTTGCCTTTCGGCGGAGACTTGGGTGGTTTCCTCAGGGCAGCCAGTGCACTTCACTTTCACCGGATCTACCTTCTCCTCCGGAGGTGGGCGTCTCTTTGCTTTCAACCTCGCAAACCAGTCATCCACTTCGGTCTGCGCGATCTTTGCGTTTTCCTCCTCGGTCCTCTCGTACGGTAACTTCTCTAGAGTCTTCAGAGAAGGACCGTATCTGTATTTCCTCCCGCCTTTGGCTGTACTGCTAGACGCCGGCAGGGCAGACGGAGCAGATGTCTTCTTTTTTGCTCCGGCGCGTCGTAGCCCTTGCTGACGAGGCGGAGAAGGAGGAGGCTGGCTGCTCGGGCGCGCCGGCGCAGGCGGAGAAGGAGGCGGAGTGCCGCCACGCGTGCCCTGATCGTCACTCGTCGGAGGAGGAGGCGGTGGAGGAGGCGGAGTGCCCTGACTTCACGGAGGAGGAGGAGGAGGCGAGGGCGCCCAGTTCGGAAGGTTGATGAGCTCCTTCCGCCATAGGCATGGAGTCTTGAGCGAGAACCCAGCCTAGTCTCCCTTCACCGATAGGGTGGTCAAGCGGGAGGTCCTCAAATCCCTCCGTTATTTCATCCACCATCACCTTAGCATATCCTTCTGGAATCGGCTGGCAGTGATAAGTTGTGCCGGGTCCACTAGGATAAACTTTGCCAACAGCCGCCTTGACCTTCAAGTCATCCATCGCGCCGTAATGTGGCAACTTTGAGACTCCGTGATACCATCCACGGGATAGCCGGCAGGAGCCATCAAAACATGCTCCGGCTGAAGCAGCTCGGTGGAAGCCACGCTTCTTCTCCGCTGAGATGGCGGGGTAGCTTGTGGGGAAGCTTCGCAGTCGTTTGTCGCGATCTGCGCTTCTCGTTCCTCTAGCCCCATTACCCTTTAAATGCGGCGCCTGCGATTGCTCCTGCTCGATTTCTTCCTCCTCTTGTGGGTTTTGTAACCCTGCGTCCGGAAAACCAACCTTCCACGAAAGGGAGCTGGCGTGCCTCGTGTCCGTCCAGTGCTCGGGATTCCCAAGGGCCATTGTGAGCTCGTCCTTCTCCTGTTTGGAAGGAACGTCCCTCATTGTCTTTGCATCGATATAGTGTCGAAGCTTCGACCGGTATTTGCGGTTGCTTTCGTATGTCCACTGGCACTTCCTCGTTAAAGGGTCCAAGGTTCCGCCAGCCCGAAGAACCAAGTCCGCAACGGTGCAGCGATACATTGTCTACGGTTCGATCCCTTTATCAAGCGAGATCATGCTCAGCCTTGGACCACTTAGGCGGGCTTTGAGGTAGCCACGACCCCGTGCGATGGTGAAGCTTCTTCTTCGCAACATTTTTCTTGTTTGTCGCCGACATCTTCTTACTCTTTTCCGATGTCGTGTGGGCCACAAATGCGGGCCAGTGATCTATGATCTTCTCATATTTGCCGATGAATTCTGGTGTCTTATCTTTCTCGACAAACTGGTTCAGCTCTTTCCTCCACCTCCTCATTAGGGTTGCCATCTTCTTAATAGCAAAAGACTTGATTAATTGCTCTTTAACTGGCTTCTCCGGATCCTCCTCTGGCGGTAGGGTGAAATTTGCCTTCAGCTCAGTCCAAAGATCTTCTTTCTACATATCATTGACATAAGACACCTCAGGGTCTTCCTCCTTAGGCTTATACCATTGATGGATGCTGATCGGGATCTTGTCCCTAACAAGAACCCCTTGACCGAGCAGAAAATGCATTCCTTGTCCGCATGGGTTCAATCGGTTCGCCGTCGGCGCGATTTCTATGATCTCAAACTTTTCATCCGAGCTCAACTTTTCTTGGGCCTCGTCTCCTTACCGAAGTTGTGCTTTCGATCCGGAGAACTAGAAATTATAAGGAAGAAAGACGAGAGTAATTAATATGTGTACTATACCAAAACAATGGATGCATCAATTAACTAGTCAAAGACGGGCTTAACTAATATATATATACCTGGCGGACTCGGTTCGGTCACGGAAGCGATCAAGACGGTCTCCTTCGCTTGTACCTCCATTGTGTCACCGGAGCCATCATGAACATAGTCCTCTTCTTGTACCGGCATTAATGGGTCGAAGCCATCATGAACATAGCCCTCTTCTTCACCCGATGCGGTGTCGTTGAGAAATGACGCAACTTCATCACTTCCTTGTGCGATTATGTGCCCCAACATCGCTTCATTTCTTCGTCTCGGGAGTGCTCCATAGTTTCTGCAAATATTTACAACATGTCAATTATTATTCAAACATGGTACAAATGGATATATATATATATATATTAGTGGCAAACGGAGAACTAGCTAGCTAATCACACTAAGGACTCAGGTTAGTGTGGGTGGCCTCGAGAGAGTTAATTTGTCGGGTAGGGGCGGCGGAGGGTAGGAGACCAACATCGTTTTCTCTCTAGGGTTTGGGGTCGCCTCGACACAACGCTTCAAGGGTTAATTTGGGTGGCCTCGAGAGAGTTAATTTGTCGGGTAGTGGCGCGGGGAGGGGTAGGAGACCAACATCGTTTTCTCTCTAGGGTTTGGGTGTCCTCGAGAGTTTTGGTCGGCGAGAGGGCCGAGGGGGTGCTGCTGTTGTATAAGTTATCACGGTCGAGAGGGGTATATATATCGACCGCCCCTCATGTCGAAGTTATCTCGAGGGGTTATATCGACAACGACGCGACATACATATACATGGGAAAATAATGTTATCGGGGAGGGGTATCGGTACCCCCTCGTGTTGAAGTTCCTTCTTTCTCCTCTATTCCTTTCTTCTTCTACTACTCTTCTTTTTCTTCTTCTCATGAGAAAGGAAAAGAAGGAAAAGGAAAAGAGGAAGAAGAAAAAAAGCAGAAAACAGAGGAGAAGAAGAAAGGATTAGAGTAGAAGAAGAAAAATAGAAAATTTCTATTTTTCTTCTTCTCCTCTATTCCTTTCTTCTTCTCCTCTTATTTTTCTTCTTATTTCCTCTTCTTATTTATTTCTCCTCTTCTTCCTCTCCTCTTCTTCTCCTTTCTTCCTCTTCTTATTTTCCTTTTTCCTCTCATTCTTTTAGTATTGCTTGTTTTAAAAAAAATGTTCAAATAGAAAATTTCGAAAAAAACAAAGGTCTTGCCTAATGCATTGTTCATATGAATATACAAACATTTGCATATTTCTACAATAATTAATATCACCAAAAAAATCTATGAACAAAAAAAACATTAATACACATATGAACAAAAAATACATATATGAAGAAAAACATGCTCTGAACAATTTTTTATACATTTTGAACATCTACATACACATAGCCACATACATACACATATACATTATATATATATGAACAAAAAAAATTAAACTAATAAAAGTGAAAAAAACAGAGCCGGTCTGTGGCTCGGCTCACAATGCTAGATGACGATGGCGACGGTGGGGGCGAGGCGCCCGTGGGCGGAGACGGCAGGCGAGGCTCGGGCGGCGTGGGCGGGACAGGCGGTCTCGGGAGGCCGGCGACGAGGGCAGCGGGTTGAAGCGGCAGCCTTGGCGTGATGGCGGCGGCGGCAGCGAGTGGAGCAACTGGCGGCGACAGACGAAGCGGCAGCGAAGCGTGACGGCGCCGGGGCGGCGCGTGGACGGCGTCTGGGCGGCGGGCCGCGTCGTGCAGCGGACGACGTTGATCTGGGCAGCCTGGCGGCGTTGATCTGGGCAGCCTGGCGGCGTTGATCCTAAGTGATGTATATATAGCAAGAGCATTGGTCCCGGTTCGTGGCACAAACCGGGACTAATGCCCCCCTTTAGTCCCGGTTGGTGCCACCAACCGGTACCAAAGGCCGCCGCTTCCCGCCCTTTGGGCTGCCGAAAAAGAGGCCTTTGGTCCCGGTTGGTGGCACCAACCGGTACCAATGCCCCCCCTTTAGTCCCGGTTGGTGGCACCTGTGCTGCACGCGTCGGGGCCAAAGTTTAGTCCCACCTCGCTAGTTGAGAGGGGCGCGCAGTGGTTTATAAGCCCCACTGCCGCACCCCTCTCAACCTCCTCCCCATTGCAGGCTTACGGGCCTACTTGTTACTGCTATGTTCGATGGGCTCTTGGCCTTCACAAGGGCTCTGAATCCTGTCCCATGGATGGGTTTCTAGTCGTATTCAGGCTGTGGTGGCCCAGTAGGTGGTAATTTTTTTGTTTTTTTGTTTTCCTTATTTATTGTTGCTATTTTTATTTTTTTTCAGTTTTTTTGTTTTGTTTTCTGCATTATTTATTTTCTTTTGTTTTTTGTTTTATTTTTTAATTCTTTTTGCTTTTAGTTTTAGGAAAATTATAAACTTTCTGCTAGTGCCATTACTTTTCAAATTTGAAAACACTTTTTTTTGTTTTTTTGTTTTCTTTCTTGCTTTATTTATTTTATTTTGTTTCTACTTACAACAAAATACTTATTGTTGTTTTTTGTTTTGATTTCTGCATTATTTATTTTCTTTGGTTTTTGCTTTATTTTTCAATTCTTTTTGCTTTTAGTTTTAGGAAAATTATAAACTTTCTGTTAGTGCCATTAGTTTTCAAATTTGAAAACACTTTTTTGTTTTTTTTTGTTTTCTTTCTTGCTTTATTTATTTTATTTTGTTTCTACTTACAACAAAAAACTTATTGTTGCTATTTTTAATTATTACGAGGGCCGAACCATAAGACATTAAAGCATTTCGTATTCCCACATATAGGGCATGGACAACACATAAAACCATTATGTTTGTTTGCCTCAGCCACTTCGAGAAAATCATGCACGCCCTTAATGTACTCGGAGGTGTGTCTTGAACCGTACATCCATTGCCGGTTCATCTGCATGCATTATATATAATTAAGTGTGTCAAAAATCATTACAGAACATCATGAATAGATAATTAAGTGACCAAATTAATAGAAGTTCATCATCACATTAAAACCAAAGTACATACATAGTTCTCATCTAAAAACATAAAGCTCTGCAGAGCATCTAATTAATTAAACCATACACTGAAACTATGTAAAACATTTTAATGCGAAACCAAATGCGATCATAATCGCAACCAGTGTAACAACTGATCCAACGGCATAATGATACCAAGCCTTGGTATGAATGACATATTTTCTAATCTTTCTAATCTTCAAGCGCATTGCATCCATCTTGATCTTGTGATCATCGACGACATCCGCAACATGCAACTCCAATATCATCGTCTCCTCCTCAAATTTTCTAATTTTTTCCTTCAACAAATTGTTTTCTTCTTCAACTAAATTTAACCTCTCGACAATAGGATCGGTTGGAATTTCCGGTTCAACAACCTCCTAGATAAATAAAATCTATGTCATGTTGGTCGGCATAATTGTCATAAACAATAAATGAACCAATAGTTATGAAAAGATAATATATACCACATCTGAATCATAGGCAGGGGCGAGGCGGGGCAGGCGGATACCAAAACCGTCGCACTATATAAGATGCAATAATAAAAGTAAGAAAATTATACAAGTATCTATATAAACATACAAGTAAGAATTTTTTCCTTTCGAGAAAGAAGATAAGATAAGAACAAGAGGCTCACCACGGTGGTTGGCGGCGAGATCGGCGCGGGCGATCGACGGCGGTGAAGATGGGTACGGGACGTGACAGACCGCTAAACCTAGACAAATATTAAGGAAAATGGAGTTTGGAGGTCGAGCTTGGAGAGGAGAAAGCTTAAGTAGTGTGGCTCGGGCATTCCATCGAACACCTCGTGTGCAGAGGAGGTGAGCTAGAGCACAACAAAGCTCTCCCTCGCTTGCCAAAAAAAGCGAGACCTTTGGGAGTGCTCGCTTTCATGGGCGAGGGGTATATATAGGCAACTAATTGGTCCCGGTTGGTGACTTGAACCGGGACTAAAGGGCAGCCTTTGGTCCCGGTTCGTCCCACCAACCCGGACCAATGATGGTGGGCCAGGAGCGAGGCCCATTGGTCCCGGTTCGTCCAACCAACCGGGACCAAAAGGTCCAGACGAACCGGGACCAATGGCCCATGTGGCCCGGCCGGCCCCCGGGCTCATTTAACCGGGTCCAAGGCCCCCATTGGTCCCGGTTCTGGATTGAACCGGGACTAATGGGCTGGCCGGGCCTGGACCATTGCCCTGTTTTCTACTAGTGCACCAAGTTCGCAAAGACCATGGAGGTGTGCTCTCAGTTCAAGAGCATTGACGAGATGCATAAAGAGGCAGACGTCGTGTGCTGTTAAAGGCGACGAAGACGAAGTTGAAGAGGTTGTATCTTGACCCAGCCAAATGCGCTATGTCAGTGGAAATAATGCAGTTGGAAATGGATGAGGCCAAATCGGCCGATCCAGGTCAGAGAGCCAGATGGGCCAAGTATAGACTTGTCAGGGCTCCTCATGACCAATCAATTGTCGCGGTCCACCTACCACCATCATTCTGGAGGACGAGGAGGAGGAGATGGTGGATACTGCGGTTGAGCTTGAGGATGCTCACAATGGCGAAGCGGTGGAGATGGTGGTCAGGGCATCGAAGCCAGGTGATCGTACACTACCCATGGAGGTGGATGATTACAAGCCTGAAGGCTATCGCGCCCCAAGCGCCTCCAGTCTCCTGCAGCTAGGATGTATTGTTTCTTGGGGTGGGTTTGAATGGATATAAGCTCCATGTACCCCTCCCCCTAGTGAAAATTGTATTCAATCCCTTTCAAATTTCTCAAATCCCTAGTCGAATATGCCTAAACCGAGTGCCAAATCGAGAATGGAAGGTAGACTGGATGCCTAGTGCGCGATGCGTAAAATCGAATGCAGACATGGTATAAATCGATTCCATCGAGACAGAGGACTTACCGCCATTGCCGAGCACCTGTCGGTGAGGTGGTGAAGCCGGTGATCGACGTCGATGCTCACCATCCAGTTCTTCGCTAGGATGCTCGCCACCGTTGCTCACTGTCTAGATCTTGCGCTCGCTGTTGCCGGTGTGAGAGTGGAGAGAGAGCGGTGAGAGAAGGGTGAGGGTAGTTATGGTGGCACTTCCAAAAACAACGCGGCGTCTCGAGCGTGGCTCCACGCGTGCAGCCTCCACGCGTGCAGCCTCCAACGCCCATGTGCCTCGAGTTGCATCTCCCGGGCTTACTTGTGAAAAAACGACTGATTTCGAGCGTTCCTATTTAGTCAGGCCTGAAGATACTTTAAACATCGCGCGGGCCAAAATTTAGGTGCAAGACAAGCAACGAAACGTGCGGACCTAATGCAGACTACTAAACACGTCGTACAATATCATGGCGAGTGCCCAGCCAAACATGGCAGCCTGCCGAGAGAGAGATAATGAATGCTTACCTAGGCAATGAGCTTCAAAATTGCTCGTCTACTTTCAAACCTAAATTGACATGATACTGCATCAGAAGAATCATGTGGGCTTTGCAGGGGGAAAAACACACATGTGAAAACTCTTCCGGGCAAATCAGACATCGACATTCGTAGCCGTCGAAAGCATTCGGTTTTTCTCCCACATTCATCCAACCTAGCGCTTTCGGTCGCCACATTTATTGGTCCGCCGGTGGCAGGTGCAGTTCTGAACCTAAGACGCCTCCCCCTCAATCGGAAGTGACCGGCAGCCCAAAGAATGAACGGTTTTCTCCTAAGGTTTGGTGCCGATCAGTGACAGCATGACACAGACCGATCATGCCTGACCCAGCCACGGATAGTAAGCCACGCACGCAGCCGCAGGCAGGCACGGGCCGAGGACAAGGTGCACCCACGCCACCATCACCATGTAAACGAGGAGCAGGAGGGGACGGGCGTAATCTAACCCGTTGGAAGATGACTGAGGATATTGGGTTAGCTTTGATTGATTACGTTAGAGCAAACTCCAACAGGGCCGGCCTAAATCCTCCGCGCCTGTTTGTTTGAGTCAAAACGGGCAAAACCAGCTGCCCAATGCATAGACTCATTTTTATTTTGTGTCCGTTTTATGTTTGTTCGGACATATTTTCATCTCATATTTTAGTCACATTTGGATCGGAAGCGGACATAAAGGGGACGTTTTCTACGCCCGCCTTGTCTGTCCGTGTCCGGGCCTGGCCCACCTGTCACCCACCAACCTCTCTCTCGTACTTATTTTATTCACTGGCCCTCGAACCTCGCCGCCCTTGGTCACTGTCCCCGCACCGCTGAACGGGTCAGAGCTGGCGTCGTTGCTCTCCTCGTCGCTCTCCATCTCCATGCGCCAGAGTAGCATCTGTTCCACCAACGCGCCAGGCCTCGCCTCCGCCTCACCCACACCCGGCCGCCTTTGTTGGACCGGTAGCCCCCCGCGCCACGCCTGGCCGTGCCGCTCCCGTGCTTGCACAGCAGCAGCAGAGGACAGGCAGGCTCATCCTCGTTCAGCGCCCGTGCTTCGCCGTGGCGGGCTCGTGCTCCTCCCGCGCCTGTGCACCGGCGTGGGGCGTCCATGCTCGCGCGGCCTCGCCTAGCCGCGTCATGCTCACCGTGGCCAGCCACCATGCTCGCCGCGAGCTCGGGGCTGCGGTGGAGGCCGCGGGGCGGGTGGCGCCTCGCGCTCGGCTCGGAGCAGCATGAGCTCGGGGCTGCGATGGTAGTTGCGGGCTGCGGTGGTGCGCGAGCTCGGAATTCCGGGCAGCAGGGCGTGGCGGGGCAGGAGCTGGGCGAGAGCAGCAGGGCGGCAGCAGCGGCGACAACGCGAAGACGACGCTCGTGCTTCGTTGTCGTTCCTTGCTGCAAGCTCCGTACCTGCTACGTGCTCGATGAAATATCAAGGCCTGTTTGGGACCGCTCCGCTTCACCAAAATCAGTTTCGCTTCACTAAATTCACTTTGGAGCAGTTTCATCCAGAAGTTGTAGCACTATTTAAGAAAATGTTTGGCTTCCTTCTAGCTCCAGCTTCAAGAATGAAAAATTTGGTGGAAAGGATCTATTTGATTGGTTGAGGAGGGAGAAACGAAGGGGTATCCACTTACTGGTGGCAGTGGTGGGTAATTTCTACCCAACTCCAACTTCTAGAGTTTTTTGGAGCACCCCCTAAAGAGCTTCATAAAAAATTAGAAATTCTACCCCAGATTCTAGTTTTTTTGTAGAGCGGCATATCGTGAAGCTACCTTGTTTGGCTCATGTTTTCTCGAAATGGAATGAATTTTAAGGGCGAAGCAGTAGCCCAAATGCGCTCTAAGTCAAGAAATGTGTCCGTCCCTATTTGAGCGTACCGGTCGACCCACTTAAAAAAGGACACGGACCATTGAACGGACGATACAAACGGATAAAAAGCGGATAAAATCAACATCTATTTGAGTCGTCCCGCGGGAGTTGCTCTTGTGCTCCCGTTCCCTCGCCACTCGTCATAAGTACGTATGTACCAACCATTCCTTCGCCTCCGCCGTACGAGCATGCGTGCGGACGCGCCACTGAACTGGCTAGCTAGCTAGATGGATCACTTCGTAGGAGAGAGACTGCGGGGTTGGTGAACCGTATGCACGTCGATCGTTCCGGGTCAAGAAACGCGGGACCTGATCGATCGATCGAGCGGTCGTACGTGAATCAACTTTATCACATTCATTCGTCGATGAGTCCCAGCCAGAGACATGCGATGCACGAGCAGTATATACTCATCCTGGCAAAATAACCAACCTACGTTCTTAGCAGACCAGACACCTGTCTCGGTCTAATGCGTTCCCGCACGTGAAGTTTCAAGCATGACGAACTTGGACGTGTGGTCCGAGCAAAGCCAGCGTGATGTAGTTTTTTTTTTTATAAAGAAGAGTTTAATTTCATAGTTATGATGTTACAGTCCAGAGGCAAAAGTTCCTCGATACAAGAGGGTCCTTGGCCTAACCACAGAGTTGTGATACATTCTAAGTGACAATACTTAGCCAAACAATCCGTCACACCATTTCGTTCACAACAAAGTTTCTGAGGAATAAACCCCATATCCTCCATTGTTGCCTTTATCTCCGGCGTAGATGTAGGGGGTTTGGCGTCGACGGCCTCCAAGCCTCATAGCATCTTACCGTTCAGAGTCTCCTTGGTTTACTTCTGGGCATCACCAATTGATTTGTAATAGCTGTCCAATGCAAGAAGATCATCGTCACATCCACAGGTAGGATCTCCTTATCATGGACCAAATCATTACGTAATTGCCGGACGCGCCATTTAAGCATGATAACCATATCTCGAGAGACCTCCGTACAAACTAGCAAAACATTCAAAAGCCAACGTAGTTGGTTGGCCATTTTGGAATCTTGGAGGAGTTGTGGCACATCTAACACTTGCGATCATGAATATTGATCCGAAAAAAGATTAAGGAAATTGCAACGACACATAGGGTTATTGTAATGAAAAACTACAACAGCAGAACTCATAATCTGGATTGTAGGCGTAACTTCAAAAAAAAAAGTAATCATGCAATGAGCTGGTTGGCTGCAAATATGATTTTGGGGCCCACCTGTAATTGACTTTGCACTTGGCTTGGCTGACATTGGCTTAAGCCGGTATTTGAGCTCGGCTCATCGAGTCAACTCATGTGAGTTGTCACCTGCTTTATAGTTGACCCATGCGCAGTGGCGGAGTTACTTGGGGGCCAACCTGGGCCATTGCCCCCCAGCTCATAGGAAAACATGCACATATACCTTAATATTTAGTCTAATTTTCGACTAAAATCAGCCTAAAGCAATCATGTTTGCCCCCCTTCAGCCCATGCCCCCCCATAATTTCATCTCAAGCTCCGCCACTGCCCATGCGAACGATGCCACCCCTGCGGAGAAGAAGGCGGCAATGGCCTATCCGCTATAGAGGGTGCAGAAGAACATGGAGACATGACCTCGCCCGACAGAACAAGTTCATGAAGAGTTATTTTTTTCATATAGTCCCAAATAAGGATCAGGTTCTAGTATCAAAGGGCTAACATAACAAAAAACAACATCTTGGTGCAAACGAACAAGTCCTAGTGAAAAGGCCTCGCAGACCGGTGCCGCATAACTGCTAACAACAAAAGAAAACTATAGACAACGATATAAAATATCGATTACATGGGGGTTAAACACACCTCGGGTTACACTGGTAAGAATTACTGTTGATCGACCCCCAAAGCTCATCTTTTTTATTGCCTCCTCAATCTTCATCCATCGCTGCTTCAGCGTTCGTGTTGTATCTTCATCTTCTCCAGGTCTCCTCGCCTCGAGTCATGAAACTTGACCCTGCGCTACCCCTACCGTTCATCATGCATCATTAGTGCTTCCTGTTGCAATAAGGCGGCTCCTTGCTCCATCATCGCCTGATTTTTTTAGTATGTAAGCCCGCCTAAAAGTGCATAAACATTAGGCTTCGACGCCATCTTTGGTGAGGAGCTAAGTGTCATTGTTAGGCTTCGACGCCATATCTAAAGCCGTTAACGTCGTCTGCTGCCTAGTCAGGGGAGAGGAGCTCGGTGGTTCTAGCTGAGCTCATAGATCGACTCAAGCCAGGACAAGCGTTAGGTTTAAGTGGTACGGTTGCGTAGACCTAACAGTTGTGATCTACACCCTCAGTTCACTAATGTAGAAAACTGCCAAAATGTCCTACATTAGTGAGCAAGGTAGTATGTTTAGCACTATAGTATAACGGATAGATAGACCGAGAAAGAACTGTCTTTAAATTATGTGAGCTATTGTCACTCACACCTCTCGTGGACACAAAACGAATCCAACACGCGAATGGGAATTCTTGTGCAATTGCAATATATAATGACGTGTCCTCCCAACCGTCAGATCACGTCACGCAGGGACGACCCATTGGTAAAAGAGCTCTTTTACTGTACCCCTAATAGATATGGACAGTCTATTATCAAAATCTAAGGGTGGTGATGCATCCACACTGCTCAACTGCGCGAGGACCATTGCCAGTAGTATCGGTACCACTGGCCGCTCTCAGGTGCAGCAATATACTTGCCATGAGGGTGATTTAGGAAGAGAAAAAAGTCAGCCCGCCTCATGACCGAGAGAACCCGTTCTCTTCACTTGTTCTGCTCGGCCGTCAGCACGCGCCCGTCGGCTAGGATTCCAGCGGCCGCCTCGTCACTTCCATATTGTCTTGTGGACCAATGCTGCCATGCCGCCGGCCATGATCGTCCACCGCCCGTGCACCTGCATCATCTTCCTCGACGAGGCCTTCTCTCCCCCCGGCTCCCCTTCCTCTCCGCCGGCAGCCGCCGCTGCATCTCGTCCCTTACTCAGCCATGGCCGTGGACTGAGCGCGATTCCGACGAGCTCCTCTTCTTCGGCAGGGCCGCTCGTGACCCTCGGGCGCCATATAGCTAGGGAAATCAGAGGTAGTATTTCAGAAGTCACCAATCCATGGACTCTATCAATCAACCAAAAACAGAACATTTCCGTCGAGAAGGTGACCTATACTGACTAGGACGTGGACGTACAACGATGGTGATCTGAGGCGGCTGGAGGTTCGAGAACATGACGGCCGTGTCGACCAACGTCCGGCGGTCCGTGTCAAGCTGCTGGTGGAGGCCGATGGCGAGGCGAGCTGGGAAGCCAGGACGTAGTGACGAGTGCGACGACGGTGGAGCCGAGGGCGACATCACAACCAGGACGAACATACCAATTGCTGATGGGTTAGCGTTATTCTGGAAAATGGAAATCTGACGAGACTGCCCTCGGGAAATCAACGGCGTGGATGATTGTATACTGCTCACTTTCATCTATAGCAGTATAGGGTATCATAAAAAAGCTCCGGTAAAATCACCTTCTTTGCATGCGCCACGATTTTACTTCCGTCCACACCGTGATCCAACAAATGGATGATGAGAAGCTCCCTTTTTCGCAAGAGTTAATCATGGAAAGTTGAAAACCCCCTCACCAAACTCACCATGAGACGCCTATAAAACCCAGGCCCCCCTCCATGGAGTCGCTGCACTTGCAACGGCCGCGCACTGCACTAACCACATAGATCGATGGCCGTGGAAGTCGTGACGTCCGAGCTGGTCGCGCCGAGCGAGGCCACCCCGCGGCGCGCGCTCTGGCTGTCCAACCTCGACCTCGGCGCCAGGAACGGCTACTCTCCGACCGTCTACTTCTTCCGAGCGCCCGATCGCGGCGACGGCAAGGCCGAGTCCTTCTTCTCGGCCGGCCTCCTCAGGGCAGCGCTGGCCAGGGCGCTGGTCCCGTTCCACCCCTTCGCCGGACGCCTCGGCGCGGGCGGCGGCGGCCGGGCGGAGATCGACTGCAACGCCGAGGGCGCGCTCTTCGTCGTCGCGCGGTCCGAGGCCGCGCTCGACGACTTCCAGGGCTTCGCGCCGTCCAAGGAGATGCGCGACATGTTCGTGCCGCCGTATGACAACGCCGGCGCGGGCGCCCCGTTGCTCATGCTTCAGGTTTGCAGCATGGATCATCTTCTATTTTCGCGTGTACTTAATTGATCGACCATCTTCCTTACGTGCATGACGTACTGTATTAGTGCAACTATATGGAAGTGGGAAGATTAGAAGACTGAATAGATTCTTTGAGATGAGAAAAAGACGGTCAAGGTCAAGCGCACCAACCACACTGGCTCTGTTTCATTTCATTCCGGTGACGTATAAGCACCGCAGTTTGAACTCCAAACATGTCAATTCTACAAGTTGATTAGCCTGTCGTATTTAATATTTCGATTACTAGTAGTGGTGGCTAACTATATTTCCTTTCGATTACTAGTAGTGGTGGCTAACTAGCTTCACTCCTAGTAATGGTTAGCGCACCTTAACTGATTATAACTCGCGACGTGTCGGCGTGAACGCAGGTCACCTTCTTCCGGTGCGGCGGCGTGGCCCTCGGCACGGCCATGCACCACTTCGTCATCGACGGCCGCAGCGCCTTCCACTTCATCCAGACGTGGGCCAGCATCGCCCGCGGGGACGCCAGCGCCACCGTGCCCCCGTCCCTCGACCGCACCCCGCTGCGCGCTCGCTCCCCGCCGGCCGTCCACTTCGACCACAGCCGCGAGTACCGCCTTACCGCCGCGGCATCAACCGACCCTCCTGCCGCTGGCGGCGTCAAGCCGTCGTTGGAGTACGCCAGCGCCATCCTGCGCGTGACAGGCGCACAGGCCGCGGCGCTCCGTGCGCGCGCGGGCGCGCCCCGCGTGTCGACGTTCCGCGCGCTGGTGGCCCACGTCTGGCGCTGCGCGTGCGCGGCGCGCTCCCTGGCCCCCGACGCCGAGTCCCGCCTCTACACCATGATCGACATGCGCGCCCGCCTCTCCCCGCTGCTCCCGGACGCCTACTTCGGCAACGCGGTGGTGCGCACGTCGGTGTCCGCCAGGGTGGGCGACCTGCTGTCCGGCCCGCTCGGGTTCGGGGCGCGGCGGCTCCGCGCGGCGACGGGGCAGGGCGACGAGTACGCGCGGTCGGTGGTGGACTACCTGGAGACGGCGGACATGGGGGCGCTGCCGAGGAGCGGGCTGCCGGGGACGGACCTGCGGGTGATCAGCTGGATGGGGATGCCGTCGCACGACGCCGACTTCGGGTGGGGCGAGCCGGCCTTCCTGGCGCCGGCGCTCATGTTCTACCCGGGGTTCGTGTACCTGATGAGCTGCCCGGGCAAGGGCGGCGACGTGGCGGTGGCCGTTTCGCTGGAGCCGGATCGCTTGGCGAGGTTCAAGGAGCTCTTCTTCGAGGAGATGGCCGCCATGGAGTGAGACTTGCCGTAGCCATGATCGTGTACGCCCACGTGATACGTGCAATGTGGAATGTGCAGGTGAGAGTATATAGTACTAGTAATAACGATGGGGGGTGTATCAGCATGGCTACCGTTCTATACGCTCTTGTACCCTTGAACTGAAGTAGAATTATGGCTTTTTTAGACGAACTTTATATACAAATTCTACTCGTGTATAATCAGAATTTCATGCGAATAAGGATCAAATTTACTACATGCAAAAGAACTGCCAGACCATGTAATCCATTTTTATTTTTTTCTGAGAGAGAAGACGTGATCCGAATTTGAGTAAGCAACGGGCCGGCCCAATCAACGGAGGGGCAGTTGCGCTGCGAGTTCGCAACCAATCTCGCGAACCAACGCGCTATCGGAGGACGAGCCCGCCTTCTCCTCGGCGCCTCCGTCCCAAAACCAAAACTTCCCTCCACTTCACCAAACCCTAACCAAACGTCCGCCCCGGTTCTGGCATTGCATTGCAATGGAGTTCGCCTACCGAGGCCGAGCAACCGCCGCGGCCGACGGCGTCGGCGTCGGCGATGGCCGCCGCCTCCCCGATCCTCCGCCGCCGCACGGTAATGAGGCTCCGCCGGGCCCTCTCTCGTCCGGGACTGCCAAATCTCCTCTCCTTTCTTACGGTTGTTCCAATGTCTATAAGTGAATTTTTCTTCTGCTGAAATTCGTCCCTGACTGCACATTGTTAGTGTTTTTTTTGGCGAATCGCAAGAGAGGTTCGGGGATTAGCGTGAGATTGTTTTGGTAGAGTATACAAATCTAAGAGAGGCAGATGATCATTCTCCGATTTAGTTATTGTTCACCCTAATTCTCAGATGATTTCATAAATTTGTTCATACAGTTGTAAAAATATACACTGTGATGTAATAATTGGTTCATCCTTACCCGCAAAAAAAAATGGTTCATCCTGGGCAAAAGAGGAATGTAGTATTTGTTCTCAGAGTTGCAAAAAATTATGAAATCTTGCACATAGGGCAATGCCGGATCGACGGTTTTCGGCGTCTGAATGTGAACTAAGAAATTCTCCGACGAATGTGAATTAGCGAAATTGTACTTTTTTGGTAGAGAAATCGCTAAAGGTTTGTGTCTGGACATATAAATCTTTGAAAACATTATTCACAAGTCTATGAATAGGCTATTATTTACCACTGCAACGGTGCACGCCATGTCCCTAAACACTGTGCTCCGTCGGCAGTGATACCTTAAGCCCTGTCACCCACAATGCTCTGCCCCGCAATCCTGCCTGCGCCTGGGTCGTGTTCATTTTTGGGATTAAAAGTACTAACAAATCACTGCATACTATATTCAAGAGTGGCAGATCCTTCAAGAGATATCTCCAGAAATAAAAAACTTGCCTAATTTATAATGCCTATATTATGATGTGATGATCATAAATACTTTCTGATTATTTTGATGTTACAACATGTGATGCCATGAAAAAGAACATCATATGATGCACGGTTAGTACAATACTTTGGCCTTTTATAGTACTGATCGTTCTGTCATTGGCAACGGGAAGGCAATGATGCCGACTCACCACAGGCAGACATGGTGGCGCTGGTGTTCAGGAGGGAGCAGCTGCTGCACGAGCTCCACAAGGAGCGCATCCGCCACGATATGATCTTGTGCGAGCTTGCCCAAACAGAGCGCGCCATGACCGCGTGCTTAGCAGGGCTTGGCGCTTTGCGTGGGTTGCCGTTGATGACTCCACGGGAAGAGGTGATGTACCGCACGCCGCGGTCAAGTGAGGAAGCTTCTTGGTGGTACAGGAGCCCCTTGGGGCAAGTGATACCTCCTGTTTACCCACACGTTGAACGGTCGCCGTCACCAGTGCCGCAGCGAAGGCCAGCCGATGATGCTGAGCAGCAAGAACGCGGCAGCTCCTCTAGGCCAGTTGTAGCAACTCCTTCAGCGTTTCCTGAAGTGAAACTATTCCTGTCACTGAGCAAGGACCCTGCAGTGGAAGAAGCTTTGGTACCTGCTGCGACCAATGTTGTTGCCAAACCAGCAGAGCCAGCATTGCTGCGCAAGGAGGTGGCAATAGAGAGCCGTGTCGCTGTTGATCATGAACACGTAGCAGGATTGAAGAACAGACTTGCCGTGCAGCTGATGGAGAATGGAATTCAGACAAGTGAACAGTTAAAGCGTGCAGCCATTGGTCAGGAAAGCAAAGCAGGATCGAAGGACAGCCATGCCGTGCAGCTGATGGAGAGTGGAACTCAGCTAAGTCAACAGCTAAATCATGTAGCCGTTGGTCAAGGAAGCAAAGCACAAGCGAAGGACATCCACCCTGTGCAGCTGATGGAGAGTGGAATTCAGATAAATGAACAGCTGAAGCGTGCATCCATTGGTCAAGGAAGCAAAGCAGAAGTGAAGGACAACCATGCAACGCAGCTGATGGAGAGTGGAATTGAGAGAAGCAAACAGCTAAAGCGTGCAGCCGTTGGCCAAGAAATCAAAGCAGTGAAGGACAACCATGCCTTGCAGCTGATGGAGAGTGAACTTCAGAGAACTGGACAGCCAAATCTTGCAGCTGTTGGCAAGGAACAGGAAGCAGGATTGAAGGATGGCCATGCCGTCCAGCTGCTGGCGAGTGGAATTCAGATAAGTGAAGAGCTAAAGCGTGCAGCCATCGGTCAGGAACGCAAAGCAGAAGCAAAGGACAGCCATTTCGCACAGCTGATGGAGAATAAAATACAGAGAAGTGAACAGCCGAAGCGTGAAATTTTTGGTCAGGAACGTGAAGCAGTAGCGAAGGATGGCCATGTCGTGAAGCTGACGGAGAATAGAATCCAGAGAAGTGAACAGCCAAAGCGTGAAGTCTTTGGTGAAGCAGAAGAAAATGATAGACATGCTATAAAGTTGATGGAGGAGAGTGGAATCCAGGGAAGTGAACAGCCAACGCCTGCAAAGCCTCCTATGAAAGATTGCATCGATGAGCGGAGGCAATTGCCCCACCAATATGCGCTGGCTGGCAAGGAGAAGTCCCCATTTAATGAGCAGAAGAGACCAGCGTTCAACGAGGTGAGTGAGTAGACCTTTTAATTTGTCCTTGTTTGTTTCTGCTTCCATTTGCTACTGAGGTGTTGCCAATATTTAAGTTTCGCAATTGCTTGCTTCACTAATATCTTCAGTGACGAACATGGCAAATGTTTTTCTCTTGGTCTTAATGAAACTGACACACAATCCTGGTAGCCACTTTGAACTACCCAATGGAATGTTCCGCGTTCGTTAATCAACATGTATGTGCTATATAGGAAATGTGAAACAGAAATGATACCAAATAGCTCACTGATCCCGTTTCAATAAAAATGTCAGTTTACTAATAGAAATGATACCAAAAAGCTCACTGATCCCGTTATTTTAGTTTGGCAAATTCTTTGGATATGCAACTTACTTTAGTTAGGCAAGCTCTTCGGACATGCAAACTTTTAGTTAGGCAAGTTCTTCAGATATTGAACTACTTTAGTTAGGCAAGTTCTTCAAGTATGCAACTTAATATATATTTTTACATCTTATCGTCAAAATTAATTGTAGAACTTGATTGTAGTAGTAATAGTATATGTACCTGAGTTTACCTTCCTTGCTCACTAGTCTATTACTATACTAATGCTCTGTAATCTAAACAAACTTTCAGCCTAATACGCAAACCACGCCTAGTGGAGTGAAAAGGAGACCGGTTGTGACAACTCCATCACCAAAGAGGCAGAAGCCACTTGAAGAATGGAATTGCACCCTCTGTCAAGTGAACCTTACCCGTGAAGAAGACTTGATGCAACACAAAGCAGGCGAACTACACCGGTTGAACCTTGCGGCATTGCGGTCCAGGCAGAAAGCCTTTGGATTTGACTTGCGCAACCATCTCAAGGGCAGCAGCCACCAGGAAAGCGCGCAGGCCCTGTACACAGAAGCTGGGAGCCACCATCTCAAAGGGAGGAGCCATCAGGAGAGCGCACAGACCCGGAAGGCAGGAGGAGGCAACGAGGAGGGCAAGCGTTTCGCTGACCGCAGGGGTACTGAATATCCGAGGAAGGAGTTTGTAAGCAAATTTCCCTTCTGCAAGCTCTGCAAAGTGCAGTACTCCAGCGAGAAGGTGAAGGAGTCGCATCTCGCCGGGAAGAAACACAGGGAGAACCTTCAGGCACGCCATTGAGAGGCAGCAGTTGCAGAGCAGTGGCGGTTCGTTGCGAAGTAGCGTGTTTCTTGTACCACAGTTTAGTGTCTGATTAACATGTCAATCTGCAAATGTTATTAGCACGGTGCAGCTGCAACTTCTCATGTCGGTGGCTGCACTGGAGTTCATTTTGTGAAGAATGTACGTGTTTAGGTCCCTAGGTGTCAACATGGTCCATCCAGGTGTACATATTAGGTTTTCTAGATCTTTTAGTTAAACTAGAAAGGAGTGGTTTCCTTTTCCTCCTTTTCGAAAGAGAGCTGATTTCTCCGATTTCCAGTGCTGATCGACTGAGGGTTCAATGATAGTAGCTGTAATTGAAGAAGAGCTACCTTGTGTCGTGCATTGCTAAATACCAGGCTCTGAAGATGAATTCTATTACAATCTCACCTGCTCCGTGATTTGAGTGAGCCCCAGCCCCTTGAACAATCGCCGCACCATTTGCTTCTTTCTCAGAAGAATCGCCAACTTTTGGTTGAATTATCAGATCACATCTGTGGCAGGTTTGCTTTGAGAATTTGACTTCGATTTCGTTTGAAATGTCGGCAGCAATCAAAGTGCCCGTGATTTTATTCGATAATTTGGTCTGTACGGGTAATGAACAGGCAGTACTCCTTGGTCGGAAAAGAGCCATTGTTGCTTGATAAAGACGAGTAGGAGAGGGATGCTTATTTATTAGTACTGCAGGAGGAAATATCTTTGACTGGAGGAGATGGTAGAAACCTGCAGGAAATAGGATGATGCCGTGTAAACAAGATCTCATTTATTCCAAGTTTGTCTACGACGCATCCATCCTCACCGTTGAAACTCGCTTCGGCATTTCGGCTACGGTTTTCTTTGCGACTAAGCAAAACATCTTAAGCCGCCGCGATCGATCAATCATTCGTTGTGATCGGGACCAATTTGCTTTCTCTCGCTCCTTTTCCTCGCGCGCCCGGCCCCTGCTCTTCTCGTCCCCCACCAACTCCGGCGGCCCGGCCTCAGGTTCTTCTCGCTCTTGTCGTCGCTGCTCTGCTACCACCGGGACCCCGGACCCCACCGATGGAGTTCTCCCGCCGCGGCCGAGCCACCGACGACGCCGGCGACGGCCAACGCTTCCCTGACCCTCCGCCGCATGGTAACCGTCAAGTCACTGTCACTCGTACCTTCTCCTCGGTTTTGGTTGTTTCAGTTTTCCTGGGTTCAGATGCAGGCCATTGCTTCGATTCCAAGCCAAGAACTCAGGAACCTCCACCGCTGGGAGTGGGATGCCTTTCTCTACAATTTATACTAGAGAACTATATTTCAGATCTTTTTGTGAGGCACAAGATAAAAGAATCGGACATAGTTTGTGCAATCTTACCGCCAAAAGAATAAAAACACTTGCAAATGTAGTACAACTCTTCCATCGGCAGATCATATGTAGTAGAGCGGTTGTGCAAAGGGACGCGCTGGTGTAGAATTCTTGTCACGCTGACACATGTCACACATCTAATGGCCGCACAATGCTGCTGATGCACGCAGGAGACCCGATGCTGGTGATGAGGGACGCGCTGCTGTCACAGCTCCAGAAGGACCGCCTTCGCCAGGAGATCATCGTGGCCGAGCTGGCTAAGATAGAGCGTGCCATGGCCCTGCGCGCCGCCACTGGCGGCCAGCAGGCCACACCGGCACCAGCCGGCGAATGCTTGACGACGTACGATGGTAACGCGGCTCGACAGAATGGAGCGTCTGATGAGCAGAGGCTGCCGGGCTCCAATGAGGTGAGGACATTGTCCATTTTGTACTCTTTACATATGTCCTCTGTTTTGTCTCGATATATTACAGGGTGCTGTTTACAGTCATGAATCCTCAAACTCCAACCACTTATCTTGTGATCATAATTCACAATACCTGATAATTTGTTTAGCATGGCAAGTTTACTGCCCAAGTTCTTGATTTTAGTTTATGTTGTTATTTCTGTTTTGCTGATTTAGTTTTCTCTTTGGTTTTTCTGGTTGTTGCTGTAAGGCTGGTGCACGTTTTTGAAAGAAAAAACATGTTTCCAAGATCACTTACTACTGGTCTGATCAAACTCCATGTAACTTGGTATAATAGCTTAACTGCTCTTACAAGTCAACTTGCAAATGGCCTATTAGAACTGCATGTAACTCAGTAGCAAGTCTGTTCTACTTGTTTTCATAGGCTCAGTCACTTACTAACGATCTTAGTTAAATTATCAAACAGGCTGTTCCAGAGACTAAGACTTCGGTCGTGGAGAAGTGGGAACTAACAGGAATAACCATACCAGTTAAGAAGCCCAAAACACCCGTGAAATGGAATTGCACCGTCTGTGAGGTGCAAGCAACCAGTGAGCAGAACTTGCAGCAGCATTATGCTGGGCAGAAGCACTTGCAAAATGTAGCAACACTGGACCAAAGAGCTACGACAAGTGGTCAGAAGGGGACAACGGCAGCAGAACCTTCTCTTGGTACAGAGCAGAAGAAAACCTCCTCAATAAAATGGAGTTGCAATACCTGCCAGGCAACTGGCTCGGGCCAATCGGGGTTGGAAGCGCACCTCAAGGGCAAAAGACACCAGCAGAACATCTCAGCCACATCCATGCCGAAGAACGTCGCGGCGGGGCAAGCAAAATCGCTTGGCATCAATGTGCCGAAGCGTGCAGAGAAGCCACCAACACCCTGGAGCTGTAGCATTTGCGAAGCTATATGTACCAGCGAATCAGACTTGAACAGCCACCTGAGGGGCATAAGACACCAAGCTAAGGTTCAGTCCTTGCTTGAAAGCAAGAACATGGCTGTTAGAATAAATCCGAGGCGCTCCGTCGATCTATCAAGAACCAAGCAATCACACGAGGCGCGACACCAAGATTTGTTAACGAGGTTCACCATCATGGCTACATCCCCGGGGCCTAACTACGGGCGCTCCTCCCCGTGATACCGTCACAATACCGCACCCTGGCCGCCCGGGCGTCGGCACACGCCGTCGGCTCCCCCACGTGCCTGTGCTATTATGTTGGCATGGGTTACGACGTGGGGTGCCTCCTCATATATAAGAGGCCAAGGGTACAACGTGTCCGACTCCGACACTACAAGTATCCTACCCATACTACAACACCAAGTCCAAACGTAACCCAACTCGTATACAATTTTCGACACAAACACAACAAACTTCACCTTGGCGAATATTCTCCACCACCTTGAATTTGTCCATGCATCAAACTTCCATGTACTTCGGACTTGTGTTGTCTTTTTCGTAGCTTACCGAGAGCTACTCGACGAGTCTGCCCCAGACCCACCGCCGCCGTGGGATCCCGCTGCTAGTCCCGCAAATCCAGTCTCCGTGACTCCACCTGCAATAGTGCTCCCTTGCAACTTGTAAAGATGTGAAGCCGTCCTCGCTCCAATCATCACAGTCACCTCATCTTCCATGATTCTCATGGTCTTCTTATCCCGATCACAACGGAATACCATACCACCATGATGAAGAACACCAAGCGAAATTAGATTCCTTTTTAGCCTTCGCACATGCCTGACTCCCCGAAGCATCCGCTCAACTCCGTCAAACATCTTGATTTTGATGTCACCTACTCCAGCAACACGATAACCTGTGTCATCGCCCACATAGGCTAAACCAAACTCACCAGACTTGTACAAAGAGAACCACTCCCTGTTGGGTGTCGCATGAAAAGAGCAAGTTGAATCCAACATCCACGCTTCACTTTTGGTTGACCGCCTGTCTGATACTATGAGGACATCACTACTGCTGTCTGAGTTATCACCATGAGTTGCCTTATTAGCACATGCCCCACCATTGAGTTCTGGATAGTCCTTTCTCATATGTCCCCACTGCTTACACTTGTGACAGTATATATTCTTTTTCTTTTTCTTGTTCTTCCCAGCCTCATATCCCTTCCGCCATTGCTCACCCTTGACTAGCAAACCTTCACCATGAGAGACTTCCATCGCGTTCTTCTTTCTCATATCATAAGATAGCAATGCCGCAGTAATATCCTCATTCTTGACGGTCTCCTTGCTGTGCGTCAAAGTAGTGATCAAATGGTCATAGGATGATGGCAATGAACAAAGAAGCAGAATTGCCCTATCCTCGTCATCAACCGTCGCACCCAAGCGTTCTAGATCCGTCACGACTTGATTAAAGGCGTTCATATACTCCACAAGATCTGACCCCTCTCCGTGTCACATGAGGACTCGGTCCTCTTTTTTTCCAAAACAAATCTCACAAACGAGCAGCAGACGTCCCTCAAGTGGGCCTCGTCCACCAGCGTCACGCTTGGACTAGCTCATCACATGCATGCCACCGCGCGACGCGTTGACTTCCTTGCCAACCGTGCCTGCGCGCAACCCTCGTGCACCGTATGCTAGGGCTACGCAGCACCGTCGCCTACATGCACACACTCGTTTGGCTCCTGATTCGATCGATATCGCCGAGAGCCCGAGACTGAATCCTGATGCTCATGTTATGTCGCCGCTGGATGTACGCTCGCCCGACCGATCCATCAAATCGATCGCCGCACGTCACGCCTCCTGCTTCCGAGCCAGACTCGCCGACTTTGCTTCCAATTGCCTTTCCCAATCTCGTCGAGAACCACACCGCCACCAGCTGCAATCCTTGCCGACGAGACGACATCGTAATCTTGCCGTGTGTAGTCTGATTCCCTCGCTTCCGAACGACTTGCATGCCGTACATATGATCCGATCTCCCGACTGCTTCCACGCAGACAATACGAAAAATTGGCAAGTTTCCTCTCATCAACAATCACAACCTCCAGATCTCGCAACCTTTTTCTGATGCCACTTGTTAGAATAAATCCGAGGCGCTCCGTCGATCTACCGAGGATCAAGCAATCACACGAGGCACGAGACCGAGATTTGTTAACGAGGTTCACCATCATGGCTACATTTCCGGGGCCTGACTACTGGCGCTCCTCCCCGTGATACCGTCACAATACTGCACCCTGGCCGCCCGGGCGCCGGCACACGCCGTCGGCTCCCCTGCGTGCCTGTGCTATTATGTTGGCATGAGTTACAACGTGGGGTGCCTCCTCATATATAAGAGGCCAAGGATACAACGTGTTCGACTCTGACACTACAAGTATCCTACCCACACTACGACACCAAGTCCAAACGTAACCCAACTCGTACACAATATTCGACACAAACACAACAATGGCAAGGAAAGATAAATTGAATCCAGATTCAAGATGGGCTTGCAGAATTTGCCAAGCTCACTGTACTTGTGAATCAGACTCCGAGAACCATCTTGCAGGCAAGAGACACCAACCAAACATTCAGGTTTTAAGCGCGAAAACCAAGCAAGAGAAAAACAATGCACCACGAGTGGCCATGAGCCAAGAACCACCCTCGGAATGGCATTGCACAATGTGCGAGGCTGAATGTAACTCTAAATCTCAATTTGATGATCATTGCAGAAGCAGCAGGCACCAACAGAAGATAGAGGAGGTACTCGGAAAAGGCAAGACCGTGAAAGCGAGCAGTCGTAAGGCTGCAAATGAACTACTTTCAGATTGCTCTAACAAGAAGAATGCGAACTCAGAAAAGTTGGAGAAACGGCAGATAGTATATTTCTATGAGAAATGCAATTTGCAGTGTAATAGTGGTACAGCGCTGGCACATCATCGTGCTGGGAAGAAGCACCGGGAAAAGCTCGATGAAAAGAAATAAAAAATATATGTCAATCTGGGCATCTATGGCAGTTGTAGAGGATGTTGCAAAGCCATGACAACATATTAGTGATACCAGCCTATAGATGACTCCGTGAGGAAGTGATCCAAACGCATTTGGATGAGGAGAGTTATACAATCCCACCATCTGGGTTCAAGTCCTCAGGGATTTGAGTTCCTACTTATACCCTAAGGGCTTCCCTTACAAATTTTCTTTTAAAAAATGATACCGTCATACGAGCCTCAAAGTTCAGCACACAACTGAGAGGTGGTTGCGTGGTACACTATGCCAGGTAGTAGCATTTCCTGTATCACATTTATCGCCCTTAGAGCAAGTATAATAAAGTGACGTAGGCGGGATGTAAGACTTTAAGTAATATATTTTGCTTAGTTGGCAAAGAGATAAGAGGAGAGAAAAAAGAAGTAGGCTATAAACTAATAGCCGGCAGCAACACGTACTCCTAAAGACTTTGTAAGAGAGAGAGGTAGGCCATGTATGAATAAAGGCGCCGGTCAGTCCGGACGTTTGAGGACGGTTCGAGGTGTCCGACTGAGTCGACTTTTTATGACCTGTCAATGACTGGTCAGCCCGACCGAGTGTTTGAGATGGATTCTAGGCATCCAGTTATAGATGCGCTAAGCACTACACCACTAGTCCCAGAAGGCGCAGCTACCACTTGTTGTGTACTATATCATTCCTTTTTGAGGGCAAGAGTGCTAATAATTGTATATGTATAGAGTAATTACATGGATTACACCATTACCCTACCGTTCCCATGATTCATCCGGATCTGAGCGTTCCTAATCGTCCGACAAGTCAACGCAATAAGGCAGTCCTCCATCAATAGCACACTTCTTCCCTTTCGTGACACTGGCTCGCTGAACAGGCAACCTGCTCGCAGCATGCCAGCGACATCACAACACCGGCTTGCAAAATGGTGTCGACCGTCGCAACACCTTGGAGGTCGTTGAAATACTCGCAGCACAACGGCGACGGAGCACAGGGGCACCAATGCAACATCACTGCGCCATGGATGCAAACCGGCGCCGTCGCAACACCAGCTTGCCGCACGACATCGTCGTCGCAGCACTAGCGTGCAACACAACGACACCATCACAACACCCGCTCGCAGCACTGCAGGGGCCGTCGGAGCACCGGTTGGTATCACGGGGGGGGGGGGGGGAGGGGCGTTGCAACAACGACATGCACCACGTCCACTCGTAGCATGGTGGTGGCCGTTGCAGCACCCATAACATGATGGTGTCATCGCAGCATCGCCGGAGCAACATGGGCATCATCACATCGGTCATGGAGGAACTCCTCTCCCTCACAGAGGAGGGGGATGCCACAAGTTGGGCTGCAATGACTGGGGAGGTGCACCCATGGCGATCGCTGCAATAGGGGGGTGACGAGATCAAGGAGACGAGGACGAAGAGGAACCGGGAAGGACAAGAAAATGTGTGGATGAACTAGGCTTGACGAAGATAGGAACAAGGGGAAGCGATGAGTGGGCCCATGGAGGCCACGAGTCACACGTGCGACGCGGCTGGCTACAGCCGGTTGGAAGGAATCATTTTCCTAAGAAAATGTAGTTATTGGCAAAAGAAATCGATGCAAACTAGAGGTGACCGCAACATGGTCCATGTTGCAATCGATGATCAAATGCTCACATGTTTACAACGCTATGCAAGCTGAAGGTGATCGCAACATGGTCCATGTTGCAATGGGTTACCAAAGGCCCATGGGTTTGCAACGCCATGCATGATGGAGGTGACCACACCATGGTTCATGTTGCAATGGGTGACTAAATACCCACGTGTTTGCAACGCCATGGAAGATGGAGGTGATTGCAACATGGTTCATGTTACAATGGGTGATCAAATGTCCACGGGTTTGCAGTGACATGCAAGCTGACAGTTATCGTGATATGGCCATGTTGCAATGGGTGACTAAAGGCCCATGTGTTTACAATGTCATGCAAGTTGAAGATAACCGCATCATGGTCCATGTTGCAATGGGTGATCACGATATGGTCCGTGTTGCAATGACTGGCCAAAGGCTAATGTTTTTTCAACATCATGCAAGATTGAAGTGACGACAACATGCTTCATGTTGCAATGACCTGACGGTTACATGAGACATCCGATGACTAGTGACCCAGCTGATCTTTTGCCGGAGATCAGCAGGCTGACGGTGTAGTACATGTTTTTTTCTTATTGGACTAGGTGAGTGCCCGTGCGTTGCAACGGTCTTAGATCATTAGATCTGGATAGTGTCGCTCATAAAGGAAGAGTAGCGCACCGGCGCGGCTTGCTTTGCTTTTCAACGCAGAACTCGCTGCTGTCTTTCTAGCTTCAAAACTACAGGTTCACCCGGGGCCAAAAAAGGAGAACTCCGGAATGCCCGTCAACGTTCTGATAAGGTGCATATCCCTTACCACTAAAGGAAAGATATATCCAGGTGATGCTATCAACAATCAACTCAACCAATAAAACCATTCGGTTGTTTACCCTGTTATTACACCATCATATATGCATGTATTTCATAGATCAATTCTCCAAGAAAGCTATATGTCCTAAGAGGCTGACTCAATTACTTTTCCGTTGTCAACTTTGCAAAACAGAGCCAGAGTCGGCGGCACACCTCCTTTCAAGTGTAGACACTCCCTCGGAATTTGGGCCGTGCTAAAAAAATTGGTTTAGGCTCCGGAGCTAACCCTTGCTACTTGGGGAGCGCTAAATTCGGTTCTTCACCGTGGACACAGGAGGAAGCCGATCTCCTTGCTGCTCATGCTTGTGGCATGGGAGGTTTGGAAAGAGAAAAACGCAAGGGTCTTCTGCAACAAGGCATCAATGTCCTCTATTGTTCTTGATAACATTAAAGGATGCCAAAAACTGGGTTAGCGCTGGGGCAAAACATTTGAGCTCTATCATGCCACTAGAGTAGGCTTTTTTCTTCCATTTGTTGAGGTCTCGTGAACCTTGTTCCTTTTCTCCTTCTTTCTTAATGAGATGAGGCAAAGCTTTTGCCTCCGTTTTAACAAAAATATTTTTTCCGGCAAAAAAAGGTATGGTGAGTCACTAAAAATCCACTTAGCACCAGCAAAATATTTCAATGTTCGGCTCATTATTTCAAGGCTGGTCCGAATGCATCCATGTCTCCTCACATTGAATCTGTAAATATGTCCAGAATGATTATTTGTTATCAATACTATTTAACTGACTCAAGCAATAGACACTTGTTCTGTAGCAGCGTAATACGAAATAAAAAAGTCACCAAGAAAGGGAAGGAACCATATTAGGCCTGATAACTCAAACTTCTATAGTAAGCTATAAATAAAATGCTCATGGAGCGCTTCAAAGCACAAGTGCTCCCTGGGTGGTTTTGGTAATTAATGTCAACATATCTCCTGTTGGACTAACACTTTTATCTAGTATATTTCAGATAAGTTCAACAATGGAGTGGCATGGACTAAAGGATGTGGAACCCCTTCAAGATGCTAAGGACAAAGGATTGTCTCAAGCATCAAGCTCAAGACTCTTCTTTTTGTGTTTTAGTGATCCAAGATCACATTGAGTCTATAGGAAAAGCCAATACTATCAAGAAGGGATGAGGTGTTGCTTAATGAGTTTCTTGCTCCAAAGTGCTTAGTGATATGCTCCAAAAACCCTCAACTACTTTCTCACATCCACATATGACCTAAACCTAAAGTCAAATTCGGCCCCACCGATTCTTTCTATCCGGCGCCACCGAGTTCAGATGTCATAGCCACTGCCACAAACCCTAGGCAAATCGATCTCACCGATAGGGATCTCGGTCTCACCGAGATGGGATTGTAATCTCTGTGTATGTCCATTATCAAAATCGGTCTTACCGAGTTTGAGCAATCGGTACTACCGAGATTACAATGCAAACTCTCTGGTTAACTTATTACCAAAATCGGTCCCACCGAGATTGAGTAATCGGTCCCACCGAGTTTGTCTAACCAACTCTCTGGTTAGCTAATTACCAAAATCGGTCTCACCGAGTTTGTGTAATCGGTCTCACCGAGTTTGTGTAATCGGTCTCATCGAGATTATGTTATGCCCTAACCCTAACCATATCGGTCCTACCGAGTTGCATTTCGGTCCCACCGAAAACCCTAACGGTCACATTATTTACTAAATCAGTCTGACCGAGTTTGTTGATTCGGTCCCACCGAGATTCGTAAATTGTGTGTAATGGTTAGATTTTGTGTGGAGGCTATATATACCCCTCCACCTCCTCTTCATTCGTGGAGAGAGCCATCAGAACAAACCTACACTTCCAACATACCATTTCTGAGAGAGAACTACCTACTCATGTGTTGAGGCCAAGATATTCCATTCCTACCATATGAATCTTGATCTCTAGCCTTCCCCAAGTTGCTTTCCACTCAAATCTTCTTTCCACCAGATCCAAATCCTTTGAGAGAGAGTTGAGTGTTGGGGAGACTATCATTTGAAGCACAAGAGCAAGGAGTTCATCATCAACACACCATTTGTTACTTCTTGGAGAGTGGTGTCTCCTAGATTGGCTAGGTGTCACTTGGGAGCCTCCGACAAGATTGTGGAGTTGAACCAAGGAGTTTGTAAGGGCAAGGAGATCGCCTACTTCATGAAGATCTACCGCTAGTGAGGCAAGTCCTTCGTGGGCGACGACCATGGTGGGATAGACAAGGTTGCTTCTTCATGGGCCCTTCATGGGTGGAGCCCTCCGTGGACTCGCGCAACCGTTACCCTTCGTGGGTTGAAGTCTCCATCAACGTGGATGTACGATAGCACCACCTATCGGAACCACGGCTCAAAAATCACCGTGTCTCCAAATTGCGTTTGAAATCTCCAAACCCTTCCCTTTACATTCTTGCAAGTTGCATGCTTTACTTTTCGCTGCTCATATACTCTTTGCATGCTTGCTTGAATTGTGTGAAGACTGCTTGACTTGTGCTAAGATTGCTAAAATCTGCTAAAGACTAAAATTGGGAAATGCTTAATTTTCAATTGGTCAAGTAGTCTAATCACCCCCCTCTAGACTTACTTACTTCTTCTCAAGGTCCTACAAGTGGTATCAGAGCATTGGTCTCCATTGCTTTGGTTTAATCACCATTGGAGGAAGATGGATGAGTCTACTTTGGGGAGTCTTAGACATAGTGCCTGTACTTGATGGAGAGTATTTTCATGAGTGAAAAAATGAGATGCTTGTAATTTTCAATCATCATCATTTGAACAAGTATATTGATAGTCCTTGTGCACCTTATGTTGATCCTATGCGTCCTACCCTTGATGAGTCGATTGACATGATTAGGAATGTTAGAACTGTTAATCTTATCACTAGAGGCTTACCTAGAAACTTGATTGGAAAACTGCCTACTCTTGAGTGTGCCTACACTATATGGAAATTTCTTGAGGAACGATTTCCTAATTATTCCTTGAAAAATTTGGATGAAATTCTTCATAAGTCTATTGCCTTGACTAAGATGAATTCCAATGATCCTATGTTTGGTAATTGTCTATTTGAACTTACAAATCTTATGCGTGCCAAAGGAAACGTTGGAATTATTAGCGATATTATTTCCGAAGCTACTAGAATTCATAGAGGAGATTATTGTCAAACTCATACTAATGAATCACCCTCACTAGGAATTGATCCACCACATGACGATGTTGAACATGGATACTATGATGAGGATGATGATGATGATGACTTTGATCTCGATGATGCAATGAGACACTTTGGTCTTATGGCAAACCTTCGGGGATATATGGCAGGAGGAAAGGAATGGGTTCTTGACAGTGGATGTACCGATCACATGACTGAAGATAAATACATGTTTCGTGAGCTTGCTGAAAACGATGGTCCTCGAAAGTATGTTACTTTCAGTGACAACTCAAAGGGTAAGGTGGTTGGCCTCTGTAAGGTGTCCATCTCACATGATAGCTCAATTCAGAATGTTATGCTCATAGAATCTCTTGGCTACAACTTACTTTCAGTATCTAGACTTGCTGATTTTGGTTTCAATGTCCTATTTACTGAAGTAGATTGCCAAGTGTTTCGTCGAGACAATCATAAAATGGTCTTTACCGGTATATGTAGAGGTGATCTTTACATTGTTGATTTCACTAAAAAGGCTCAACCTAGAACTTGCTTCATTGCTAAATCCTCTAAAGGTTGGTTGTGGCATAGACGACTAGGTCACGTTGGCATGAGAAACCTTGACAAGCTTATTAAAGGGAATCATATCCTTGGTGTTAACGATGTAGTATTTGATAAGGATAGACTTTGCAGTGCTTGTCAAGCAGGTAAACAGGTTGGAGAAAGGCATCCCGTGAAGAACATCATGACCACAAGGAGGCCACTTGAGCTACTTCACATGGATCTTTTTGGTCCCAATGCTTACAAAAGTCTCGGTGGAAATTATTTTGGTCTAGTTATAGTTGATGATTTTTCAAGATTTACGTGGGTGTTCTTTCTCGATGACAAATCGCAGGTCCAAAAAATCTTCAAAAACTTTGCCAGGAAGGCTCAAAATCAGTTTGAAGTGAAGATCAAGAAGGTTCATGGCGACAATGGAGCGGAGTTCAAGAACGCAAATGTGGACACCTTTCTTGACGAAGAAGGGATTTCACACGAGTTCTCGGCTACGTACACACCTCAACAAAATAGAGTTGTTGAGAGGAAGAACCGGACGCTCATCGAAATGGCGAGAATGATGCTTGATGAGTACAAGACGACGAAGCACTTTTGGGCAGAAGCGGTTGAGACAGCTTGTCATGCAACAAATCGCTTGTATCTTCACAAGCTACTCGGCAAGACGGCATACGAGCTCCTCACCGGTAACAAACCCCAAGTTCGATACTTTCGAGTATTCGGCTCAAAGTGCTACATTCTTGATAAGCATCTTCGTTCTAAATTTGCTCCTAAGTCTCATGAAGGTTTTCTACTTCGTTATGGCTCAAACTCTCACACATACCGTGTCTACAACAATTTCACCCGAAAGGTTGAAGAGACGGTAGATGTGAAGTTTGATGAATCTAACGGCTCGCAAGTAGAGCAATTGCCAATTGATGTAGGAGACAAAGATCCCTCGGAAGCAATCCAAAACTTGTCTATTGGCAAGGTTCGTCCAACGGAAGTGAAGGAGAGTACCTCGTCCGTCCAAGTGGAAGCTTCTACTTCACGACAAGGTGAACCAAGAGTTGATACGGAAGCATCCACAAGTGGGACATACCAAGATGAAGAAAACGAGGAAGTACATCAAGAACGTCAACAACCTCCTTCTCCACCACGACAAGAGAACGACAACGCCAATAATGAAGAAGGCCAAGAAGAAGAACAAGATGGAGAAGATGTTCAACCAAGACCCAAGCAAAAGCTTTCATGAGTTCGAGCAAGAATTGCTAAAGACCATCCCGTCGAGCAAATCTACAATGATATTCAAACCGGGAGAATCACTCGCTCTAAAACTCGTTTAGCTAACTTTTGTGAAAACTATTCATTCATCTCTAGCATTGAACCTATGAAGGTCAAAGAAGCATTGGAAGATCTGGATTGGATAAATGCTATGCATGAAGAGCTACACAACTTTGAGAGAAATCAAGTTTGGACATTGGTTGAGAAGCCCGACAACAACCACAACATCATCGGTACCAAATAGGTGTTTCGCAACAAGCAAGATGAAGATGGACAAGTAGTTCGCAACAAAGCACGTCTAAATGCGCCCAAGGCTACACAAAAGTCTAAGGTATGGACTATGGTGAGACTTATGCTCCCGTTGCTAGACTTGTGTCCATTCGCATCTTACTTGCCTATGCTAATCACCATGATATCACCTTGTACCAAATGGACATTAAAAGTGCTTTTCTAAATGGTGAAATAGAGGAGGAAGTTTATGTTAAACAACCTCCCGACTTTATCAATCCTAAGAAACCCAATCATGTCTATAAACTTCGCAAAGCTCTTTATGGTCTTAAACAAGCTCCTAGAGCTTGGTATAAATGCTTAACCAAGTTCCTTATTGAAAAAGGCTTTGAAATTGGGAAAATTGATTCTACACTTTTTACTAAAAGGGTTAATGGAGAATTATTTGTATGCCAAATTTATGTTGATGATATTATATTTCGATCAACTAACCTTCATTTTAGTGAGAAGTTTGGAAAGCTAATGTCGGAGAAGTTTGAGATGTCAATGATGAGTGAACTCAAATTCTTTCTTGGCTTGCAAATCAAGCAATCTAAGGAAGGTACTTTTGTCTCTCAAACGAAGTACACTAAGGACTTATTCAAGAAGTTCAATATGCAAGAATGCAAAGGTATGTATACACCCATGCCTACTAGTGGACATCTTGATTTGACCAAAAATGGTGAACCGGTTGATCAAAAGGTTTATCACTCTATGATTGGTTCATTGTTATGTCTATGTGCTTCACGTCCCGATATTATGCTAAGTGTGTGCATGTGTGCAAGATATCAAGCTGCACCTAAAGAATGTCATCTTAAGGCCGTGAAAAGGATAGTGAGATATTTAATTCATACGCCAAATTTTGGCATTTGGTATCCTAAGAGGGCCTCTTTTGATCTTGTTGGCTACTCCAACTCGGACTATGCCGAAGACAAGGTTGATAGAAAGTCCACTTCGGGTACTTGTCAATTTCTTGGTAGATCTCTTGTGTCTTGGTCTTCCAAGAAACAAAACTCGGTATCCTTATCCACCAAAGCGAGAATACATTGCCGCTAGTTCATGTTGTGCTCAATTACTTTGGATGACCCAAACTCTTAAAGATTATGGGATATATGTGAAACATGTTCCATTGCTTTGTGACAATGAAAGTGCTACCAAAATTGGTCATAATCCCGTTCAACATTCTCGAACAAAGCATATTGAAGTTCGTCATCATTTCATTCGAGATCATGTTGCTAAGGGTGACATTGATCTTAAGCATGTTAGCACTGAAAAGCAATTAGCAGATATTTACACTAAACCTCTTGATGAGAAAGTGTTTTGCAGGTTAAGAGGAGAATTGAACATCATTGATGCTTCAAACTTGGAGTAGAAACTTCATTGGATACATGCAAGACATGAGCTTATGACTAATCCTTGATATTTCTCTTATGATGATAATCTTATGTCTTGGATATATTTGCACCTTGCATGTCATCTAACTTTGGTAGGAATTTGGAGGAATCTAAATCCATGAGATTGCAACACACTCACATATTGAGCAATCTCAACATCTCCAAAGGTTCTACACTATGGTGGTTGAAGACAAGGAAGCACGGAACCATTCGAACATATCCTTTGACAAATTCTATGTTGAAATTCATAATTGTTATTTTGGATACACAAGTGCTCTTCCTTGCAAGAACTAACCCATGTAGGAAGATGAACTCAAAATTCCAAGTGGTGCTCCTAACTCTTGATGAGCTACATCAACCTTGAGCAACCCGCACAAGTTCAACTACATGATCAACACCACCACCAAAGGTATGTTATTCCATCTTAGAGAAGCTTTACTCCGAGTCATGAGTTAAAGCAACTCGACAAGATGTGAATACATCAAGATGCTTAAACGAAAAATGGAAACCCCATTTTGAGCTTAAACGATGAGTATGACCTATGATCAAGTGATCTCACTTGACTCCTAAGTCAATATACTCTTAACATAGGTGACTTTGTCGCCGACCAATTCTAGATGAAGTTCTCTCGTGTTCTTTTCTATGCTCTTGCATTTGTCTCATGCATGTTTGTTTCCCCTTTCAAAAAAAAACTTCATCTAGATTTCTTTCTTTTCTTTTCTGTTTGCTCTGCATTTCCTGCATCCAATTCATTGCATATCATTCAGTTAATTCCTTGCAAAACTTTGTGAGATCTTGCTAGTCAAGTGAGCTGAGGTGACAAGTGTTTTCTCTGCGATGAACTCGGTTTCACCGGTTTGTTATTTTTGGTCCAACCGAATCCTTTCGGAGCAACCGAAGCATACCACTCGGTGCCACCGATTTCACAACAGGAAAAACAGTTTGCCACTTATTCTGTGTTTCTTTAAATCCAGCTCCACTCAATGAATCTTGTCCACTACAAGCATCACATTTTTATCAGTGCTTTGTGCTGTGACTCAAGGATCAAATCCATTCACGAAAAATTCCAGAAGCCCTTCTTGGAAATTGATGTCAAAGGGGGGAGAGAGAGATCACATCAAAGCTTATTCCAAAGGGAGAGAGAGAGTATCACTTCCACAGGGGGAGAAAGAGATCTCCAGGGGGAGAGAATACTCAAGAAGAGAGTAGTCCTCAAGGATCCCAGATGCTTGGTGTTCAAGAGGAGAGATGCCACATGTCTTCTTGGGGGAAAGACATGTTCATGTGTGCTTATTTGCCTTAGCTCTGTTCATTTGTATCTTTTAGCTCTGATTTTCTGTTCCCTATCTTCTCCCAGTATCCCATGCTAGATTCGGGGGGAGCAAGATATCTAAGGTAAAGAAATCATTTAAATTCATTGCATATCTTTACCTTTAGGGACATGTCTAATCCAATGTGGTACTTAGTACTCACTCTCTACATGTCATCCCAGTCTTGGTATTCTTGTGGTTTCTTCTGTTTGCTCTGGCTAGTAGGTGTATCTGTGTTATCTAACCTTGTTTACGCAGGCTCATTCCATCCTAAGCCAACTCAAGACCACAAGGTAAGTATATGCATCACAATCATGAGTATGAGGAATTCTTGCTGATGTACATACTGTTTGCAAGAAGGACTCATGAGCATGGAGGTACTTATTTTAATATTCTTTGCTCTGATGCATATGGCCAAGATACATGTAACACGTTCCTTACTCTGTCATAATTCATGCATTCAAATGCTTCTACATTCCATATTCACATGATTGCATACATGTAGGGGGAGCCTATGCTGGTTACATGTCTTTCCAAAGCTTTGCTTACTATTCTCTACATGTTTATCTAAAGCTTTGATGTATGTTGTCATCAATTACCAAAAAAGGGGAGATTGAAAGCACAAGTGCTCCCTGGGTGGCTTTGGTAATTAATGTCAACATATCTCCTGTTGGACTAACACTTTTATCTAGTATATTTCAGACAAGTTCAACAATGGAGTGGCATGGACTAAAGGATGTGGAACCCCTTCAAGATGCTAAGGACAAAGGATTGGCTCAAGCTTCAAGCTCAAGACTCTTCTTTTTATGTTTTAGTGATCCAAGATCACATTGAGTCTATAGGAAAAGCCAATACTATCAAGAAGGGATGAGGTGTTGCTTAATGAGTTTCTTGCTCCACAGTGCTTAGTGATATGCTCCAAAAACCCTCAACTACTTTCTCACATCCACATATGACCTAAACCTAAAGTCAAACTCGGCCCCACCGATTCTTTCTATCCGGCGCCACCGAGTTCGGGATGTCATAGCCATGCCACAAACCCTAGGCAAATCGGTCTCACCGATAGGGATCTCGGTCTCACCGAGATGGGATTGTAATCTATCCGTATGTCCATTATCAAAATCGGTCTTACCGAGTTTGAGCAATCGGTACTACCGAGATTACAATGCAAACTCTCTGGTTAACTTATTACCAAAATCGGTCCCACCGAGTTTGAGTAATCGGTCCCACCGAGTTTGCGTCACCAACTCTATGGTTAGCTAATTACCAAAATCGGTCTCACCGAGTTTGTGTAATCGGTCTCACCGAGATTACGTTATGCCCTAACCCTAACCATATCGGTCCTACCGAGTTGCATTTCGGTCCCACCGAAAACCCTAATGGTCACATTATTTACTAAATCGGTCTGACCGAGTTTGTTGATTCGGTCCCACCGAGATTGGTAAATTGTGTGTAACGGTTAGATTTTGTGTGGAGGCTATATATACCCCTCCACCTCCTCTTCATTCGTGGAGAGAGCCATCAAAACAAACCTACACTTCCAACTTACCATTTTTGAGAGAGAACTACCTACTCATGTGTTGAGGCCAAGATATTCCATTCCTACCATATGAATCTTGATCTCTAGCCTTCCCCAAGTTGCTTTCCACTCAAATCTTCTTTCCACCAGATCCAAATCCTATGAGAGAGAGAGTTGAGTGTTGGGGAGACTATCATTTGAAGCACAAGAGCAAGGAGTTCATCATGAACACACCATTTGTTACTTCTTGGAGAGTGGTGTCTCCTAGATTTGCTAGGTGTCACTTGGGAGCCTCCGACAAGATTGTGGAGTTGAACCAAGGAGTTTGTAAGGGCAAGGAGATCGCCTACTTCATGAAGATCTACCGCTAGTGAGGCAAGTTCTTCATGGGCGACGGCCGTGGTGGGATAGACAAGGTTGCTTCTTCATGGACCCTTCATGGGTGGAGCCCTCCGTGGACTCGCGCAACCGTTACCCTTCGTGGGTTGAAGTATCCATCAACGTGGATGTACGATAGCACCACCTATCGGAACCACGACTCAAAAATCACTGTGTCTCCAAATTGCATTTGAAATCTCCAAACCCTTCCCTTTACATTCTTGCAAGTTGCATGCTTTACTTTCCGCTGCTCATATACTCTTTGAATGCTTGCTTGAATTGTGTGAAGATTGCTTGACTTGTGCTAAGATTGCTAAAATCTGCCAAAGACTAAAATTGGGAAAAGGCTTAATTTTCAATTGGTCAAGTAGTCTAATCACCCCCCTCTAGACTTACTTACTTCTTCTCAAGGTCCTACAGTGCTAAACTGAACAACGTTTACATAAGTATTCGTTCTTCAGGTACAAATGATCTATAAGTACCTGCAGGTCTAGCTGTGTACATGCTTGTGATGATGGTCAAATGAAGCCAAGGTAGTAAGAGCATCTCTAGCAGACCCCTTATATCGCGGAACCTTAAAACCATTATAAGTGTCACAAAAAACGTGTTTTTAGGTTCGACTTTATCTCCCGTGGAACAAACCCTGTAAACGGCACTGTAAAAACAAATATTCCTCTCAGAGATGCTCCCCGCCTCCCCTCCTCGTTCCCCACCGTCCTCCAAACGCCCCCGGCGGCGGCCGGTCACATCCACGAGGTGGTGCTCATCCCGGCCACCTCGCCCCGCCTTTCTCCGGCCCCAATTTGAACAACCGGTGGCCGATTCCGGCGGGCGGCGGCAGCAGACAATTCCGGTGAGCTATGCGGTGGAATTGCGATGGCGCGTCCATCCCGACGAGGTTTGACCGGTATAAGGGTCGTCCTCAGTTTATATGGGTTTCGGGTGTGGGTTTACGGTGCCCCTTAAAATATTTAAGGGTCGGACCACTTTTGCGGTTTCTGCTCTGCACAGTTTTTTCGACCAAACCGTTAAAATCAGAAAATTATAAGGGTTTGATCGGTTTTATGGGGTCTGAGATGCTCTAAAGCAGGTACAAACGGATCGTCAGTGGATAAGCCAACATGAAATTAACTATGCCCTGTAAATTGTTGGTCATGAGATAATACTTCAAGGAAGTACATGGGAGTGGCGATTACAAAACTTTTTTTTGAAAAGGAGGATGTACCCCCGGCCTCTGCATCTGGGTGATGCATGCAACCATTTTATCAATTATTCACAAATCCCTTACAAAGGTAATACATCAGTAAGCCTGAAGCCACCATCTTGGCAACACCTGTCACTACGCCTATCCCCGTGATGAAGGGGTGCCGAATGTCCGAGCCTAATACCAAACATACATCGCACCAACACCTAACATCTAATGCCAGATGCCCTATCCAAGCCATATACCTGGACTGGGTTACACACCAGTCCGACGCACTTTTAGTGGGCACCACATGCGCACGTGATACATCTCCAACGTACCTATAATTTTTGATTGTTCCATGCTATTATATTATCTGTTTTGGATGTTTAATAGGCATTTATATGCTATTTTATATTAATTTTGGACTAACCTATTAACCGAGAGCCCAGTGCCATTTTATGTTTCCCCCCCTATTTTAGAGTTTCGCGGAAAAGGAATACCAAACGGAATGAAACTTTCACGATGATCTTTCTTGGACTAGAAGGAAACCAGAAGACTTGGAGATGAAGTCAGAGACGCAACGAGGCGGCCATGAGGCAGGAGGGCGCGCCCAGGGGGTAGGGTGTGCCCCTACCTCCTGGGCCCCTCATGGGTCTCCCGACCTAGCTCCTTCGCCTATATATACTCTTATACCCTGAAAACATCTAGGGGAGCCACGAAACCACTTTTCCACTGCCGCAACCCTCTGTACCCGTGAGATCCCATCTGGGGACCTTTTACGGCATCCTGCCGGAGGGGGATTCGATCACGGAAGGCTTCTACATCAACACCATTGCCTCTCCGATGAAGCGTGAGTAATTTACCATAGACCTCCGGGTCCATAGCTAGTAGCTAGATGGGTTCTTCTCTCTCTTTGATTCTCAATACCATGTTCTCCTCGATGTTCTTGGAGATCTATTTGATGTAATATTCTTTTCCGGTGTGTTTGCCGAGATCCGATGAAATGTGGATTTATGACCAGATTATCTATGAATATTATTTGGTTCTTCTCTGAATTCTTATATGCATGATTTGATATCTTTGCAAGTCTCTTCGAATTTTATCAGTTTAGTTTGGCCTACTAGATTGATCTTTCTTGCAATGGGAGAAGTGCTTAGCTATGGGTTCAATCTTGCGGTGTCCTTTCACTACAAAAAAAATACACTTCCGTGATGATACGTGTTTGTCACAGTAGGTCGCGTTTTTTGTCATGCATGTACATCCATGACAATTTTTATGACAGAATCAAGATAGTCATACCTGTGCTGTCGTAGAAGTGTTCCATGACATTACCAAAATTATCATCACAGAAGTCTCCACTTCCATGACGATAAATCGCCTGTCACAGAAGTGCTTTCGTCAAGGGTGACCGACACATGGCATCCACTGTAACGGAACGCCGTTAAGCTATCGGGTCCGGTTTTGGATCCGATAACCCGTTAACAGCCCCGACCAATGGGGATTTTCCACGTGTAAAATCTTCATTGGCCGGAGGAAACACGTGTCGGTTCACCGTTGGGACAGATGTCATCCACTCATTGGATACAAGGCGCCTATGATACGTCAACACGTGGCATGGCCCAAAAGAGGCCCATTCTTGTGAAAAGGCCGGCCCGTTTGACCTGGTCAAAAGGTGGCGGGCCGGCCCAATAAAAGCCTGTTAACGGCATGTTAGCATATAGCCCATTTACAGCCTGCTAACTCATGGCCTGTTCCGGCCTAACGGTATTAGGCCCAGTAGCGTCATCTGGGCCGTCCAATATGATTCCAGCCCGTTGTAATTTCCGGCCCATGTATGGCCCATGACATCTTTCGGCCCATACGAGTCCCTTTGTAACTCTTGGCCCATTAATGGCCCGTGGTAAAACCGGCTCATAATGAATAATGTATCGCTTTATACCCATTAGCGGCCCATTATTCCATTGGGTCGTTTCCAGCCCGTGTTACCTTTCGGCCTTCTCAGGGCCCAATTATTCTTGGGCTCATTTCCATCATTCGGTTACTTATGGCCCGTTACTGGCCTTCTATTGGCGGGCCAAATTCAGCCCGTGGATACAGTCGGCCCATTTGTCGCCCGTTAATCTGTTGGGCCATTTTCATAGCATCATCAAATATGGCCTATTAACGGCCTGTTATGGTCAGCCCATAAAACGTACGATTTCCACTCTAGCCTATTTACGACCCATTAAAGGCCCGTACAAGGCCCATAGATGAGTCAGCCCGTACAAGGCCCATAGATGAGTCGGCCCATACAAGGCCCATGGATCCTACGGGACGTAGAAGGCCCATGGATCCAACAGCCCATTGATGGCCCATGGATCCGACGGCTCATTGAAGGCCCATGGATCCGATGGCCCATTAAAGGCCCATGGACCCGACGGCCATTGAAGGCCCATGGATGAAGGCCCATAGATGGCCCATGGATCGTACGGCCCGTGGAGGGCCATGGTCACTACAATGTTTGGGCTAGTTGGCCCCCGTTTGAACGATATAGCATATTCAAAGAATTATCCTACTCTATACTATCACCTCTAAAAAACATACATAGTACAACAAAGAGACCAAGGCATAGAAACGTAGAATAATCCTACACTATACAATAAAGAAATTACAGCCGATTATACCCACTGGGCATTATGGTTCGGCACAGGTGATAATAAAGCATACACAAACAACAAATTACATACACTGGGCAAATACAGCTCATACATCATGGACGCGCATCAACTTAACTCCATTTGAACTATAATCTCTTCAAAAAATAGGATTGGCCGGATTCAGATAGCACAAATTTCAGTCTGCAAAATCTCCAATTCCTTCGTGGTTACCTCAGTGTCTTGTTTCATTTTTTTGACTCCTGTATCTAATACCTGCATGTCCAGTCTAAACTTGTTGATTGTACGTTGAGAATCATGTACACGTTGTCTTGCCACCTCTAGTTGATGCTCGAGAACATCAGCACATTCCGATTCCAATCCATAATCATTCGGTAATGGCCATGCCGCACTGCTCGCAGATCTTTGTGTTGATGTCACTTCATCCTGAAATGTTTCTGTAAGTACACATGACTAGGGCAAAAATATAGTTACAACAGTGAAGCGAGCAAGACACTATTTTGTACTACATAGCAAAACATGACTAACTATAATGTTACATGTCATGAAGTATAAGCAGGTGATATTTTAAAAATTATAAAAAAGATAGTCTATGCAGCCTGCATACAGAAATCTCTCTTAGCTCACCAGAGGAGCATGATGTTGGGGCCCAATCCAAAACACAGAAAAGTTGCAAATTTAGACAGCACGTTGCGTATAAGTAAGCAACCAGTTGGCCATTCTGTAGCACAATTAATGTCTTAGGGAGCATAATGAACAGCAGAGGGTTTCATACAAACATACTACAGCAAGCAAAACTATGCAATCATTAGCCTAGTATAAACTAGATTGTGATCCTCATGTAATAATAGTTGGTTAATAGACTTCAAAGCTTCAGGCACACTTCGGTAGAGTAATTAAATGCTAAGGCCTTTAATTGTGTCAACTAATAGTTATACAAGTACCCAACATCAGGCATCATTCTTTGGGCATCTCATTAACTGAGGACAAATAAAGCAATTGAAAAGACCAAATTAACTATGCCTGAAACAAACAAGGAATTGAACTGTTGAGTTGGATATTGTGACTTACCTTAACAGGTTGAAGAGGCTCAGCGCAGCTCCTACTTCTCTTGCAAGGCTCCTTCCTAACATAAATCCTCAATCTTATCTTCATTGCACCCCCTCTGCAAGGTGACACAAACTAGTTACTCGTCTCCTCGGAAGATAAATATGCATACTTTACAGTCTGTGAACACAAAAGGATGAGATTATAACAAAACAACACCACATAATGAAACATGCCGCATCTCTTGCACTTGCACACAAGGAAATGAGCATTTACTATGTCTGCACTATGTAAAAACTAGGCATACCTTCGAACTGGATCTCTAGGTACTCTTGGAGAGCCTACTTTAGTGTACATCCAAACCTTTATGTCACCTATGAGTTAGACAAGGCCCCACTACAGTAGTACTTAGTGTTTAAATTGTTGACAAGCTCTGTTACAGTGTTAGGTCAAGAACAAAAAGTAATCAAAGCAAACAGTCCTAGTATGGCTGGCTGATGCAAACAAGCAATTGAACAGATGTGTGAGCAAATATTACATATCAAGAAAAGAAGCAAAGAAGGAGGCTTAAAGACCACTTGACTAACCAGATTTAAGGGGCATTTAAACATCATGTGCAACGTATGAACTAACATAAACATTGCATATTCCAGATTCTAGAATGGAATGCACATGTATTAGGTTATGCCATGTATGATGATGCCTAAATATACACTATAGCAGACATGAGTGATTCATCATTGCACGCACAATTGAATTGCAAGTTAAGGGCCAGTTCGATTCTGCCTTTTTAGGGCTTATTGTTGAAATAAGCCATAAAAGATGTAAAGGAGCCATTTTTGAGTTATGGGCTTGGGCTTAACTAATTTTGCTTTGGAGGGGGGTGTTCGGGTAGAACCTCACTAAAAATTGAAGGGAAGGGGAATAGTGAAATGACTCTTGTTCCGCCTATATTACACTCAAAATGCAATCACGACGCCCATGTCACACCCGACCCTCAAGTACAAACAAACACGCAAGCGTTCATTGCCCTGCCCGCTTGCATCTCCTCTCCCTTTCCCTCTACCTCGATCCTCGCTGCAAAGACTAGGGTTCCTCCAGTGAGCCGTCGCCATCGGGTCCCATCTGCCCGGTCCTCGACGATGCTCTGTCTAGCTAGGCTACATGGCCGTGGGTAAGGGCAAATCTCCTGGCTGCTCCTCCCTCTGGCGCCGCCCTCATTTTCATGGTCTCCAAAGGCTGCTCCACGGTGGTTCGTCCAACGCACTACTCGGCGGTCTTGCACAACTACGGCTGATGCCACACTGCGGCAGAAGGCACCTTATTCCCCCTCCCCTCCTCCTAGGCCATGGCCTTGAGGTGCTGTTGAAGGATGAGCTCATCCAACAAGGTGAGGATCTCCTCTAATATTTTGCCAAATTTTCATTCTGATCCACTATACAATGAATTGCTATGAGCTGCTTCTGCTGCTGCTATATGATGCATTGCTATGAGCTGCTCCTGCTGCTGCTATATGATAAATTGCTATGAGCTGCTGCTGCTATATGACGAATTGCTATGAGCTGCTGCTGTTATATGATGAATTGCTATGAGCTGCTGCTATATGATGAGTTGCTATAAGCTGCTCCTGCTGATGCTATATGATGAATTGCTATGAGCTGCTCCTGCTGCTGCTATATGATGAATTGCTATGAGCTGCTCTTGCTGCTACTATCTGATGAATTGCTATGAGCTGCTCCTGCTGCTGCTATATGATGAATTGCTATGAGCTGCTGCTGGTATATGATGAATTGCACTGCTGTCTTTGTATGATGAGTTGCTATGAGCTGCTGCTACTATATGATGCTTTCAGGTGGTGCTGCTATATGATAATAACCAGCCACTTGGACCATCGAATTTCAATAAATAATTGTTCTTCATTTAAATGTGGGTCATGCGTTCTTTGTTTAAATTAGGCAATGGGATCACTATGGAAAAGATTGACCAAAGTAGATCATGCCAAGTAGATGGTATCTTTGTATTTGCATTTTGAGCAAATAGTGATGGTCTGTTTTCCTATCATATTAATTACCGCACTGGGTTCAATTTGTGATGTTTGCAAGTCAAATTAATTATCATATGGGCAGCAAAATGAAAAAATATAATGCAATATAGACTTTTCACTGATCATACCAAAGATAAGCTGAACTGGTTGGCTTATTACATGGAGCTTATATTCACAGGTGCTTATTTTCTTAGGGTAACTCGTAATAACTATCCCTAAGAAACTTGGCCAATATAACTGACATACAAATAACATGTCACGATGATTGCAATGGAGGAGTGATGTGGCGACCGGTTTTCCGGGTAATAAATTCCAGAAAATGGCCGTTGTGCTCACCAAATTCTGTGATTATCAAGAATGATGAGGCACCAACTTGATCTGAATATTCCAAGCAAAATACAAAATATGCGGTACAAGACCATTCTGGTCTGTGAGTACAACAAATGGTTTCTAATGGTTGATGGCGGAAGCGGTTTGTGGATCATCAGCGTCTATGGGACTCCATTATCCACAGGAACAGCTGACCAGGATAACTCCTATCTTCGCGAGGCTGCTAAAACCATTGCTTAGGTTCCGGGGCTGTCATCGCAACGCTCCTCTCCACGCACGAAATCTGGCCAAGACAATAGCCAGGGACAAGCCAGTGAGTACTTTGAATGTACTCGCAAACATTGAGAACACTGGAATAATATCAATGATAATCAAGCACGGGAATAATCTACAATCACATCGTCAGTCATAGCTAAAATCTATTGTGCAAGCGAGCAGGTTATGTATATGCAGCATGAATCTGCAACGATGGAGTATAAATAAAATGCCACAGTCGGGCGTCTGTGCGACACCACATAAAGGGCTTTATAAAGTAAATAAATAACAAGCATGCCACAGTCGGGCGTCTCAGCGACACCACATAAAGGGCTTATAAAGTAAATAAATAACAAGCAATGCCACGATTGAGGCGTCTCAGCGACACCACATAAAGGGCTTATAAAGTAAATAAATAACAAGCAATGCCACGATCGGCGTCTCGGCGACACCACATACAGGGCTTTTAAAGTAAATAAATAACAAGCAATGCCACAGTCGGGCGTCTCAGCGACACCACATAAAGGGCTTATAAAGTAAATAAATAACAAGCAATGCCACAGTCGGGCGTCTTAGCGACACCACATAAAGGGCTTTTAAAGTAAATGAATAACAAGCATGCCGCAGTCGGGCGTCTCAGCGACACCACATAAAGGGCTTTTAAAGTAAATGGATAACAAGCATGCCACGATCAAAGGCGTCAAATGACACCGCATAAAGGGCTTATAAATAATCACAGTGAATACCCAGGAGGTAGAACCATCCCAGGGATACTCGATAATTCAAATAATATAACAGGTTAGTCCATAACAAAATAATAATCATAATCACTACAAGTCTCAAGTTGCGATCCCAGTTCTGGTTTAATAGTTTCTCCTCCGAAGACCGACACTAAGACCGACACCTGACCCATCCCAGACTGTAAGCCTTAACCAAGGACACGGCTATTCGAATAGGTTTAATATCTGCAGAGGTTGTACTCTTTACCCACGAGTAACGGATTCCTTTAGTCCATCGGGACTAATTCCGTCTACGGCCTTTTAGTTGAAAACACACCTAACTTGCACACACCAGCTTAACTTACCGTGTCCGGAATCACCCACGACACTTGTTAAGGAAAACTCTAAGCGGGAGGCTACAACCTCGCATAGCATGGGATCAAATTTATATCAAGGCTCTAAGTGGTGGCCTCCTCTCGGTCTCAACCGAAACACCCATGCCCCGGACCAGGTGGCCTGCCTACCAGCTACAACCGGTATCTTCCACCATGGCCTCTCCAGACGGTGTGTCTTTGGAAAGGGGTTGACGACTTCTTGAACTGCACCCTACTTGTTGTAGAGCCAAGTGGTAGTACTGAAACAAGTATGGGGAGTTCTCGGAACAATACTCGATCTATGGTCGACTCAGGAGGTTTAAGTATTCCCTGCATGATTAGCATAACGAATATATTTCATCCAACAGATAGAATCACCACTCATCATACCCCTCATGCCATGCTGGACACACTCGTCTCGACAAGGAACTAGGGACAAGCTCGGGTCTACCCAAGACAGAGACTTTCCTGTTTTCCTTCTAGTAGACACGAAAGGCATACGAGGATGATCATTATCACAAGCATGTCCATTTCCAACAGCAAGGGAATTTCAAATAAGCATTTATGCAAACGATCACATCACCACATAAAATAACGAGTTCCACGTATTGAGGTGGTGCCATAATCGTGTCAAACAATGCATGCAAAATATTATGCCAGGGTTCAGAATGCTTGCCTTTAATATGTGGAAAGGCAGGGTGCACTCCAAAACTTTTGAAAGTTTGCTTCTCTCTCTCCAAAGTCCTATTTTAAATAAATTTGAATTAACACACAAATTTAAAACAGCACAAAAAGTTGTCTTGAATTTTTTTCAAATAAATCTTAAAATAAACTAGACAATATTTGAGAGAGGTAGGAAAAAGAATCAATTCATTTGGAGTTATAATTAAAAAGTTATAGGCAGTCAAAGTTTTGGTCAAATCTGATTTTTAAATAAAAAAAAGAAAAAGAAACGGTACACGTCGAAGACGTACTTTGGAATCTACGCTTCCACTTACTCCAGCGTGGACAGCGCGTGAGTCACTGACAGTGGGTCCAGGTGGCCCACTAGTCAGGTTTGACTAGTCCACCTTCCCTCCTCTTCCTCTGCCCGAGAGGGGGCGGAACTCCAGCGATGTTCGCCGGCGAACGGCGGCACCGTTCGGGAAACGGAGGCCATCCGCGGGCTCAGGGTATCGAGACGGTCACTCCGGTGGTCGCTAAGGTCTCTAGGGTGGACGGAGCTGCCGGCGGCGAGCTTCGCAGCGGACGGTGGCCGTCGGGCAAAGTGAGTTTTCTCCCGCGGCGAGTCCCGATCAAAATCGAGCAGGGGGATGGATTCACTAGGGGGAGAGGGAGTTCTGGTGAAGAGAGTGGAGAGGGGAGACTACGGTGGCGCCGAAATGGCCGGGGCAGTGGCGGCGGCCGCAGTTGCCGGAGGTGGGGAAGAAGACCTCCCCGGGTCGATTGGCTGCCACGGAAGAACTAGGGGAGCATGTTGAGGCTGCCTAGGGAATGGAACATGCTCGGGGCCTCTTTTTATAGCGCAACGAGGTCGGTTTGCGGCGGCCATGGATAAGTTCGCCGACGAACCGCCTCCCCTCAGAAGCGGCAGGCCGTGGCGACGACGAGAGCTAGAGTACGAGCGAGAGGATGAGGCCGAGCTGTTCGAGGCAGGTGGCGAGCAATGAGGCTTGGGCGGCACCGACCGGCAGAGATGCATCATGGACGGCATGCCGCCAAGGGGCTCTGATGGCGGTGCTACAGGGCACCGTGGCTGCTTGGTGTGATGCGGTGAGAGGGAGAGTGCGTGGCGCGGCTCTGCAGTGCGAGCAAAACCAGGGCGCTGACGCGGCGACTGGGCGCACGTGCAAAACGCGTGCTCTGCTCGCGCCCAGAGCACGCACGGGACGTGCTCGACAAAATGCCATGGCGTGCTAGAGGTCTCGGGTGAGGTTGGGGTTTAACAGACCTAGGTTAGGCGTAGCCAGAAGTCTATTGGACAAGGTGGTTATGCAAGGGAAGCAAGTTCATAGTGCAAACTAAAACTCATGTCAAAACTGGTCATGCCCATAAAGTGTTCGATAGAATGCCACATGCACCTAGGCATTTCTTGGAGTGGTCAAATCTCCCAGGGTGGGGTCTCTCTAGATGAAAGAGAGGGTGGTGAGGTTATTTTGCCAAAAGGAGAAACTTGCTAGTGCAAGTTTTGCAAAACTTCAACTCTGGACAGGAGGTAAATGGCATTACTTCATGATCCAAAAGTGATCCGATGGGTGCATGCTCCTGGACTTAGGGGTTTATCAGGGAGGACTACAAGTAGGAAAAGGCATCAAGGATAAAGGAGCAACTAAAATGGTGGTTGCTGTACAAATCCTCAAGTTGGATCAGAATGGAAAAGAGGTTGATCCACTCAAAATTTTCAAAGAACAAAGCTGGGTTTTTGCATAAAGTTGAATATTATGCTCCTACTGACATCCCATAATTTTGGTGGAAGCTTTAAAGAAATATTTAAATGGGTTGTAGTGTAAAACTGCTCACTAGACCTGATTTGAAAAAAATGATGTAGAGCTCAAAATATCCAAGGAATGAAATATCTTTTTGCATAAAAGTGGTTTGGTGACATCACATGACATCTCCAAATTTTGGTGGAATTTTTGAATGACTTTGTAAAAGGGTTGCAGTGCAAAAAGGACCATAAAACCATGGGAAACCATTTTTCAAGAAAAGAAGATTATGGAGATTATTATATAATTAACTCCTCTGATGAAAAGAAAATATTTTTCTTGAGAGGATAAACAAGTCCAATAACATATTTGAAAAGTTTTCACTGAAGGAAATAACTCCATGATAAAAAGGAAGGAAATGTTTCAAAAAAATCAAAAGGGAGCCCAGAAAATAAAAGTTTTAATTTCCTGGCAAAATTTTAATTAACAAAACAAGGTTAAAATTTTGGGGTGTTACAACACTACCCCCCTTAAGAAAAATCTCGTCCTCAAGATTTGCTAAGAGCTGCTTTTATAATAAAAAATATATGCATTAAAACAAATGCGGCTACAGTGATAGGGCAATAAGTGGTGCAAAACCACAGTGTGGAACACTGGCGCGGCGTGGAAAAATCCACGGTTTTGGGGAAAAACGAGCGATTTCTACGCTGGATATAAATTTAGAATAAATTCTAAATTTAAAAAAAATATGCTGGTCGTACCCGAGAGCACAATGCTCCTGGTCGGCTGTGTGGACCTGTGGTCCACCGCCGCCTCTTCTTCTTCCTCCGGCTCTTTCTTCTTCCTCTCTCCCGCGCGCTTTCCCGCGCTTTCTCCACCGGCGACGCCTAGCGCGTAGGGCATCTAGGCCGTACCGCGGTAGTGCACGGCGTGCTAGCTGCCGGTGCAGCGTGCACTCACTTCGCGGGCCAGTGCGCTGTCGGCACTGCTCGAGGATTCGCCTCCGAACACCGGTGATCGGGCGACGGGCGGTGCTGGTGGACCTCGCCCACCGTACACCGAGCTCGACCTATAAAACAGCCGAGGTGTTCTTCTCTTCTCCCTCACATCTGGCCTTGCTCCTCCTCCTTTCTCCTCTGTCTCCGTTTGCCGGAGCTTGAGGCGAGGCTCTAATGGCGGAGATGGTGCCGGACTGGTACGTGATCCTGTTGTGTGGAGGGCTGGCAGCGGTGCTGGGGCTCTCCGTGCTCCTCTGCACGATGATCCTCGATGATCGTCGCGATGCTGCTGCCCGGGTGTTGGCTCTCCGCGGTGGCGGTGATCATGAGGAGTAGGTGGGGTGTGTCAGGTGCTAACTGTTGTCGGGAGGTGCTTAGTTAGATGTATCACAGTTGTAAGGTTTTGCAAGCTGTGTATGTGTTCGAATGATTATGGTTGTGAGTCTGCTGCCGTAGTGCTGCGTGAAATAAAATAATCCACGTCGTGAGAAGGTGTAGATGCAGCAACTCAGGGAAAAGAAATCTCACTCCAGGATTTTTCGTGAGAGAAAACAGTAATACATTAGAGTCAAACCGCAACAGAACTACTCACATTAATAGAAACTAAAAGATTTGCTCGCTGCGCAAACTCGGGGTACCGCGCATAAGTTACAACTCATAAATAAATGTTGCAATAATAAACACAGCAGTGGCGGCTATATTAAAACGGTGGCGGGCGGGGTCTCGAGAAGCGTCTCTGCAATCTGGGATACACTCCTCTTCTATTGGGGAAAGTGGATTGACCAGCCGATGAATGTGTCTCTCCGGTCGGGCCTCAATGATTCGCCGATGGCGATCTCGAGGATTTAAATCCATGAGGCTCGGAGATAACCCATCACATGTTGGGTTAAACGCTCTTGAGCGATGACGTCATCGGACAAGGTTGGCCAGACTGGGTCTCTCTCAATTCGCTCACCGAAAAGATGTTACTCCTCCGGTGCTGCACGGCTCGGAAAGTAATAATACCCTCGCCACCGGCATAGGGTACCGTGAATCAAAGCGCAGCAAGCGCTCAGTATGCAGCAGCTTCTACGGCCATATGTGGGGTCATCATAGATTTCCCCATGAAGGAGACCTCCGTTGGGTCTTGGTTTGGGCTTACGGGAGGGATGTGCACCGCTGCAAGATCTCGAGGTGGAAGAGGTAATTCTCGATTTGAACAGCTCGTACTGGGGTGGCTGGGTAGCGCCCATGGTACTGCAGGTAAAATCCCACAATATCTTGACAAAACTACCCGGGGTTGCATCTGGAGTTCTTAGATAAATACTAGGGTTCGACATGGCAAGAAATGGTTGTGAGGAGGGTGCACAAGTTGAGGGATGCTTGGCAAGGTCTCGCGGTGGCCTTCTTATAGCACTGGAGCTGGGTCATTCTACCGTGGTGAAAGGTAATTAATTTGCCAGCTCATCTCCAAGGGTCAGGGTCAAAGCCACAGATACATATCTCACCAAAGTGACGTATCAATGTGGGTATTGTCGGGGTGGTTTTGGTAGCTGTGCCTGGGATAGAAATTTATACCGCATGCTGACACCTCCATGCAAGGCTACTATTTAAAACAGAGGCACGACGACAGGCGGCGTTTATTTACATGGTCATATGATTACAAAGCGGGGATACACTGGTACTCGACACTACTTGAGTGACTTAGTCTACCTCGTTTACATCCAAGCGGGCGTGCCTTGTGGATGTCGAGGCTTCTCCACAGTTCTCACCGTCGGAATTAGCTGGAGAGGGTTGAGGGGCTGCAGGCTCGTTGTAGCGATGATGACCATCTCGGGGATTGTTGGCCACAACCCTGTTGGAGTGTGCTCCCAAGAGGCGACGAAGCACTTCTGGGGTCATCAAAGCGCCTTGGCCGATGGCTGGGGCAGATCTCAGGGACTCGATCGGGTGTCCGAACAGCACGACTGGGTTGTCGGCGCCGGGCTCGTTCTCTTCTCTTGCCAGGGCTCGACGAACCAACTCTCCACGAGATGCGATCAGATCAATGGTTATTTGATCGAACAGTTCCTCTAGTGCACCTACATAGCGCACTAGGTGCAACAACGCAGGATCCGTCTCGTGATCTCCGTTGGCAACCTGGGGTGGTCTACCATACCCTTCACGTCTGGGGTAGTAGTGGAATGAGCGAGAGTTAACTCTGGGCGACAAGTGCCGGAGATGAACTATAGCCTCTCGAGCCGCTAGTTGGATGGCTTGTAGCTCAAAGGAAGTTGTCCTTCCGGTGAACCTGTAGGAGCGCTCGGGCGCTAGACCCCTACCGTAGATGTGTACAGTGGCCCATAATTGACGGCTCTCACCGCTCATGGGTCCTTGGTACACAACATATTCGGGAGGCTCTTCTAACGCATAGGCTCGGCGGGTGAGGTTTGCGAGTATGGTCACAAAGCCTCCAAGGTTGGTTGCTGTGGTCTCATTGTGCACGACGGGGCCAGGCATTATGGCTCGGTTTGGGGTAGCGTACGTCTTGTCTTTGGGTTGGGGCTAAGCGTGCCTTTTTATAGTAAAAGGGGATGAGTCTTCCTTCGCACGCTATAATAAGACACCTTGGGTGCTGGTCACTGGTGCGCGATAGACAGGCTAGGTTGATAGGTTGGGCACCGACTGTCAAAAGTGTCGGGGTCACTGTGTGGTTATCTTGCACGAGAAGCTTGAATGGGTTCAGGTTAAGGTCTGGTGGTTTGGCTTACCTAGGCTTATTGACCCGGCTAAGATAGGATTAGCCATTGGTCAGCCTGGCTCTGATACCAAGTCTGTGGCGATCGGTTTTCCGGGTAATAAATTCTAGAAAATGGCCGTTGTGCTCACCAGCCCCAAGATTACTGTTAGCTGATGAGGCACCAACTTGATACAAAAATTCCAACCAAATTCGAAATATGTGGTACAAGACCATTCTGGTCTGTGAGTATAACAAATGGTTTCTAATGGTTGATGGCGGAAGCGGTTTGTGGATCATCAGCGTCTATGGGACTCCATTATCCACAGGAACAGCTGTCCAGGATAACTCCTATCTTCGCGAGGCTGCTATCACCATTGCTTAGGTTTCGGGGCTGTCATCGGAACGCTCCTCTCCACGCACGAAATCTGGCCAAGACAATAGCCAGGGACAAGCCAGTGAGTACTTTGAATGTACTCGCAAACATTGAGAACACTGGAATAATATCAATGATAATCAAGCACGGGAATAATCTACAATCACATACAATGGGTCATAGCTAAAATCTATTGTGCAAGCGAGCAGGTTATGTATATGCAGCATGAATGCGCAACGATGGAGTATAAATAAAATGCCACGATCGAGGCGTATGCGACACCACATAAAGGGCTTTATAAAGTAAATAAATAACAAGCATGCCACAGTCAGGCGTCTCATGACACCACATAAAGGGCTTATAAAGTAAATAAATAACAAGCAATGCTATAGTCAAGGCGTCTCAAATGACACCACATAAAGGGCTTATAAAGTAAATAAATAACAAGCAATGCCACGATCAGGCGTCCTCAATGACACCACATAAAGGGCTTATAAAGTAAATAAATAACAAGCAATGCCTTAAGGCGTCTCAAATGACACCACATAAAGGGCTTATAAAGTAAATAAATAACAAGCAATGCCACAGTCGGGCGTCTTAGCGACACCACATAAAGGGCTTTTAAAGTAAATGAATAACAAGCATGTCATGATCCAGGCGTCTCAAATGACACCACATAAAGGGCTTTTAAAGTAAATGGATAACAAGCATGCCACGGTTAGGCGTCTCAAATGACACCGCATAAAGGGCTTATAAATAATCACGGTGAATACCTGGGAGGTAGAACCATCCTGTGGATACTCGATAATTCAAATAATATAACGGGTTAGTCCATAACAAAATAATAATCATAATCATTACAAGTCTCAAGTTGTGATCCCAGTTCTGGTTTAACAGTTTCTCCTCTGAAGACCGACACTAAGACCGACACCTGACCCATCCCAGACTGTAAGCCTTAACCAAGGACGCGGCTATTCGAATAGGTTTAATCTCTGCAGAGGGTGTACTCTTTACCCACGAGTAACGGATTCCTTTAGTCCATCCGGACTAATTCCGTCTACGACCTTTTAGTTGAAAACAGACCTAACTTGCACACACCAGCTTAACTTACCGGTGTCTGGAATCACCCACGACACTTGTTAAGCAAAACTCTAAGTGGGGAGGCTACAACCTCGCATAGCATGGGATCAAATTTATATAAATGCGCTAAGTGGTGGCCTCCCCTCTCGGTCTCAACCGAAACACCCATGCCCCGGGACCAGGTGGCTGCCTACCAGCCTACAACCGTATCTTCCACCATGGCCTCTACATGCGGTGTGTCTTTGGAAAGGGGTTGACGACTTACTGAACTGTGCCCTACTTGTTGTAGAGCCAAGTGGTAGTACGAAACAAGTATGGGGGTTACTGGAACAAGACTCGATCTATGGTCGACTCAGGAGGTTTAAGTATTCCATGCATGATTAGCATAACGAATATATTTCATCCAACAGATAGAATCATCACTCATCATACCCTTCATGCCATGCCGGACACACTCGTCTCGACGAGGAACTAGGGACATGCTCGGGTCTACCCAAGACAGAGACTTTCCCGTTTTCCTTCCGGTAGACACGAAAGGCATACGAGGATGATAATTATCACAAGCATGTCCATTTCCAACAGTAAGGGAATTTCAAATAAGCATTTATGCAAACGATCACATTACCACATAAAATAACGAGTTCCACGTATTGAGGTGGTGCCATAATCGTGTCAAACAATGCATGCAAAAAATTATGCTAGAGTTCAAATGCTTGCCTTTAATATGTGGAAAGGCAGGGTGCACTCCAAAACTTTTGAAAGTTTGCTTCTTTCTCTCCAAAGTCCTATTTTAAATAAATTTGAATTAACACACAAATTTAAAACAGCACAAAAAGTTGTCTTGAATTTTTTTCAAATAAATCTTAAAATAAACTAGACAATATTTTAGAGAGGTAGGAAAAAGAATCAATTCATTTGGAGTTATAATTAATAAGTTATAGGCAGTCAAAGTTTTGGTCAAATTTGGTTTTTAAATAAAACAAAAAGAAAAAGAAATGTTACACGTCGAAGACGTACTTTGGAATCTACGCTTCCACTTACTCCAGCGTGGACGGCGCGTGAGTCACTGACAGTGGGTCCAGGTGGCCCACTAGTCAGGTTTGACTAGTCCACCTTCCCTCCTCTTCCTCTGCCAGAGATGGGGCGGAACTCCGGCGATGCTCGCCGGCGAATGGCGGCACCGTTCGGGAAACGGAGGCCATCCGCGGGCTCAGGGGATCGAGACGGTCACTCCGGTGGTCTGGTCGCTAAGGTCTCTGGGTGGATTGAGTTGCTGGCGGCGAAGCCAGAATGGACGGTGGCCGTCGGGAAAAGTGAGTTTTCTCCCGCGGCGAGTCCCGATCAAAATCGAGCAGGGGGATGGATTCACTAGGGGGAGAGGGAGTCCCTGGCGAAGAGAGTGGAGAATGGGAGACTCTGGTGGCGCCGGAATGGCCGGGGCAGTGGCGGCGGCTGCAGTTGCCGGAGGTGGGGAAGAAGACCTCCTGGTCGATTGGCTGCCACGGAAGAACTAGGGAGCATGCCGAGGCTGCCTAGGGAACTAACGTGCTCGGGGCCTCTTTTTATAGTGCAACGAGGTCGGTTTGGCGGCGTGGATAAGTTCGCTGCGAACCGCCTCCTTAGAAGCGGCAGGCGTCATGGCGACAGCAGAGCTAGAAGGACGCGAGAGGATGAGGCTGAGCTGTTCCAAGGGCGGAGTGGCGAGCAACCGAGGCTTGGGCGGCACCGACCTGGCAGAGATGCGCTTACGGACGCCGGCGCAGCGCTAAGGGGCTCTGTCGGCGGTGCCGCAGGCACCAGTGGCTGCTGGCGTGATGCACGGTGAGAGGGAGAGTGTGTGCAGGCTGCGGTCTAAGTGCAATACCAGGGCGCGACGCGGGCGACGGGCGCAAGACGCAAAACGCGTGCTCTGCTCGCGCCCAGAGCACGCACGGGACATGCTCGACAAAATGCCAGGGCATGCTAGAGGTCTCGGGTGAGATTGGGGTTTAACAGACCTAGGTTAGGCATAGCCAGAAGTCTATTGGACAAGGTGGTTATGCAAGGGAAGCAAGTTCATAGTGCAAACTAAAACTCATGTCAAAACTGGTCATGCCCATAAAGTGTTCGATAGAATGCCACATGCACCTAGGCATTTCTTGGAGTGGTCTAATCTCCCAGGGTGGGGTCTCTTTAGATGAAAGAGAGGGTGGTGAGGTTAGTTTGCCAAAAGGAGAAACTTGCTAGTGCAAGTTTTGCAAAACTTCAATTCTGGACAGGAGGTAAATGGCATTACTTCATGATCCAAAAGTGATCCAATGGGTGCATGCTCCTGGACTTAGGGGTTTATCAGGGAGGACTACAAGTAGGAAAAGGAATCAAGGATAAAGGAGCAACTAAAATGGTGGTTGATGTAAAATCCTCAAGTTGGATCAGAATGGAAAAGAGGTTGATCCACTCAAATTTTTCAAAGAACAAAGCTGGGTTTTTGCATAAAGTTGAATATTATGCTCCTACTGACATCCCATAATTTTGGTGGAAGCTTTAGAGAAATATTTAAATGGGTTCTAGTGTAAAACTGCTCACTGCACCAGATTTGAAAAATATGATGTAGAGCTCAAAATATCCAATGAATGAAATATCTTTTTGCATAAAAGTGGTTTGGTGACATCACATGACATCTCCTAATTTTGGTGGAATTTTTGAATGACTTTGTAAGGGTTGCAGTGCAAAAAGGACCATAAAACCATGGGAAACCATTTTTCAAGAAAAGAAGATTATGGAGATTATTATATAACTAACTCCTCTGATGAAAAGAAAAGATTTTTCTTGAGAGGATAAACAAGTCCAATAACATATTTGAAAAGTTTTCACTGAAGGAAATAACTCCATGATAAAAAGGAAGGAAATGTTTCAAAAAAAATCAAAAGGGAGCCCAGAAAATAAAAGTCTTAATTTCCTGGCAAAATTTTAATTAACAAAACAAGGTTAAAATTTTGGGGTGTTACAAGTGACGTACCATAGCACACTGTATAGGCTCACTGCTGCCTCTCCTTTTTCATTGCGATGTTCTTGCGATGTTCCATCAAGTTAACACGGCTAATTTCAGACATCTCTACATGATACTACATTGCATATCCCTTGCGCATATTTAAACCACCAATTAACGATTGTGTGCGTAGCATAAACTAGCCATGGCTCTGTGTGCTGGACTAGCAGGCACTCTAAGGGAGCCTAATGTAGTGCAATGGAATTTCTACATGCCTCCTATGATTTTTGAAGGAAATATGCCCAAGAGGCAATAATAAAGTTATTATTTATTTCCTTATTTCATGATAAATGTTTTTATTCATGCTAGAATTGTATTAACCGGAAACATGATACATGTGTGAATACATAGAAAAACTAAGTGTCACTAGTATGCCTCTACTTGACTAGCTCGTTTATCAAAGATGGTTATGTTTCCTAGCCATGGACAAAAGAGTTGTCATTTGATTAACGGGATCACATCATTGGGAGAATGATGTGATTGACTTGACCCATTCCGTTAGCTTAGCACTTGATAGTTGAGTATGTTGCTATTGCTTTCTTAATGACTTATACATGTTCTTGTGACTATGAGATTATGCAACTCCCGTTTACCGGAGAAACACTTTGTGTGCTACCAAACGTCACAACGTAACTGGGGGATTATAAAGGAGCTCTACAGGTGTCTCCGAAGGTACATGTTGGGTTGGCATATTTCGAGATTAGCATTTGTCACTCTGATTGTCGGAGAGGTATCTCTGGACCCTCTCGGTAATGCACAACACTATAAGCCTTGCAAGCAATGTGACTAATGAGTTAGTTGCGAGATGATGTATTATGTAACGAGTAAAGAGACTTGCCGGTAATGAGATTGAACTAGGTATTGAGATACCGACTATCGAATCTCGGGCAAGTAACATACCGATGACAAAGGGAACAACGTATGTTGTTATGCGGTTTGACCGATAAAGATCTTCGTAGAATATGTAGGAGCCAATATGAGCATCCAGGTTCCGCTATTGGTTATTGACCGGAAACGTGTCTCGGTCATGTCTACATAGTTCTCGAACCCGTAGGGTCCGCACGCTTAAGGTTTCGATGATAGTTATATTATGAGTTTATGTGTTTTGATGTACCGAAGGAGTTCGGAGTCCCGGATGAGATCAGGGACATGACGAGGAGTCTCGAAATGGTCGAGACGTAAAGATCGATATACTGGACGACTATATTCGGACTTCGGAAAGGTTCCGAGTGATTCGGGTATTTTTCGGAGTACCGGAGAGTTACGGGAATTCGTATTGGGCCTTAATGGGCCATACGGGAAAGGAGAGAAAGGCCCCAAAGGGTGGCCGCACCCCTCCCCATGGACTAGTCCGAATTGGACTAGGGAGGGGGGGGGCGCCCTCTTCCTTCCTTCTCCTTCTCCCTTCCCTTTCTCCTACTCCAACAAGGAAGGGGGGGAGTCCTACTCCCGGTGGGAGTAGGACTCCTCATGGGGAGCGCCAAGGGTGGCCGGCCCCCTCCCCCTCCTCCACTCGTTTATATATGGGGAGGGAGGCACCCCCTAGAGACAACAATTGCTCTCTTGATCTTTTAGCCGTGTGCGGTGCCCCCCTCCACCATAGTCCTCCTCGATAATATTTTAGCGGTGCTTAGGCGAAGCCCTGCGACGGTAGAACATCAAGATCGTCACCACGCCGTCGTGCTGACGGAACTCTCCCTCGACACTCGGCTGGATCGGAGTTTGGGGGATGTCATCGAGCTGAACGTGTGCAAGAACTCGAAGGTGCCGTAGTTTCGGTGCTTGATAGGTCGGGCCGTGAAGACGTACGACTACATCAACCGCGTTGTTGTAAAGCTTCCGCTTTTGGTCTACGAGGGTACGTGGACAACACTCTCCCCTCTCGTTGCTATGCATCACAATGATCTTGCGTGTGCGTAGGATTTTTTTTGAAATTACTACGTTTCCCATCAGTGGAATCCGAGCCTAGGTTTTATGCGTTGATGTTATATGCACGAGTAAAACACAAGTGAGTTGTGGGCGATACAAGTCATAATGCTTACCAACATGTCATACTTTAGTTCGGCGGTATTGTTGGATGAAGTGGCCCGGACCGACATTACACGTACGCTTACGCGAGACTGGTTCTACCGACGTGCTTTGCACACAGGTGGCTGGCGGGTGTCAGTTTCTCCAACTTTAGTTGAACCGAGTGTGGCTATGCCCGGTCCTTGAGAAGGTTAAAACAACACTAACTTGACGAACTATCATTGTGGTTTTGATGCATAGGTAAGAACGGTTCTTGCACAACCCGTAGCAGCCACGTAAAACTTGCAACAACAAAGTAGAGGACGTCTAACTTGTTTTTGCAGGGCATGTTGTGATGTGATATGGTCAAGACATGATGCTATATTTTATTGTATGAGACGATCATGTTTTGTAACCGAGTTATCGGCAACTGGCAGGAGCCATATGGTTGTCGCTTTATTGTATGCAATGCAATTGCCCTGTAATTGCTTTACTTTATTACTAAGCGGTCGCGATAGTCGTAGAAGCAATAGTTGGCGAAACGACAAACTATGCTACGATGGAGATCAAGGTGTCACGCCAGTGACGATGGTGATCATGACGGTGCTTCGGAGATGGAGATCACAAGCACAAGATGATGATGACCATATCATATCACTTATATTGATTGCATGTGATGTTTATCCTTTATGCATCTTATCTTGCTTTGATTGACGGTAGCATTATAAGATGATCTCTCACTAAATTTCAAGATAAAAGTGTTCTCCCTGAGTATGCACCACGTGATGATCGGGTGTGATAAGCTCTACGTCCATCTACAACGGGTGCAAGCCAGTTTTTGCACACGCAGAATACTCAGGTTAAACCTGACGAGCCTAGCATATGCATATATGGCCTCGGAACACTGAGACCGCAAGGTCGAGCGTGAATCATATAGTAGATATGATCAACATAATGATATTCACCATTGAAAACTACTCCATTTCACAGGATGATCGGTTATGGTTTAGTTGATTTGGACCACGTAATCACTTAGATGATTAGAGGGATGTCTATCTAAGTAGGAGTTCTTAAGTAATATGATTAATTGAACTTTAATTTATCATGAACTTAGTCCTGGTAGTATTTCGCAAGTTATGTTGTAGATCAATAGCTCGTGTTGTTGCTTCCCTATGTTTTTTTCCTAGAGAAAACTATGTTGAAAGATGATAGTAGCAATGATGCGGACTTGGTCCGTGATCTGAGGTTTATCCTCATTGCTGCACAGAAGAATTATGTCCTTGATGCACCGCTAGGTGACAGACCTATTGCAAGAGCAGATGCAGACGTTATGAACGTTTGGCTAGCTCAATATGATGACTACTTGATAGTTTTGTGCACCATACTTTATGGCTTAGAACCGGGACTACATAAACGTTTTTGAAATGTCATGGAACATATGAGATGTTTCAAGAGATGAAATTGGTATTTCAGACTCATGCCCGTGTCAAAAGGTATGAGACCTCTGACAAATACTTCGCCTAAAAGATGGAGGAGAATTGCTCAACTAGTGAGCAAGTACTTAGATTGTCTGAGTACTACAATCGCTTGAATCAAGTGGGAGTTAATCTTCCAGATAAGATAGTGATTGGCAGAGTTCTCTAGTCACCATCACCAAGTTACTGGAACTTCGTGATGAACTATAATGCAAGGGATGACAAAAATGATTCCCGAGCTCTTCGTGATGCTGAAATCGACGAAGGTAGAAATCAAGAAAAGAGCATAAAGTGTTGATGATTGACAAGACCACTAGTTTCAAGAAAAGGGCAAAGGGAAAGAAAGGGAACTTCAAGCAGAATGACAAGCAAGTTGTCACTCCCGCGAAGAAGCCCAAAGCTGGACCAAAGCCTGAAACTGAGTGATTATACTGCAAAGGAAATGGTCACAAGAAGCAAAATGCCCTGAATATTTGGTGGATAAGAGGGACGGCAAAGTGAACAAGGGTATATTTGATATACAGGTTATTGATGTGTACCTTACTAGTGTTTATAGTAGCCCCTGAGTATTTGATACTTGTTCGGTTGCTAAGATTAGTAACTCGAAAAGGGGGTTACAGAATAAACAGAAACTAGTTGAGGGTGAAGTGATGATGTGTGTTGGAAGTGGTTCCAAGATTGATATGATCAACACCGTACACTCCCTATACTTTCGAGATTAGTGTAGAACCTAAATAAATGTTATTTGGTGTTTGCGTTGAGCATAAATATGATTTGATCATGTTTATTGCAATACGGTAATTCATTTAAATTCAGAGAATAATTGTTGTTCTGTTTACATGAATAAAACCTTCGATGGTCATACACCCAATGAAAATAGTTTGTTGGATCTCGATCATAGTGATACACATATTCATAATATTGATGCCGAAAGATGCAAAGTTGATAATGATAGTGCAACATATTTGTGGTAATCGCCGTTTGGGTCATATCGGTGTAAAGCGCATGAAGAAACTCCATATAGATGGATTTTTGGAATCACTTGGTTATGAATCATTTGATGCTTGTGAACCGTGCCTTATGGGCAAGATGACTAAAACTCCGTTCTCCGGAACAATGGAACGAGCTACTGACTTATTGGAAGTAATACATACCGATGTATGCGATCCAATGAGTGTTGATGCTCGTGGCAAGTATCGTTATTTTCTGACCTTCACAGATGATTTGAGCAGATATGGGTATATCTACTTAATGAAACACACGTCTGAAACATTTGAAAAGTTCAAAGAATTTCAGAGTGAAGTGGAGAATCATCGTAGCAAGAAAATACAGTTTCTACGATCTGACCGCGGAGGAGAATATTTGAGTTATGAGTTTGGCCTTCATATAAAACAATGTGAAATATTTTCACAGCTCAGGCCACATGGAACACCACAGCGTAATGGTGTGTCCGAACGTCATAACCGCACTTTATTGGATATGGTGCGATCTATGATGTATCTTACCGATTTACCACTACCGTTTTGGGGTTATGCATTAGAGACAGTTACATTCACTTTAAATAGGGCACCATCAAAATCCGTTTGAGATGACGCCTTATGAACTGTGGTTTGGCAAGAAACCAAAGTTGTCGTTTCTTAAAGTTTGGGACCGTGATGCTTATGTGAAAAAGTTTCAACCTGATAAGCTCGAACCCAAATCGGAGAAGTGCGTCTTCATAGAATACCCAAAGGAAACTATTGGGTACACCTTCTATCACAGATCCGAAAGCAAGATATTCGTTGCTAAGATGGATCCTTTCTAGAGAAGGAGTTTCTCTCGAAAGAAGTGAGTGGGAGAAAAGTAGAACTTGATAAGGTAATAGTACCTTCTCCTGAATTGGAAAATAGTTCATCACTGAAATCAGTTCCAGTGATTCCTACACCAATTAGTGAGGAAGCTAATGATGATAATCATGAAGCTTCAGAACAAGTTACTATAGAAACTCGTAGGTCTTCCAGAGTACGGTCCGCACAAGAGTGGTACGGTAATCCTGTTCTGGAAGTCATGTTACTAGACCATGATGAACCTACGAACTATGAGGAAGCGATGATGAGCCTAGATTCCGCGAAATGGCTTGAGGCCATAAAATCTGAGATAGGATCCATGTAAGAGAACAAAGTATGGACTTTGGTTGTCTTGCCCGATGATCGGCAAGTCGTAGAAAATAGATGGATCTTCAAGAGGAAGACGGACGCTGATAGTAGTGTTACTATCTACAAAGCTCGACTTGTCGGAAAAAGTTTTTCGACAAGTTCAAGGTGTTGAATACGATGAGATTTTCTCACTCAAATCGATGCTTAAGTCTGTCCGAATCATGTTAGCAATTGCCACATTTTATGAAATCTGGCAAATGGATGTCAAAACTGCATTCCTTAATGAATTTATTAAAGAAAGAGTTGTATATGATGCAACCAGAAGGTTTTGTCGATCCAAAAGGTGCTTACAAAATGTGCAAGCTCCAGCGATCCATCAATGGACTGGTGCAAGCATCTCGGAGTTGGAATATATGCTTTGATGGATTGATCAAAGCATATGGTTTTATACAGACGTTTTGAAAGGCCTGTATTTACAAGAAAGTGAGTGGGAGCACTACAGCCTCTCTGATAAGAATTTGTGAATGACATATTGTTCATCAGAAATAATGTAGAATTTTCTGGAAAGCATAAAGGAGTATTTGAAAGGAGTTTTTCAAAGAAAGACCTCGGTGAAGCTGCTTACACATTGAGCATCAAGATCTATATAGATAGATCAAGGCGCTTGATAAGATTTTTCAATGAGTACATACCTTGATAAGATTTTGAAGTAGTTCAAAATGGAACAGTCAAAGAAGACGTTCTTGCCTGTGTTGCAAGGTGTGAAGTTGAGTAAGACTCAAAACCCGACCATGGCAGAAAATAGAAAGAGAATGAAAAGTCATTCCCTATGCCTCAGTCATAGGTTCTATAAGGTATGCTATGTTGTGTACCAGACCTATTGTATACCTTGCTCTGAGTTTGGAAAAGGAATCCAATTTTAATCTAATAGTAGATCACTGGACAACGGTCAAGAATATCCTTAGTGAGGACTAAGGAGATGTTTCTCGATTATGGAGGTGATAAAAGAGTTAAATAAGTAAAAGTTACATCGGTGCAAACTTTTACACTGATCTAGATGACTCTAAGTCTCAATCTGGATACATATTGAAAGTGGGAGCAATTAGCTAGAGTAGGTCCGCAAATGCGAGCATTGTAGACATAGAATATTTGCAAAATACATACGGCTCAGTATGTGATGTAACCCGTTGACTAAACTTCTCTCATGAGCAAAACATGATCATACCTTAGTACTCTTTGGGTGTTAATCACATAGCAATGTGAACTAGATTTTTGACTCTAGTAAACCCTTTGGGTGTTGGTCATATGACGATGTGAACTATGAGTGTTAATCATATACATATATGAATATTGGTGTTAAATTACATGATGATGTGAACTAGATTATTGACTCTAGTGCAAGTGGGAGACTGAAGGAAATATGCCCTAGAGGCAATAATAAAGTTATTATTTAATTCCTTATTTCATGATAAATGTTTATTATTCATGCTAGAATTGTATTAACTGGAAACATGATACATGTGTGAATACATAGACAAACTAAGTGTCATTAGTATGCCTCTACTTGACTAGCTCGTTTATCAAAGATGGTTATGTTTCCTAGCCATGGACAAAAGAGTTGTCATTTGATTAACGGGATCACATCATTGGGAGAATGATGTGATTGACTTGACCCATTCCGTTAGCTTAGCACTTGATCGTTTAGTACGTTGCTATTGCTTTCTTCATGACTTATACATGTTCCTGTGACTATGAGATTATGCAACTCCCGTTTACCGGAGGAACACTTTGTGGGCTACCAAACGTCACAACGTAACTGGGTGATTATAAAGGAGCTCTACAGGCGTCTCCGAAGGTACATGTTGGGTTGGCGTATTTCGAGATTAGGATTGTCACTCTGATTGCCGGAGAGGTATCTCTGGGCCCTCTCGGTAATGCACATCACTACAAGCCTTGCAAGCAATGTGACTAATGAGTTAGTTGCGAGATGATGTATTATGTAACGAGTAAAGAGACTTGCCGGTAACGAGATTGAACTAGGTATTGAGATACCGACGATCAAATCTCGGGCAAGTAACATACCGATGACAAAGGGAACAACGTATGTTGTTATGCGGTTTGACCGATAAAGATCTTCGTAGGATATGTAGGAGCCAATTTGAGCATCCAGGTTCCGCTATTGGTTATTGATCGGAAACGTGTCTTGGTCATGTCTACATAGTTCTCGAACCCCTAGGGTCCGCACGCATAAGGTTTCGATGACAATTATATTATGAGTTTATGTGTTTTGATGTACCGAAGGAGTTCGGAGAACCTCATGAGATCGGGGACATGACGAGGAGTCTCGAAATGGTCTAGACATAAAGATCGATATATTGGATGACTATATTCGGACTTCGGAAAGGTTCCGAGTGATTCGGGTATTTTTCGGAGTACCGGAGAGTTACGGGAATTCGTATTGGGCCTTAATGGGCCATACGGGAAAGGAGAGAAAGGCCCCAAAGGGTGGCCGCACCCCTCCCCATGGACTAGTCCGAATTGGACTAGGGAGGGGGGGGGGCGCCCCCTTCCTTCCTTCTCCTTCTCCCTTCCCTTTCTCCTACTCCAATAAGGAAGGGGGGAGTCCTACTCCCGGTGGGAGTAGGACTCCTCATGGGGCGCACCAAGGGTGGCCGTCCCCCTTCCCCTCCTCCACTCCTTTATATACGGGGAGGGAGGCACCCCCTAGAGACAACAATTGATCTCTTGATCTCTTAGCCATGTGCGGTGCCCCCTCCACCATAGTCCTCCTCGATAATATTGTAGCGGTGCTTAGGCGAAGCCCTGCGATGGTAGAACATCAAGATCGTCACCACGCCGTCGTGCTGACGGAACTGTCCCTCGACACTCGGCTGGATCGGAGTTCGAGGGACGTCATCGAGCTGAACGTGTGCAAGAACTCGGAGGTGCCGTAGTTTTGGTGCTTGATCGGTCGGGCTGTGAATACGTACAACTACATCAATCGCGTTGTTCTAATGCTTCCGCTTTTGGTCTACGATGATACGAGGACAACACTCTCCCCTCTCGTTGCTATGCATCACCATGATCTTAGGGTGTGCGTAGGATTTTTTTTGAAATTACTACATTTCCCATCAATTTTGTGTAATGTACTGCCTCTGTTCCTAAATATATGTCTTTGTAGAGATTCCAGTATGTACCACATACAGATGTATATAGATGCATTTTCGAGTGTAGATTCACTCATTTTGCTCCTTATGTAGCCTATAGTGGAATCTCTAGAAAGACTTATATTTAGGAACGGAGGTACGAGGTAGTATCATGTATAACATCTACATATCTAATCTAGCAGCCAGTAGTAGAAATCATTGTCTGCACAAAGGGATTACTGGTCGAAAATCCTAGCAAAGCATGCTGGCAGGCACAGAACAATACAAGAGAGAGAGACGCACTTACAAGATCATAGCAATGCCTTAGTCCAGGATCTTGGTTGGCCAAGCTGTTAGATCGAGAAGAAACATCATCCTTGTAGTTTTTGCCAGCTGCATAACAGGTAATAGCGACCAGTTAGTGTATTTGAAGTACATCGGGCAGGTGATGCTGGACGGGTTTAAAGGTGACAAGTACCTAGGCCGCTATGGGTGCTTGGCATCTCTCCGCACGGTGGGAATCAGGTTAGAAACGCGTCAGGGTGATGACGCTGCGCTGGCTGTCGGGTGCGGTAAGGAGATCTAGAACCGTCGAGTAGGGTGTTTGTGGAGCGGCTCCGGTAGGGTGGACTACGGTGTGGGCGAAGCGGATCTGTGGCCGTGGACGAGGGCATAGGTGAAGCTGCTCTGGTGGTTGGGTTGAGGATGGTGTCAATGATGCGGATCTGCGGCCATGGACGAGGCATCAAAAGCTGCTTCGGTGGTTGGGTTAAGGATGGTGTCGACAATGCGGATCTGCGGCCATGGACGGGGCGTCAGAAGCTTCTCCGGTAGGTTGGATGAGGGTGCGAGGAAGTGGATCTGAGGCTGTGGACTTGTGAGTTGGAAAAGCGGCCCCAGTAGGGTTGAGAATGGTATAGGCGAAGCTACTCCGGTAGGGTTGACGATGGTGTCGGCGAAGCGGCGCCGGTAGGGTTGAGGAAGATGTCGGCGAAGAGTATCAGAAGCCGTCGACGGGGGCTTTGGTGGGGCGGCTCCGGGGGGTGTGGACGAAGCGTCTCCGGCGGGGAGTATGAATGAGCCGCTGCAGATGCGCGGTGGTCGACGGGAGTACCGGTGAAGCAGATCCGGCGCTGTGGACAAGGCCGGCACTGAATGGGCTGCGGTACAGTGGTGGATGAGCAGTCTACTTGTTTCTTGGGGAGGTGGGAGGGGTAGATGCGGTTGCAGAAGCAAATTCAGCGAGGTGGACGCCGCTGGCAGTGAATGGGCTATGGTACGCCGGTGGATGAGCAGTCTAGGGTTTCGAGAGGGGGGGGGGGGGGAGGAAGGCCGATGAAGTACGGACTGCGTGATGTAAGATGCTCCGTGCTGTGAGTTAGTCGCTTTTATGGGAGGGGAGAGGAAATGGGGTGCCGTAGTGGGGGAACCGGAAGTTACCAAAGCAGCCCCGACCTATTATGTAGATGAGGGCGGTATTGTAACTGTTGGTCTCCGTGCACCAAGGACAAAAGGGGAATTTCGCATGCTAAAGACTAAGGTGGCGGAAATTTTAGAAGGAGGTGGGAGATTTTGCCACCCGCGGGATCGTTCGTATCCAGTTTCAACTAATTTTGGACTGTGCTAGCGGGAAGGTCATGCTAGACTGTGTACAAGGGGCACGCGTCAGCAGTTAATAACTGGTGTGAAGTCCAACCCAGAAAAAAAAGACAATAACTTGGGATGATGTGCCGATAACTTGGACGTTCACACGGGCGCGGCCAATCGTACGGGTGTAGTGGCGCGTTCACAAAAAAGGGATCAAATGCTGTGTATTTCTCGTGTAAATAGATAATTTAGTGCCATTGGTTATTTACTTTAAACATAATGCATTGACGTGTTAGTGTAGAGGCGCACAGAAAGAAATGGATATTGTAGTCCGCTACTTAAAAGTGTTACCTCATATGATTACATAGCCTCCATTTCATAAATTATGCATCCGTTGAATTCATATATGAATATTACATATATTACTTCAAAATAGAAACTTAAATCATCCAAGACTAATGAATTTGAATGCAAGAGTAACAATGGTGCATGTACATGATAGCTACATTGGTTGTTTGAAGAAACATCAACGTAACTTTGGCATGCACAACTGAAAAGGTTTATTTAAATAGAAAAAAATGTGATATGTGAGTGTCCAATCTTTATAGCGTTGAATCGATATTGTACCTTTGGCCACGATACGAAGTAGATATTGATTTATTTTCAAGCGATGCACGTCCACGATCGCTAGATAGTGATATGTGAATGAATTGTGCAATCTCTCTCACACGCGTACATATGTCATTTCCCTATGGGCATCGGAATCACACACGCACACTTCGTGTATTTCTCTCCCTCCGTCAAGGTTAAATTCGTCTTTCTACCGCGTCCTACAAGTCTCTCACATAGAAACACACACACTCTCTCAGTCTAACACACCCACCCCTTTAATTCCGCCCACTGATACGTCTCCAACGTATCTATAATTTATGAAGCATTCATGCTATATTACTATGTGTTTTGAATGATTATGGGCTTTATTTTCCACTTTTATATTATTTTTGGGACTAACCTATTAACCGGAGGCCCAGCCCAGTTTGCTTTGCTTTTATGCCTATTTAGGTGTTTCGAGGAAAAGGAATATCGACATGAGTCAAAACGGAACGAAATCAACTGGAGAAGTTATTTTTGGAAGGAAAGCCACCCGATGGACTTGGAGTGCACGCCAGAAAGAACGGAGGTTCTCACGAGGTGGGGCGCGCCTGCCTCGTGCCCCCCCCTTCTGTCCACCGACGTACTTCTTTCACCCATATATACCTATGTACCCTAAAACTTCCTGAACAGAAGATAGATCGGGAGTTCCGCCGCCGCAAGCCTCTGTAGCCACCAAAAACCTCTCGGGAGCCCTTCCCGGCACCCTGCCGGAGGGGGGATCCCATCACCGGTGGCCATCTTCATCATCCCGGCGCTATCCATGACGAGGAGGGAGTAGTTCACCCTCGAGGTTGAGGCTATGTACCAGTAGCTATGTGTTTGATCTCTCTCTCTCTCTCTCTCTCTCTCTCTCTCTCTCTCGTGTCCTCTCTCGTGTTCCCTCTATGGCACGATCTTGATGTATCCCGAGCTTTGCTATTATAGTTGGATCTTATGATGTTTCTCCCCCTCTACTCTCTTGTGATGAATTGAGTTTCCCCTTTGAAGTTATCTTATCGGATTGAGTCTTTTATGAGAACATTTGATGTATGTCTTGGTGATCAACTTATGGGTTTCGTGACATTGGGAACCTATGCATAGGGGTTGGCACACGTTCTTGACTCTCCAAAGAGTAGCTTTGGGGCACTCTTTGAAGTACTTTTATGTTGGTTGGATGAATCTGAGATTGTGTGACGCATATCGTATAATCATGCCCACGGATACTTGAGGTGACAATGGAGTATCTAGGTGACATTAGGGTTTTGGTTGATTTGTGCCTTAAGGTGTTATACTAGTACGCACTCTTTTATAGATCGATCCGAAAGAATAACTTTGAGGTGGTTTCGTACCCTACCATAATCTCTACGTTTGTTCTCCGCTATTAGTGGCTTTGGAGTGACTCTTTGTTGCATCTTGAGGGCTTGTTATATGATCTATCTATGTTATTATTGTTGAGAGAACTTGCACTAGTGAAAGTATGAACCCTAGGCCTTGTTTCCTATCATTGCAATACCGTTACGCTCACTTTTATCGCCGCTACCTTGCTGTTTTCATTATTTCAGATTACAAAACCTATATCTACTATCTATTTTGCACTTGTATCACCATCTCTTCGCGAACTAGTGCACCTATACAATTTACCATTGTATTGGGTGTGTTGGGGACACAAGAGACTCTTTGTTATTTGGTTGCAGGGTTGTTTGAGAGAGACCATCTTCATCCCACGCCTCCTACGGATTGATAAACCTTAGGTCATCCACTTGAGGGAAATTTGCTACTGTCCTACAAACCTGTGCACTTGCAGGCCCAACAACGTCTACAAGAAGAAGGTTGTGTAGTAGACATCAAGCTCTTTTCTGGCGCCGTTGCCGGGGAGGCTAGGTAAAGGGTACTCACACTCCGTCAACTAAGCTCTTTTTTTGGCGCGGTGAGTGCTTGAAGGTATATCTTTAGATCTTGCAATCGAATCTTTTTGTTTCTTGTTTTATCACTAGTTTAGTTTATAAAAGAAAGCTACCAAAAAAATGGAGTTGAGTTTGTCTCTTACGCTTCATCTTTTTAATATCTTTCGTGAGTATGACGAAAAGGATAATTGCGCTCTAGTGCTAGAAGAAGAATTACATAGAATTCTTGGCATGAAATATGTGAATGATGAGCATGATTGCAATTTTGTTAGTATGAATTCCTTGAATATCCATGATGCTAATGATATGCAAAGCCACAAGCTTGAGGAAGCTATGTTTGATGATTATGTTATTTTTTGTCCCCCAAGTTTTGATGAGAATATTTATTATGATGAAAGCATGCCTCCTATTTATGATGATTATATTGATGAAAGTGGATTTGGAAGAGTGTCAACTTTATTTAGTGATTCCACTATTTCGGACGAGGTTCCAATTGATTATGAGAACAAAGTTGCTATCTATGATGATTATTGTGATGACTTGTATGCTATTAGGAATAATGATAACCATGAAACTTGTCATCATGATTTTAGTTTTCAATTGGATTATGCCTCACATGATAATTATTTTGTTGAGTTTGCTCCCACTATTCATGAGAAGAATTTTGCTTATGTGGAGAGTAGTAAATTTTCTATGCTAGTAGATCATGAAGAGAATGTTTTAGGTGCTGGTTATATTGTTAAATTCATTCATGATGCCACTGAAAATTATTATGAGAGAGGAATATACGCTTGTAGGAGTTGCAATAATGTCAAGTTTCCTCTCTATGTGCTTAAAATCTTGAAGTTATGCTTGTTTTAACTTCCTATGCTAGTTGATTATTGCTCCCATAAGTTGTTTTCTCACAAAATCCCTATGCATAGGAAGTGGGTTAGGCTTAAAGGTGCTAGTCATATGCTTCATGATGCTCTCTTTATGTTTCAATTCTTAACTTTAATGTGAGCATCATTGCCATCATCATGCCTAGCTAAAAAGGCATTAAAGAAAAGCGCTTGTTGGGAGACAACCCAATATTTATCCTTACTGTTTTTGTGTTTCCACATGATTATGCTACTGTAGTAATCATGCTTTATAGTTTTTGTTGCAATAACGTGCCAAGTAGAACCTTTGGGAAGACTTGGGTGAAATCTATATGATCTTGCTGTAGAAAACAGAAACTTTGCACTCACGAGAATAGCTGCCGTTTTTTACTGGAGAGTTCTTTTAGGTTGATTCTTTTTGAAGATGATTAATATATAAATTACTCAGGTCCAGAAATTTATTTCATAATTTTTGGGGTTCGATAAGTATACGTTTTATACAGATTACTACAGACTGTTCTGTTTTTGACAGATTCTGTTTTCTATGTGTTGTTTGCTTATTTTGATGCATCTATGAGTAGTATCGGAGGGTATGAACCATAGATAAGTTGGAATACAGTAGTTTTAACACCAATATGAATAAAGAATGAGTTCACTACAGTACCTAAGTGGTGGTTTTATTTTCTTATACTAACGGAGCTTACGAGTATTGTTTGAGTTTTGTGTGGTTGAAGTTTTCAAGTTTTGGGTAAAGATTTGATGGACTATGGAATAAGGAGCGGCAAGCGCCTAAGCTTGGGGATGCCCAAGGCACCCCAAGTTAATATTCAAGGACAACCAAGAGCCTAAGCTTGGGCATGCCCCGGATGGCATCCCCTCTTTCGTCTTCGTTCATCGGTAACTTTACTTGGAGCTATATTTTTATTCGCCACATGATATGTGTTTTGCTTGGAGCGTCATTTTCTTTTGTTAGTTTTTGCTTGCTGTTAGTTAGAATAATTTTTTGCATCTTTAGTTTCAATAAAAGAAGTCAAGGATAGCTTTTGCCATGCTTATTTTGCTAGTATGCATGTTGCTGTTTGAAAACAGAAAGTTTACCGCTGTTGCAAAAATTCCCTAGAAAATTCATAAAATGGTATATCATTGAATCTTTTTGCATATTAAGCTCTGATAAATTTATTACAGTGGGAGTTTTAGTTCATAATTTTTGGAGTCAGGAAAGTATTGATACTCTTGCATTCTTTACAGACTGTACTGTTTTGGCAGATTGCTGTTATGTTCGCATTGTTTGCATTTGTTTGCTTGTTTAATGATTCTATTTGAGGATAGGAGTATTAAATATGCAGAGACATTTAGTATTCAATGTTGAATAATAATGTTAGTGATTTTTTACAGTAGAAAATGATAAGGTTTTGCATTGGTTTATACTAACCTATCTCACGAGTTCTTGTTGAGTTTGTTGTGAATGAAGCTTTTGATAAAAAGAGAAACCATGATAAGAGAGGAATTAAGGAGACACGAAAGTTCAAGCTTGGGGATGCCCCGGTAGGCATCCCACCTTTCTTCTTCGGCAATCATCGGTTAGTATCGGTTGAACCTAAGTTTTTGCTTCTTCACATGAGTTGTGCTATCCTTGCAATGTCATTTTATTTTGTTTTGTTTGCTGCTTGAATACAATACGAAGATATGAAATTCTTAAATGAGAGAGAGTCTTCACATAGTTGAATATTTATTTAGCTACTCATTGATCTTCACTTATATCTTTTTGGAGTAGTTTTTCATTTACTCGTGTGCTTCACTTATATCCTATGAGTAAATTGTTGAATGAGTTGATTGTCATAAATCTGAAATTATATATGCCTCATTTGCTTATTCCATGGGGAGTAATGACTTCACATCTAAGAAGTAGAGGTTGTAAATTTATTGACGGTTAGCAAGCATTGTATTAGTCATTTGAACAATTCATGAAAGAATATTGAAGGAAGGGAGATTTCACATATAAATATATTATCATAGACATCTTTTATAATTGTGAGCACTCATTAAGTATGACATGCTAAAGAGTTTATGTTGGACAAGGAAGACAACGTAATGGGTTATGTTTTCTCGCATCTCAGTTAAAGTATATTGTCATGGATCATTCAAACATGTTGAGCTTGCCTTTCTCCCTTGCTAGCCTAAATATCTGTACTAAGCGGGAATATCGCTTAAAGGCGTCCATTATCCTTAAACCCAGTTTTTGCCATGAGTGTCCACCATACCTACCTATATGCGGTATTTACCTGCCGTTCCAAGTAAATTTGCACGTGCCAAACTCTAAACCTTCAAATTATAATATGTTTTGTATGCCCGAATTGCTCATGTAGCAACTAGGGGCTGTCAGTGTCTTCCATGCTAGGTGGGTTATTCTCAAGAGGAGTGCACTCCGCTCCTCATTCACGAGAAAGTGGCAATAATCGGATGCCCAGTCCCATGATCAAAAGATCAAAATCAAATAAAAATAATTAAACAAAACTCCCCTGTGATTGTTGTTAGTTGGAGGCACTTTCGTTGTTTCGAGCAAGCCATGGATTGATGCTTGTTGGTGGTTGGGGAGTATAAACTTTTACCATTCTGCGTGGGAACCGCCTATAATGTATGTAGTATGGAAGATATTGGGAACTCTTGGTTGTTATGTTGACAACGAGATCATACCTCTCAAAATTATTTATCTCTATTTCAAAATTGAGCTCTGGCACCTCTGCAAATCCCTGCTTCCCTCTGCGAAGGGCCTATCTTTTACTTTATGTCTTTTACTTTATGCAAGAGTCAAGGTGGTCTTCACCTTTCCCTTTTTCATTTTATCCTTTGACAAGCACTTTGTGGTGGGGTGATCCTGATATATATATCCAATTGGATGTACGTTAGCATGAACTATTATTGTTGACATCACCCAAAGGTGAATACGTTTGGAGGCAACATTATAAGCCCCAATCTTTCTCTGTGTCTGATTAAAACTTCATAACCACAAGTATTGCATGAGTGTTAGCAATTGTAGAAGACTATATGAAAGTTGAGTATGTGGAGTTTGCTATTCCTGAAAATAAGATGAATTGCAATTGTTTTGATGACTAAGAATGAAGTTTGCTAGTTTTCAAGAATGTTTATGGTCTATGCTTTAACATGTGAATTGCTTGTTACTAGTTCATGAAAAGTTTTATGAGATGAACTACTGTTATGACATATTATCATGCTAGAAAAGGTGATTGAAATTATCATTGATCAAACTTGTGCACCTCTAGCATTCACACTTCATAAATTCTTTCTTTATCATTTACCTACTCGAGGACTAGTAGGAATTAAGCTTGGGGATGCTGATACGTCTCCAACGTATCTATAATTTATGAAGCATTCATTCTATATTACTATGTGTTTTGAATGATTATGTGCCCACCCCCCTAGGGCGCGCCCCCTGCCTCGTGCCCCCCCCCTTCGGTCCACCGACGTACTTCTTTCACCCATATATACCTACGTACCCTAAAACTTCCTGAACAGAAGACAGATCGGGAGTTCCGCCGCCGCAAGCCTCTGTAGCCACCAAAAACCTCTCGGGAGCCCTTCCCGGCACCCTGACGGAGGGGGGATCCCATCACCGGTGGCCATCTTCATCATCCCGTCGCTATCCATGATGAGGAGGGAGTAGTTCACCCTCGAGGCTGAGGGTATGTACCAGTAGCTATGTGTTTGATCTCTCTCTCTCTCTCTCTCTCGTGTTCTCTCTCGTGTTCCCTCTATGGCACGATCTTGATGTATCCAGAGCTTTGCTATTGTAGTTGGATCTTATGATGTTTCTCTCCCTCTACTCTCTTGTGATGAATTGAGTTTCCCCTTTGAAGTTATCTTATCAGATTGAGTCTTTTATGAGAACACTTGATGTATGTCTTGGTGATCAACTTGCGGGTTTAGTGACATTGGGAACCTATGCATAGGGGTTGGCACACGTTCTTGACTCTCCGGTAGTAGCTTTGGGGCACTCTTTGAAGTAATTTTATGTTGGTTGGATGAATCTGAGATTGTGTGACGCATATCGTATAATCATGCCCAGAGATACTTGAGGTGACAATGGAGTATCTAGGTGACATTAGGGTTTTGGTTGATTTGTGTCTTAAGGTGTTATTCTAGTACGAACTCTTTTATAGATATATCCGAAAGAATAACTTTGAGGTGGTTTCGTACCCTACCATAATCTCTACGTTTGTTCTCCGCTATTAGTGGCTTTGGAGTGACTCTTTGTTGCATGTTGAGGGCTTGTTATATGATCTATCTATGTTATTATTGTTGAGAGAACTTGCACTAGTGAAAGTATGAACCCTAGGCCTTGTTTCCTATCATTGCAATACCGTTTACGCTCACTTTTATCGCTCGCTACCTTGCTGTTTTTATTATTTCAGACTACAAAAACCTATATCTACTATCTATTTTGCACTTGTATCACCATCTCTTCGCCGAACTAGTGCACCTATACAATTTACCATTGTATTGGGTATGTTGGGGACACAAGAGACTCTTTGTTATTTGGTTGCAGGGTTGTTTGAGAGAGACCATCTTCATCCTACGCCCCCTACGGATTGATAAACCTTAGGTCATCCACTTGAGGGAAATTTGCTACTGTCCTACAAACCTGTGCACTTGCAGGCCCAACAACGTCTACAAGAAGAAGGTTGTGTAGTAGACATCACCCACCCACAGCCACTAATGTCTCAAAGTATAATAATGTCTCTCACACATATGCCTAAGGTTAACTCGAGTTCCAGAACCATATGAATACATACAATGGGATTCCAACAGAGCACCTTTTGTTTTGAGATTTCTCTCTCTCTCTCTCTCTCACACACACACACACACACACACACAAGCGCGCACGCACATTGTTTCTCGCTTCATTTTTTCCGGCACTTGCATGCACACCGTTTGCTTATCTTCGTGATGCTTTAAGTATGCCTCGCACAAATGCTATCTACCTATCCCTTAATATAGCTAGATATGTGTCATACAAACTCCTTCTCCCTACTAGCAAGATGCCCATGCGTTGCACGAAACATCAAGATGCATTTGTATGAGTAGTTTATCTTGTGGGAGAAAAGGATGAACGAGGGAATGCCTTATTTGCAAATGCGGAGAGGGGCGTGGGTATCTTTTTGCAAAATTGCCATAGTTTCCTTCCTATCCGTCGGATGTAAATCGGATGGCCTATATTGCAGGATGGCAGGAACACCGTCATCACCAACTATGTTTTTTATAAGAGTAGAGATATGTGAGTGTCATTGCCCCCCCCCACACACACCCACACACCCACACACCCGCGCTTCCCAACACCGAAGGAGTAGGGTGACACCTCGATCTTGATACTAATCTATCGACTGGCTTCTCTCTCAAACACACACACACACACACACACACACACACACTACCCGACACTGAAGGAGTAGTCTGGCACCTCGATCTTGATAGTAATCTATCTACTCCTCTTTCAAACACACACACATACACACATACTCGCTAGTTGTGCCTCTGTGCCTACTGCGCACACTCTCGATACGTCTTTCTCTCCCTCCTCCTCCCCCCACCCCAAAAATGACAGCAGAAGGGTGACAACTCGATCTGATCATAATCTGTCGATTGATTTCTCTCTCAAACATTGTGTCTCTGTGCCTCGCTCAGTAGCCCCTCGATATGTAGACTTCTTTTGTGGCACAAGACAAAGTAGTGACGATGACGCTGAACCCAGTGTGCCTTGTTTTTACCGGCCTCATGTGATAGTTTTCACCCTATTTTATGTTAATTAACAAGGCAACCTTTTCTTTGTTATTACTAGTGAATCTGAAATCATTCGGGGCAGACATAAAATATATCACTTCAACCCAATTATCGCATCAACTATTTTAAAAGAAACTAGCTAGTTGCCCGTGCGTTGCACGAAACATGAAGATGCATTTGTATGAGTATTTTATCTTTAAAGGTTGAACGAGGGAAGGCCTTATTTGCGAACGTGGAGAGGCGTGTTGGTATATTTTTGCAAAATTGCCATAGTTTCTTTCCTATCCGTTAGATATAAATCTGACGGCCTATATTGCAGGATGGCACGCACACCATCGTCACCAACTCTGTTTTCTACTCCCTCCGTTCCTAAATACTCCCTTCGTCTGAAAATACTTGTCATCAAAATGGATAAAAAGAGATGTATCTAAAACTAAAATACGTCTAGATACATTTCCTTTTATCCGTTTTGATGATAAGTATTTCCGGACGGAGGGAGTATTTATCTTTTTAGAGATTTCAACAAGTGACTATGACCGGACCTTACCAACATACTCAAAAAAGTAGTCCATAATTTTGATGTTACCCTCTTTTCTTGGAGGTGCAGTGCCATCTGGATACCTCATAAATAAATCAAGGAGAAATCTGACCCCTTCCTAAAAAGATACACGGAGCAAAATGAGTGAATCTACACTCTAAAATATGTCTACATACACATCCGTATGTGGTAGTCCATTTGAAATATGAAAAAGACAAATATTTAGGAATGAATGGAAGAGTAGACATGGAGATATATCTCCATCATGGTCTACAACAAAAATGTGCTGGACTGGTTAGCGCCGGATGCTCGCAACGCGATGACATGAGTTCGAATTCTGTCTTTTAACTTTAGATTTTAGTACTTAGAATACAAGATTAAGGATGGACTTGTTTCTTTTTAACTTTCTGTAGGAAGCTGTAGCCACCCTGCAAGTCACGTGTACACTGTAAATGCAATTAACTCAAATGGATTGGATGTCACTCTATTATTTCCAGCATAAGAGCATCTCCAACGGCAGCCGGCAAATTTCCTCCCGCTTCCTTCCACGGAGGACGGCATCAAATGCCAGCGGCATACATTTTCACAACTCTAACCAACCAGATGAAATTCGTGCAAACACGGACTGATTTCATATAAGCATGAATGATTTCGTATAAAAAAGCCGGATCTTCATATAAACATGATGGATTTCATTACATTTACATGAACAAAGCGGTGCCAATCCGGCTCTCTTGGTATAATTAATAATCCCTACATCCGGAAATACTTGTCCTATAAATGGGTGTATCTAGACTTATTTTAGTTATAGATACATACAATTTATCCATTCTTAGAACAAATATTTCCTGCCAGTTGGAGAAGGAGTACATAATCTAAATGGCCGCCCCGCGGATCCCTTTGTCTTCCTCATGTACGTCAGACACCTGCGGGGTCGACGAAGGTCCTCGGAAGAGACGAAGCAGCAAAGAAACCACCTGAATGCATAGTCGTCGCCTCGGCGGTGGCCTTCATGGGTCCCAAGTGGTGGCGGCCTCCCGTGTTCTACTTCTCCTCGATGATGGCGGCGGACACGGAGAAGCTGGCCACCGACTCGTTGCTCTCGACGCACCTGGCTTCTTTCTCTGCTGCATGGCACTGCCGCAGGCATGGGAGGCGCGCCCACAGGCGCGGCCACCGCAGACACTGGTGGCGCGGTACGACACGACAGCAACGACGCCCGTACCGGCGTGCTCGCCGATGTGCCGATGTGGAGCAACTCGCCACTCCCCATCGAGCTGAACTGGAGCGGCGAGTTGCCGAACCACGCGCCTGCTTGGGGCGGCAACTTGCTCCATCAGGCCAAGCGAGGTTCGTGAAGCACCGAGCGGCCTCGCCCATATCCGGAGGGCTTGGCGGGCCACCCCGCCGGGTAATATGCCGGAGAACGGATCCTTGGAAGCTATCGGAAGAGTGGAGAAAATGGTGAAGGAGGAGATGGGGAGCGGCGGAAGGGTGCGATTCTTGCCCGCTGTCTGCCTGGCCTCATGTAAATAGAGGGCGAACGGTAGGAGCTTGGCCAGCGTCTGGCCTCGTTTAAACTGAGGGCGGACGGGAGGAGCTTGGCCGGTGTTGCGTTTAATTCCGGCCCGCTCATGAACGGACGTGTGGCAGGAGTAGGATTCTCGGTTTGCATGCGAGTTTAACGGAGGGGTTTGATGGAGGCGAGGAGACGTGCAGCCGGGCGTGCAGCGGGCGGCGCAATACTATTTGATTTGACAGCAGTAATGAGCCGTCAAATCACAAAGGCCCTCGCCTCTTGTGAAACCGACCAAGCTAGACTGCCCCGCCCTCTAGCCTTTTAAAAAATGTATATACTCCACTTTTGTACAGTAGTAGTTTCGATGGATTGCGCCATGGAGCAACACTTGAAATTAAAAAAAGGTGGTACATATAGAGAGCGCTCGTCGCCAAATTATGCATATAGTACTATTAAAAAATCTAGTAGGTGCTTAAATGGGGTGCTAAATTCTATTAAAGAAATACTAGTAGTATGTACATACTAAAGAGTTAAAGTAACGAGAAGAAACATAACATAGTTCTGCTGGGGCTCAAAGATAACACACCCCTCAAATTAAACTAAGCACACCTGAAATTAAACTATGCAACTAATCCGGCAGACATTGCATTAGAACCACCATGAGCAACGACACTGACACCTTACTCACTCGGAGTCCTCGTCCACGTCCTCGACTTCGTCCTTGTCTCTCTTCCTCTTGGCCGATGCTTCTTTGCTTGAACCGCACACTTGGCTCTTGCTCTTCATCCAACCCTTGTAGATATTGAAACAAAGGTAGCAATCCATTGCAGCGTAGTGGATGTGGTCTATATCTAGAACATTCCGCTGCCATGCATGACGATGAAACGTGTGATGAGGTTTCTCCAGTTTACCGTATGAAGGATGAACCATGGCTCCTGCCAGGGTCAGCATTGAAGGCTGCAGACTGGAGGGCAACAACCGATTCTTCTAGAGGTCGAAGGGGTTGCCTACAATGAGGCCTATCTGACCTAGGACTCTTTTGTCGTTCGTAAAGTCTACAGTAACGAATTTGACTAGGTTGCTCTCGAGGAAGTTCTTAAAATCTAGGCATTCAACGTCGGCATGGCATATGTGGTATACCAAGCATAAGTCATGCACGCAAACCTGGATCACAGCAGACTTCTTCCTCTCTTCCTCCTTTAGATCCTTCTCTCATCCTAGGACTGTGGTGTACTCAACATCTAGCCCAACAACCCACTCATCATCTAAGTTTTCAAAATGCGTTTGAAGCAAGAAAGGCATCCTTTCACCGTCGCAGAAGAACAGGTGTAGATGACATCGAACTCATCGCCGGTGATGGTTCTAACCTTGTACTCACCGCCGATCATGGAGATTTGGGAGGCCATGGATTTGGGAGGAGGGTTAGGATTAGTGGAACTGCCGTAATGTGAAAGGACGGGACGACTAGGAGCGAACAACCGTAATATTAAAGGACGTGCGGGGACGAGTAGGAGCGAACTGCCAGCGCGGCGGCGATGTGGTAGTGGCTTTCCATTCTCCCATGGTACGGGCTTCCGAGAGCCCTTGGCTCTGAGATCGAACGGTTGCATGGCGTGATTCTAGACCTATGGGTGAATATCCTATCCTAGAGGGTTATTCTGCAAATTTTCAGCAACTTAGCATGTGACAGTTTGATCTCAGATCCAAGGGCTGCCAGCAGCCCGTATCATGGTCGCGCCTACCACGACAGTCGCGTCGCTCGCGCGGTCGCACCCTTGGAGATTTAAAATGATGCGTTAGGCTATCTGATGTTGGCATGCCATTACTTAGTCACTCATACTACAACAAGGTTAGCTATAAGTGTATTTTTTTACTTCTCTCTATCTCTTTCTTCGTACTCCCTCCGTCCCATAATATAAGAACGTTTTTGACACTAGTGTAGTGCCAAAAACGTTCTTATATTATGGGACAGAGGGAGTAGTATTTATTGCATTTGCCAAGGAGTGACCTCTTCCAATGAAATGGTGCTTAGATGAGGTGCTAAGGGCATTAAATGGCTTAGCAATCAAGTCCCCAATGCATAGGTGCTTATTAGTTTTTTGTTGCTAAGTTTGCTTCATTTAATTAGCTATAGACTCAAAATTGTCTTTTCACCTAGGTACATGTGCTTAGCACTGTTTCTTCCTTGGGTCACCAAAGTTGCCACATCAGACTTTATGCCTATGTGGCAAGCTTAGCACCTGTAGGAGCAAGTAAGTACTACAATAGTGGGCTATAAGCCCGCTTTACATGGCATTTTTGCATATGTTTTTTTGACACCTGAAACAGTAGGAGAGCCTCCTACTGCAAATTTAATAAAAGAATGGAAGTATGTTACAAAAGATTATTTACAAATCATCCCATTTTGGGAATGAGGGGGGGGGGGGGGTGGCCTATTACAGGGAGTTAAGGAAGGATGAAAGAAAGGGTTTATGTTTATCTCCTACTCTATAAGTCAGGAGAAAAATATCTTCCTTTAGTCTAGCAAGCCAGCAGGCTTGGGATGGGAGCACTCCTCTAAAGTGCTTATTATTACGTTCCTTCCAGATGCTCCAGCCAGCAAGCATGAAGATTTCCATGAACAGTGGTTTCTTCCAAGATATTTTGGCTTGTTCAACCCAATCAAGACGTGAAGGTGCTGCATGGCCCCTGATCTGAAGTTTGTCCCAACATTGAAGGCTGAAATTGCATTCCAAGAAGAGATGCTCCACTGTTTCATTGCTGCAATTGGGGCATAGGAGGCATCCAAAGTCATTGCCAATGTTATAGTGTCTCCTGTTGAGCATGTCTCTGGTGTTGAGTCTATCCGAGAGTAGCAACCAGCCAAATACTTTAATCTTCATTGTTGCTTTAGATTTCCAGATCCACCTATATGCTCGGTGTGCCTGGATATCCTTGAAGTAGAAAGTGTAGAACCTGTTGGCTGAGTAGTAGTTGGTTCCCCAAATACATGTCCATTCATCATTAGTCAGGGGGTTTAGGAATTCAACGTGCATGGTTTTCTGCTAGAGGTCTCGAGTCTCATCAAGGGCTTGGGTGGAGAGTGGTAGATGGAACGTTTCACTAAGAGACGTGCTGCTCAAGAAATCTCGCACAGATATATCCTCCTGTTGAGCGAAGGAGAATGCTCTAGGGTGGGTCTCAGCCAAAACATCTCCAATCCAGACATCCTTCCAGAATAAAGCCGAAGATCCATTGCGAACAGTCACATTGGTGACACCTCTATATACTGGCATGAGTTTTGAGACGTCTCGCCACCAGAAAGAACCGCACGGATCAGTTGCATGTGGGATTTTATGGGTGTAATAAGTGTTCTAGATCAACTCCACCCAAGGTAGGTCCCAGTGGTTATAGAATTTGTGGAGGAATTTGAGGAGTAGTGCATCACTTTGCACCTGAAGATTAAGAATGCCAAGCCCTCCACACTCTTTAGGTTTGCAAATCATGTCCCATGAGGCCAAGGAGTTGCACTTGTCACCTTGGTCAGTTTTCTTTGTCCATAAGCATTTTCTTCTGATTTTGTCTATAAGCTCAAGAATGCCAGCAGGGAGTTTGAGAGTGCAAAGAGCGAAAATTATTAAGGATGTTATGACTAAGTTCAGAAGAGTGAGCTTCCCACCGTATGAAATCATATTAAGGGTGGCAGACAGTCTTCTCTCCACACGACAAACAAGGTGCATGAGATCTAGAATGGTTGGTTTAGTAGTGCCCATTGGGAGCCCAAGATAGGTGAAAGGTAACTTGCCAACTACACAACCAAAGATATTTGCCAATGCAGTCGTAGTGTCTGGATCACAGTTCAGAGGTATGAGGGTAGACTTGTGTAAATTAATCTTCAAGCCAACTGAAGCAGCATAGTCAGAGAGTATGTTCTTGATGGTTGTGGCTTGGGCAGCAGAAGCAGGCATAGCAAGAATAGTATCATCCGCGTATTGTATGACAGGATAACCTTTCTGGCTATTGCAGGGAAAAGGTAAGCTGATTTCACCTCGTGAGAATGCATCGTTGATCGCCGCTTGCAAAAGGTCAGCTGCAAGTACGAAAATTAGAGGAGACAGGGGGTCACCTTGGCGTACACCACATTTGCAATGGAATTGCCTTCCAGGTACACCGTTGAGCAGGACTGCAGATTTGCCTGATGAAAAAATACATTGTATCCAGCCGAGCCATTTGTCATTAAATCCCATATTCTTCATGATGATCAGCATTGCCTCATGATCTATTGTGTCAAATGCCTTAGCAAAATCAAGTTTTAGAAGTACAATTTCTTTGTTGGAGCTTTAGCATTGATAGATGTATTCAAAAGCCCATGCAAGGCAGTCTTGTATGGTTCGACCTTTGAGAAATCCATACTGGTTGCGGCGGATAACTTTGAGAATGATTTTCTGCAAGCGATTAGCCAATATTTTTGTGATCACTTTTAGACAACAATATAGAAGTGTAATCGGCCTGAAGTCGTTCACAGTGCTGGGAGCATTGTTTTTTGGGATCAGAGTGATAAACCCATCGTTAATGCTTTCAAGATTGAGATTACCGTCGAAAAATTGGTTGCAAAGGTTATAGAAGTCCTCTTTTATTATCGGCCAGCAAGCTTTAAGAAATGCTCCATTAAATCCATCCGGGCCAAGTGCACGATCTGCGGGCATTGTTTTAATAACATGATCAATCTCAGCGTGGGTGAATGGGACTGTTAACTCATCAAGACCTTCAATCCTTTTGATAATTCTTTGGAGGTCAAATTTCATATCATTATGAGAGGGAATGCCGAGTCTCTGTTTAAAGGAGTGGAAGAGTAAGGCTTCTTTTCCCGAGTGATCCTCCACGCAAACACCATCATCCGTGGTCAGTGTGGCAATATTATTACTGCGGTACCTCTCGGATGCCATGGCCTGAAAGAACTTGGAGTTTTCATCTCCGAATTGCACCCATCGAATGGTGCACCGTTTCTTCCAATATAGTTTTTGGTAGTTAAGCAGTCTGATGATGTGGGCCTTGAGAATTTTTCTGAAATTTACTTCAGGTGTGGATAATTGTGTTTTGTTTTCCAGCCCATCAATTTCCAATAAAGCCTTGTTCGAATTTTCTATGGCAATGGAGAGTTTAGAAATGCTTTTGCTCCAGTATTTGAGGTCGTGTCTTAGAATTTTGAACTTTCGCAGAAATCGCTGTTGCCATATTTTTGGAAGTCACAGGTTTTGACCAAGCGTTTTGAACTATCTGCATGAAGCCTGGATGTTGTAACCAGAAGGACTCAAACCTGAATAATTTGGAGCGAGGGATGGACGTTTCAATGTTGACGACGCAAGGGATGTGGTCAGATACTGGTCGTCCGAGGGGTTTAACCATTGTATTAGGGTAGGTGCTTGTCCAATTATTGCTTGTGAAGAACCAATCAATCTGCTCAAGTAACGGATCAAGCTGCATATTACTACAGGTATATTCACGGCCTTTAATGGGGAGTTCAATTAATGCTTGTGCCCGAATAAAGTCGCTAAAAGTAATCATGTTAGTATAGCTTCCACCAGGCTTGTTTCTATTCTCAGGGCTTCTAATGAAGTTAAAATCGCCAACCAGGAGCCAATCTTCATTAGGAGGGATATTTAGTGCCATGAGCCAATTAATGAAGTTAACCCGATTGACCCCTTGACATGGTCCATATACATTCACTAGGGTCCAAAAATGAGTCAACTGGGTTGACTGAAAACGTGTAACTAGGGAAAAGTCTTCATGTGCGATTGTAGTGGCTGTGAAAATGGCACTGTTCCAAATCGTGGCCAGTCCACCGAGGCCCCGAAGGCACAAAATCGAACTGATCGAAACGTTTAGGGCAACAAGACTTAATGAAAGTGTGATCAAAAGAAGGTTTTTTGGTCTCTTGCAAACAGATAACAGCGCAACCACACGAGTTGATTGCATTAGAAAGTGCTAATTATTTTGCCTCACAATTCAAACCCCGGACGTTCCAACAGAGTGCGTTCCAATTAACATGAAGTACCATAAAGATAGGATAGCATGCAAGTATGCGTAAATAAACGCCAAAAGGACAGGCCCCGAACAGGGGGCTTAAGCCTGGGCCGAGTGTGGGCCATCGTCAGGAGATGCCTGGAGCTGCTCATCAGTGAGCTCTTCAGCAGGAATTCCACACATGATAGTGCCAATGTGTTGAATAACTGGTATCGCCGTGGGTGGTGGTATCTCAGGGGGTGCAGATGATTCAGAAGCAACAGTGGTGGTAGCCGCAGAGGGAATGATCCTGGGTTTTACCTTTGAGACCTTGGTCTTGGTGTCCGAGAGTGGTGGAACTTTGAATCCATCATACTTATTGGTTCTGCTACTGCAGCGAAGAGGAATGACAGATTCAGGAGCAGGTGCTTTGCCACGTCGACTTGCAGATGCAGTGACAACAGGCGCAGGTGGGTCAGGTGTTGGCAGAGCGATTTGCAGAGCCATACCGAGAGCAGAGTCCTCCCTGGGAGAATCATCCAAATGTGGAACAACAGCCACATCCACTCCAAGATCAGAACTAGCATAATCAGGTGCAACAATGGCAGAGTTGGCATGAAACACAGCTTCATTTGGTGCCGACAGTGGCTCAGTTATTTCAGTCAAACTTAGGGTGGAAGGAGCAGACAGTGCATGAGGCAGGGCATTGCCAAAATCAGTCACAAGTTGAGTAGCTTCAGATAGGTGCAGAACACCATCCTGCTCTACAATGGTCAGCCTCAAATCCACTCTTTCATATCTGAATCCATAGCCAGTACTCCAAGGTCCATAGGCAGCAATGATAGGCATAATTGCAGCAGAGAGGAAAGTATTAAGGTTTCTTATAGGGATACCTTGGTTGATCAGCATAGAAGACATGATATCACCATTGGCAGTCATCTCAAAATGCAGCCCAACAGCAGCATATGTGGAGGAAAGAGGCAAGGAAAAAGTGGAGAAGTGGGCTCTCATGCAAGAGCCAGCCTCAACTACATGGTGGAGCATTGGGAGAGGAACTTGTATGGAGGTGGTCAGGAATCGGGAGACTCACGCCGGTCGTAGCGCCACAGTTAAAATGATAATGGCAAGTCAAATCACAAGGCCCCACCTGTCCAACAGTAACTCGCTGTCAAATTACACAACCCTACGTTTGCAGCAGCGTACTCCCTCATCTTCTCGCGTCTCTGTCGAACCGACTAGGCGGAACTGCCCCGCCTACCGCGCAGGAAAAGCCCCGCCCTCGACTTTTAAATAGTATACTACCTCCGTCTAGGTGACCAAGGTGGAGAAGAAAACGAGAGAACTTAATGTTTATTTGCTAAGGCTGGTTGTAATGACAGTATCATAGCTAGTATTATGCATGCCAACTAGGCAATTTTGATGAGGTGTCGTAGAATTAAATGAAGAAAGTGAGAGTTGAGTGTCATATCATGATACCATATCATAATAAATGCTATGCTACTATGTGTCATACATGGCAATAAATAAAGTACTACTCCCTCCGTTCCTAAATATTTGTCTTTCTAGAGATTTCAACAAGTGACTACATAGGGAGCAAAAAGAGTGAATCTACACTCTAAAATATGTCTATATACATCCGTATGTAGTAGTTCATTTGAAATCACTAAAAAGACAATTATTTAGGAACAGAGGGAGTACATGATACTAATATATGATACTAAGCATTATTAATATCATTGCGTGCAACGAACTAACCACTGCATGTCATGTTTGATAGTCTCAAGTCATTAAAAGCATACAAGCCCCACATCTCTTATTGGTTGATTCCTCTATTTATGTCAAAAAATAAGAAACAACGTGAGAGTTAATGCACCGCGCCTATTTGTTTACTAGTATTTGGTTTTCGTAAGATGACTTACTCACCTAGACGGAGGGAGTATTCAATTTGACAGCGGGCGGCGTAGTTCCCGATACGGCTTTAATGCAGATGAGGGAGGGAGCGGAGGTTCCTGAAATGTTGAACGGCCAATGCATCCTGCTTCAATTAATGCATGAGGGAAGTATTGGGAGGAGGTCCGGGAAAAGAGGCTACACGATGTGAATGCAATGCAGTTTGCCCTCATATAAAGGCGCCCCTCCAGTCCAATGCATCTACCACATCGTACACACCTAAGCATTTGCCTAAGCACCTACACTAAGCGCAAAAGATCTCACTCTAGACCCATGGCAGCGATGCGCGCGAGCGGCCAGCGGCTGTGCCAGATGGTCCACGACACCGGCCCGCGGCATTGCACCGAGGATCGTCTCTAGACAATGTTGGAGACCGGCTGGTGGATGGCCGCCGTTGATGCCAACTACGACTCTCAGTTGGACCAGATGATCGTTGCCACCAGCAACAAGTTCACCGTCCTCAAGAAGCTCATGGACGACATCGTCGTACTCCTCCAGCCCGCGTGCCCGGGCTCCTCATTGCCTTCCACCCTAATCAGCCTCCATGGCCGGAACCTCTTTCAAGCACTGGTGGCCCTGCGACTACCCGCCGACGCCACGAAGAATGTCCACCTGGAGGTCGCGCTCGCCGCGAGGCGCCTCGCCCTGCAAGAATTCGTCGACCTACACATCCACGTGTACGAGCAAATTGTGTACATAGGTATCTACAAGGCCAGTGAGGACGCTACGACGTTGGCCTTCCTCAACCGGCTGGAAGCCTTGGATGCCTTTGCTGAGAAGCACCTCGACCTCGCCACAAAAGCAGCCACTCCTTAGCCGCCGGTCGGTGGCCCGGCGCACTAAGTTGAGGAGGATGAGGTCGTAGTCGTACATTGGTGGATCCATCTTTCTTCTTGCCTTCTGTAACCACCACTGCGATTGCATCATCGTGGCCTTAATTCTTATTGTGTTGTTGCATTCTTGTCCCAGTCAATACCGACATGTGCGATCCCTTTGCTTAATTATATGCATCACTGTAACTGGTACTCCATCCGTAAATTTATATGTTGTGCTTACCTTTTCCATCAACTTCTCGTTACAGCAGCGGGCATCTTGCTAGAAACACTAGAATATGTCGGACCGCGTGTGACCAAACCGACGATGCGCCAACCTAGTACTCCGTACCCTGCTTATCTGGCGGAAATAGCCCCTCCCTAGAGTTTCCAATCGTTATTTCTATCTATCAAGGAGCGGAACCAAATGTTACTCCCTCCGTTTTTATTTACTCTGCATATTAGGTTTGACCGAAGTCAAACTTCATAAAGTTTGACCAAGTTTATAGAAAAAATATAAACATTTACCATAACAAATCTACATGACATGAAGTACATCCAACAATGAATCTAATGAAATCGATTTCTAATTGTATATGTTAATATTTTTGTTTATAAACTTTGTTAAAGTTTACAAAGCTTGACTTTGACCAAAGCTAATACGCGGACTAAATAAAAACGAAGGGAGTACAATTTACCCATGTTTCTCTACTCCTACTCCAATAAAAGACTTAGTTTGTGATGGTGGTGTGTCTGTCATCCGTCGTTTTTGACCATTAGATCTGCATCTAAAGGCTGTGAGGTAAGTTGTGGCATTTTTGCAACAATAGCCCACTTATTTGCTCCAATTTGCAGAAAACCCCTTATTATCTTGAAAGCAACCACATCCCTCCCTCACCTCATCAAAACAGCCTGAGAAATATATTTTGAGTGAAAACTACTCCCTCCGTTCCTAAATATTTGTCTTTCTAGAGATTTCAATAAGTGACTACATATGGAGCAAAATGAGTGAATCTACACTTCAAAATATGTCTAGATAATCCATATGTGATAGTCCATTTGAAACCTCTAAAAAGACAAATATCTAGGAACAGAGGGAGTAATATATTAGGAGTATATCAAACAAGAGTGATTTCTTTCAAGTTTGTGAACAAGTACTACTATTTACTACTTTGGATCCGTCGCAACGCATGGACACATTGCTAGTAAAAGGAAAAGGCATGCCACGTTCGCGTCGCACTCCCACACACCCGAGAATCGGGAGTACTCCACGGCCCGTCCGACACGACACATAGCTTAGGGAAGGCGTATTGCCCAGCATTTTCACTTTGATGTGGGACCGCTGTTGAGCAAACCGATTATTGGCAAACCGCACCCCGCCCGCCGCCGGGTTGGAAAACAGAAACGAGGGGAAGATCTAGTTGTAGCATGGAAGCCAAGAAATTTGGTGTCAGATGGGGCTCGTTGATAGAGTAGGAGCATTCCGTACTAGTACTACTCCTACTAGTACCAAGTTTGTACTCCTAATATATTACTAGTACTACCACTATACAACTAGTAGAATGCGTAACGCGTCACAACATCGTAGGAACAAAAACGGGAAGATCTTGTTTTGGGTGATTTATCTTTTTTGATCAACGTAGTATGAATAATATGATGTGGGGGCACCCATGAAGCTTATGTGGCTTGGTTGCATGGCTACGAAAGGTTAGAGAAAAATAAATAGATAATGTGTTTAGAGTGCACTCCACTAAATAGATATACTTTGGATCCATTGCAACGGACCGACACATCTATATCTATACCCCCTATATAGTGTGTGAAAAACTTTGAAAGTTGGTCGTTGGATGAAGCCAATCCGACGGTACAAAGATGGCAAATCCGAGCACTACTGACCATTGGATATCATCCAACAGATTCTGCCACATGTATAATCTAGAAGACTCCATGGTTGAACTTAATTCATGACTAACTTTGCCAGAACTAAGCTTAGGCAAAGTTATTAGTTCTTCAAAATGAGAGCCACAAGTTGGCAAGCCTAAGGGAATCTTGCCAAATTTTTTGTGTGTATGTCATGTGGGACCTTAGTGTGGCTTGCCTAAGGTGTGGCTTGAACCAAACACTCATCTAAGTTAGTCAAACTTGCCTAACCTTACATGTGGCAATATTTGGCAATCTTAAAGTGTGGCAAGATTCCGTTAGGCAAGCCAAAGTGCGGCTAACAAAGCAACTCAACTAAGGCAAGTGTGGCAAGTGTGGCAAAAATCATGTGGCAATATATGGCAAAGATAGTCACAATTCAAACAACCCTACTAACCAAACAACCCCTAACCTTAGGCAAGTTTGGCAACATTGTATGATAAAGTGTGGCATTGCTAGGCCTAAAACCAAACAACCCCTGTGTCTGCCACAAAAAATGTGGCTAACAAAATGGGCACCACAAGTGTGGCAAGATTTGGCAAGAAGTTGAGTCTATGACATGTGGACCATGTAGCTAGAAAAGTGTGGCAAGCCACAAGTGTAGCAATGAACCAAACACATGCCTAAGATATTGTGGCACACCTAAGCTTAGGCATGGCAACCTTAGGCTGCAAACCAAACATCTATATTTATATCTATACCCCTATATAGTGTGTGAATAACTTTGAAAGTTGGTCGTTGGATGAAGCCAATCCGACGGTACAAATATGGAAAATCCGAGCACTACTTGCCGTTGGATATGATCAACATTCCACCAGATTTTGCCACATGTAGAGTCTAGAAAACTCCACATGTAGAGGCATAATGCACAACCCACCAGAATCTCATGCGTGCAATGCACGTGTACCTTACTAGTACTAGTTGGTAGTAGTAAGAAACAAATTCTAGTTTTGGCACGAGCTCGTACTGTGGGAGCACCACAAGGCCTGCCGCAGGAGTTACATTTCCCTCTCGGGGCCCACGAGACCGAACTTCAGTGGCTTACTGCTCGGCCTATGAGTCAATGACATGCGTACCTTAAATGCGGTTGGCCCACATGTCATTCTCATGGTGGTGGTGTGGTTTGCGACTCACTCGTTCGAGATGAATCGGCCGATGGTGGCGTGGCCGTGGCGAGGGTACCACAGCTGAGCGTCGAGGCGTTACGAGGCGTAGATGGCCACACCGGCGGGTACTACCTGTAGTACAGAAGTACTCCAGCTGAGGATTGATGCCCGGGATGAAATGTGTCACAGCCGCTGGACGAAAATTTGATGGTGCAGGAGTATGGATCGGAGCACAACAGCGAAGCAGACAAACCGCGTCCAATCGGGTGTGTCTGTGGTAGAAAGTTGATGGTCGCCGCAGTTTAGCTGGCCCGCATGTCATGCACACAAAGGCAGAGGAGCGATGGGGCCGAGAGGGATGACGCGCACGTCGGGGACGTCGTGCCGTGGGTTGGAGCGGCGTCGTGGGAATCGCGTGTGGGTGTGGCAGTGGTAGAAACAAGAAACGTGATGGTCGCCGTGGTTCAACTTCCATGGACAAGCTGTCATGTCTGCTGACACATGTTTATCAAAACTAGAGTGTTTATATTTCAAGCACGTAAACAAGTATTATTCTACTACTTTGGATCCATTGCAATGCACGGGCCAGCACATTGGTAGTAGTAGTGTCTATTTCTATCTCTAGAGGCCTTCCCTCATTCATCATTTTCTCCCACAAGATAAACTACTCATACAAATGCATCTTGATGTTCCGTGGAACGCACGAGGATGTTTCCTTGGGGGTCTCTCCAGCGCGGCGTGGCCATAGTTGCAAGTTGACGCCCCTTGAGATGCCGACGTTGAGGGGCACTCGGATTTCCTATGAGCATGTAAGATGAGTTTGATCACGTAGTAAATGCATTCTAAATACTACTTGCGTGTCCATTTCGTAATTCTCCCCCTGCCCACTGTTTCACAGGTTAGGCTCGGTGCGAGTCGAGATTGGCTTGCATATGTACGGGAGGGTACCAACATCAATCTGCACAACATTTACAACGGTGACACCGTTCCCGTACAACCTTTGTCCAACATTGGGATCAGCCATGCAACGGGCCACCACATGAATTGCTACGATGGAATCACGGTGAGATTGAATAAGATAGCACGAACCTTGCACATGGCAGTCAAAGGCGGACCATGTTGTCTGAGGCCGATTTGTTGCCGTACGAGTACGAAGACGCTGTGCTCCTTTCTAACCGCATCTTCGCGGTGACAAACTAGGAACTTATTTCGTATGGGACACATCCTACGATATACTCCCTCTCTCCCAGTTTATTTGTTTTGAATCTTTTCTTTTTGTAAGTTTCAAATTCAAATTTAGAGCTCCCCATCATGGCCTCGCTGAGGTGAAATCTGAGAAAGTGTTATCTTCCTTAGCATCTGCATCCTCCACGGGTATTCGTCATGGTGGTATGTTGTGTTTCCAGGATCCTTGACACGAATATTGGTAAAACCCTGATGAATACGGAAATGCTCAGGTTCTTAAGAGCATGCTCAGACACTAGGTTATATCTTCGGAATCAGTCGGATTGTGCCTTCCATTTGTTGATTGATCTATAACCATAGTTCCATTCCAAAACTGAGTATGCCATTCCTTCGAATTGCTTCAAACGATCAATTGTGATTTTTTTCCTCAGGCTGGTATAGAGAATTTTATTGGTCTCTGAATCAAAAGTAATTCTTTTGCCACTTAAGCTAATATTTCTATGAGTCACCTCCTCTAAAGTTCCCCCCATTATAGGATCATGATAACTATTTTCCTTGATACTTTGAAACCCTCGTCAAATTGTTTCTTCCGCCCTTCCTGATGTGTGTTTTGCCTCTCAGTTCATGAGATGTTTCTATGTCTCATCCCGTGAGTTGATCTTGTGATCATTAAGATGATCCATCCTTGTAGAGTGTCTCTGTCCTCGTGTTGGATGAAGATCTCAAAAGGAAAGGCGTCAAGATCAATTTGAGTCAGCAAATCAACAACCTCGAGAAGATAGTTGGATCATGAAGTTTGTGATATTTAGGGTCCCCTTGTCTTCTTACCTCACGACTTGAATCTCGGGACAAGATTCTTGTTTAGTAAGGGTGAGTTGTCACATCCCTAATTCTGCTCTGACCTATGCTAGCTTCCATGTGAGCATCACATTTAAATTCAAATGAAACTTGAATTGAGGAATTTTCAAAAGCCTCAGAAAACCTCTAAAAATAACCAACATTTAAATCTCATCAAATGAGTCCAAGAAAATGTTCCTGTTATTCTGTGAAAATATTGGCATGAAGTAAAATGCAAACCAATATTTTTGGAGTGACTGAAATATTTATTTTGGGCCTTTTGAATTAAATCAATGGCATATTTGAGTTGGATTTATTTCTATTATATAAGAAATAAAGCTCAAACATTTTTGTAAGCTGCATGTGACCTTGGGCTAGTCCTGAGCTCACATAACAATTTATCGAAAGATTATAAAACTGATTTGATGTTCTAAATCAAATCAAAACAAAACAACAGAAATAGAAAAGAGAAAAATAAAAGAGAGAGAGAGGACTTACCTGGCTTACCTGCAGCCCACCTGTGCGGCCCAAAGATCAGAGCCGCCCACCCCACTGGCCCCCTCCCTTGTCGTCTTCCTCCTTGCCAGGAGGATGGGCGCGTGGCCGACGCACGCTCGACCGGCCGACGCACGCCCGACCACCTCCTGCTTGCCGCTTCGCCCTGGCTTCTTCGGGTGCCGCCACGCACCTCTCTGGCTCTCTTCCTCACCCCCTCGTCCTTCTCCTCTCCCCTAGTGCTCTCTCTCTTGCACACCTGAGCGCCATCGTCGCCGCCGCTCGCCGTTCCTGCGGCCACCGGCCAGCCCTCGCCCTGCTACTGAGCTCAGGAGCTCCGCCTCGACCCCCCTCTTCCTTCCCACCGAGCCACGCCCCTCCGGAAGCCCTGCAGCGTCGTCCCCAACCTCATATTCAACCTCTGACCGCCGGCGGACTCGTCAGGGATTCACGAGCTCTAGTCTCTCCCTGGCCTCGTCGTTGCCTCTGCTGGATTTGCTGTGAGCCCCTTTTCCTTTCCCCTCTATCCCCGTGCTCGTCCGTGCCCTCTAACCACCATGGCCATCGGAGCCGACAGCTCCTCGCCGACGGTCATGTCGCCACTGCGACTACGGCCACGCAAGCTCGCGTCCGAGCCCACCGCCACACTCACTGCACTCCCGTGAGTCAATCACGACCATCCACGGCTCCTGACATGCCTCGCAATGCGCAAACCATCGTTGGCCGAACTCCGGCCGCCACCGCGAGCTTGCTTCCGACGAGCTCAATCCACCCCAGCCGCTAACTCCGGTTCCGTATGATGCGGAAGAGCTCCAGCAACGCATTGAACCACTCAGCCGCTGATTTGGTCGCCGGAGGAAGATTTCCGAGCCTCGCCGCCGTGTCTGGCCTCGCCGGCGTCGAGTCGCCGGCGAGTTTGACCTGTTCGACCCGGGGCTTGACCTCCCTGGGGTCAACACACGTGGTCTCCGCCCCTGACTAGATTATTTTAGGACTAATTACCCCTGCTGACACTGATAGTGGGCCCAGTGGCTGTTAATTTGATTAGTTAGATTTAATTAACCCTGTTAGTTAATTGTGTCACTGACGTGTCGACCCCACTGGTCAGGTTTGACTTGGACCGGGTTAGTTGACCTGCTGACGTCACAGTGACGTAGTGCTGACGCCATAACTCATTTTCTGGATTAATTTTAATTCAGGAAATTTCAGAAAATAGTCAAAACTTCTAAAATTCATAGAAATTCAACCGTAGCTCCAAATGAAATAAGTTATATATGAAAAATGATCAGAAAAGTCCAATCTATCCATCTTTACCATTTTCGTGCATGTTTGAGCAAGTTAACCTCACTGTTAAGGATGAAACATGATTAGGACAAATTTGATAATAGATTTGGTGTTGGAATTGGATCTAGCTTTGAATTCCACTTCAATCAAAATTACTTCCTGTTGCATTAGCCCAAATCACATCATATTGCCATGTCATGATCATGCATCATATTGCTGCATTGCATTGATTGTGCTTCTTCTTTGTTTGTCGGTAATTGTCACCCTTCAGTAGACGTGTTCCGGCAATGAGTTCGATGACACCGATGAAAAGCTATGCTATCTTCAGAAGTGCCAGGCAAGCAAAAACCCCTTGTTCATTCCGATACAAACCCACTCTCTCGCTCTGCTCTCTTTTATTGCATTAGGACAACAACGATTCAAGTGTGACATGTTGCGGTAGTTGAACCCCTTTCCTCTACATGACCTGTCATTGCCACAGTAACTAGATGAAACCTACTCGCATGAGTAGGAGTTGTTTGAGCCCTGATGTGCCTACTCATTCATGCTTGTTTGTCATGCTTGCTATTGCTTAGAGTTGTGTCAGGTCTGATTCATCGGGGATGAATTGGAATGTGGTGAACATGTCCTACTGTTGAGAGCTAAGTGTGTGAACATGATTTGGTAAAGGTTGCAGTGAGAGGCCATGTAGGAGTACATGGTGGGTTGTCTCATTGCAGCCGTCCTCAGGAACTGAGTCCTGTGTTTGTGATCCATGAGCAGCTACTACCACACATTGGGATCCTTAATTCACTCGCTCAACTTATTAATCAACTCGATCTATGTCCAGGAGTTGCAACTAGTTTCTGGTGTTTGTAGGTAGTGCTCGTAGTCTACCAAGTGGCACCCGGTACAGGTGGGCTTGTGACAGACTAGGCCTGAGTCTTGGCAGTGTACCAAGTGGCACCCGGTGGTGGGCTTGGGAACCCTGCACACATCATTTGGGGCCGTGAGCGACACCCCGGCCGGATCTCCTTGCGGATGGAACCTGAATAGGCGATAAACCTGGACGAGAGACTTGTGTGGTTAGTCAGGTCGTGGCCGACACCCTCGCTGGGCTTCTGCTTGAAGGTTGCCGAGGACATGTCGTGTAAACGACGATAAGTGCTGAGAGCGTGTGTGAAGAAGTACACCCTTGCAGGGTTAACATTATCTATTCGAATAGCCGTGTCTGCAGTAAAGGACTTCTGGGTTGCCTATACAGTTCATAGACAAGTGAAAGTGGATACTCTAAAATGCGCAAGATAAGCGTGAGTGCTATGGATGGCATTCTCGTAGGGAGACGCGAGCAGATCCATAGTGGTGTATTGATATGGTGAATACGTGGACTCATGTACGCCACCTCAAAAGAGTTACTTGCAGTCGTAGTTCAGGATAGCCACCGAGTCAAAGCTTGGTTGCTGCAGTTAAACCCCACCACCCCTTTGTTGATAATGGTGCATATGTAGTTAGTTCTGATGTAAGTCTTGCTGGGTACATTTGTACTCACGTTGCTTAATTTATGTTTTTGTAGAGAGACTTCAGTCTCGCTAGTAGTTCCACGTGGACTTCGACGTTTAGCTTGTTACCTCAGCTACGATCTTGTGCCCTCTGCAGGATCTGGTAGATAGTCAGGCTTCTCAGCCTTCTTCATTTGCAGATGTCTGTACTCAGACATGTTAAGCTTCCGCTTGTGCTTGACTTGTGTGCTCTGAATGCTGGGTCATGAGACCCATGTTTGTAATATCTCGCCTCCTCGAGCCTATTGAATAAAATACTTGAGTTGTAGAGTCATGTTGTGATGCCATGTTGTATTTGCACATATCGAGCATATTGTGTGTATGTTATTGAAATGCTTGGTATGTGTGGGATCTGACTTTCTAGTTGTTTATCCTTGGTAGCCTCTCTTACCGGGAAATGTCTTCTAGTGCTTCCACTGAGCCCTGGTAGCTTGCTACTGCTCCGGAACACTTAGGCCGGCCGGCATGTGTCCTTCTTCGTTCCTGTGTCTATCCCTACGGGGAAATGTCACGCGATGACTACCGGAGTCCTGTTAGCCCGCTGCAGCCCAGATTACCGGAGTCCTGTTAGCCCAGTGCTACAGCCCGTATTCACTTGCTGATGACCCACACGTTCTTTGCTGGGTCACGTATGCCTGTCCCTGTAAGTTAGTGCCACTTTGGGTTCACGACTAGCCATGTCAGCCCGGGTTCTTTGTCATAGGGATGCTAGCGACACTATCATATACGTGTGCCAAAAGGCGCAAACGGTCCCGGGCCTGGTAAGGCGACACCCGTGGGAATACCGGGCGTGAGGCCGCAAAGTGATATGAGGTGTTACATGCTAGATCGGTGTGGCATAGGATCGGGGTCCTGACAGCTTTGGTATCAGAGCTTGACTGCCTGTATGATTACCAAGCCAAACTGGTCGAAGTTGAGTCTAGGAATTCTTTAGTTATATGTAGGGGAATTGATTGTGGGATGGAACGTAAGGCTCTTTTTACTCCTTTACCTTATGCCCTTCTGATATGAGTCATCATATCTTTCCTACGGGGTTAAGGAACTAGGCTATCTCTTCTTTCTATTAGGATCACGTGTTACTAATACGTAGACCTATAGGATTGATGGTTCTATGCTTGAGTTCAGTTCCTACTATCTTCTGTATGTTCATAGTTGATCTCGGAACCTTGATATTATGATGATCGAGTGGTTATGCCACCATTTTTGTAGCATGTATCAAATTTTTTCGAGCATTTACAACCGTTATGATGTCCGAGTCATCCCAGGTCTCTAAACAGTCCGATGCATTTGCAAATCCCTTCTTCCCGTCCCCGATGTCCTCTCTGGCCAGGTTAAGCACACTAAACGGTAAGTTGAGGTATTCCATTGCCTCGGTATATATTTTGGAGCTAGTATTATGATCCTTGGTGTCTTAGAGTACCACCTAGTAAGCTAGCCATGATTTGTGTTCCCAGTGTTATGATTCTGGCCGTCATTCTCAAAAGCATTCCGTTATGCCATTTAGTTAGTAGGCATTCTGTAGCTGGGCTCTTGAACCCGAGATTCACCCTACTTTCTTCCTGTTGATAGTGTTGCTAGTTCCTTTAGGATATTAGTAACCTTTGCGATAGTCCTCGAGGCTCGTGGCGTATCCTTCTTCCAAATACCATGAATTGCTTATGGCAGAAGTTATTTGAACCAAAAGATCACAACCAGAGTGCTCTTGACGAGTTCTCGGTTCTATGCTGTAACTATGCCAGTTCAACCTTTCTGCATGGGTTATCCGGAAGAAATATGTTGAACTCGTTCGACATGCTAGTCCATGCATCCACAACTCAGAAAATCATATGTTCTTTTGAGTTGTCCCTCTTTAGTTGTCTTCTGACCTTCGTCTATCCATTGATAGTCAAGGGTATGCATGCATTCATTCATTGATGCCTATTACGCTTGTGGTCCATCAAGCCATTCTATTCCCGAATGACTAGGAGAAACAAACTCCAGTACCTCATCCATATCCAGGATTGGGTCAAAGCAGTTGTGTTCTGTAGATCAAATACTAATCCAGCTTTTGTTCTGCTCCACCTTGGAGTATTACCATCTTCATATCAAGAATATCATGGGAATTGCACACCATCCTATGAACTCATGATACAGTGATACTCTCTCCATCATCATTCATTTCTCGGCTCCCATGTTGTTGCAAACGGAATGCCGACAGGTGAACTATGATGTGTGAAATCAATACTCCTAGCAACCTTGTTGCCTGGTAGTTAAAGGACAATAATTTCATTCTTAGTGTGTTGGTTATTGAATCCTCATTCTAAGACCGATTGTGCTACCTAGTCCATTTTCCTGGTGCACTCTTCGACCAACGAGTTAGGATTGTGTCAAACCCTTGCTCAGTTGATCACATCCTATTGCCTCGAAAGCAAGATTGTTCTCGAGCTTAGTAACATATCGGTGGTTCGTGATTTTCCGGATATCTTCTCGGAAGTATCACCGGGTCGTCACCCGACCACTATGTTGAGTTCGTGATCAAGTTGGTTTTCTTGCAAACCACCTTTTCTCCAGGAATCTGTGTTGGATACCCTGAGCTAGTTGGTTAAGCTAAACAACAACTTGGATAGTTGGAAGATAAAAGCTTGCCCAACTTAATTCATTTCCAAAGGGATATCTTGTGTTTGTGTGTTTGTTGTAGAAAGATGATTTCTTCATCGATTGGTCCTCGTGATCAGTTGTTGAACCTATCACCTTGCCCAAACCTTGATTTGAGTGTGGGCCATCGTCAAATCAAATCAGAACCAATGATATTCATAATGTTGTCTTACTCATGGTTGATCCCTTGAGTATACACCATTATATCTTTTGGTCTGACCAATACTATCACATTGTTCACATAATGGTGGAATTCCAGTGATATGGAAATTTTGATAAGTTGTTGTGAGCCCATCAGTAGCATTTTGTCTCCTCCATGATTCATGTTGAACATGAACCTAGTGTTGGAAACTTTGTAAGCAATGCCTTCGTGTTCCGTTCATGAAGCTTATGCTTGGATGGAAGAAGTGACTTCCTCGAATTCATGCGCATTTGATGTAAGTTGCCACCATGGATTCGAGAAAGTCAATGTTGCCTCCTCTGGAACCATCTCAAGTCAGTCATGCATGTGCGAAGTATGCTATGGTTTGATAGGCTCACTACCTCCATTCTATATGTGTCCCTAGCACACCAAGCCACTGATTGACTTGTTCTAGGTAAAGAAGTCTAATTTAAGTGCACAAGACTTCGATATCCTCGATGATGGTTCCCAACCTGAACTCGGTAGTGTTTTATTATAAGACTACCATGTGGTCATGTTTGTCTGTGATAGTGTGTTCACATGTGTGTAGCAGAACTAGCTCATGTTTTGGAGCTTCCTATCATAGTTCATTCCCCGAGAATCCCGCAATGCCATCTCGTCGATTTGTGTTGCAAACTTTCATTTTTCTTCCTAGACTCGATGAGTCTAGATGATTCTGACACCAACCATATCGAAATCTCGGGCAGATATGATGGTTGGAACATTTCCCAAGAACTATAATACTGGTCTCACCGTAACCGGTAAAGTGGATGTCGTGGCCAACACACCCAACCGGAAGACCTATTATTGTAGTATTTTGTTGAGGAAATTGGCCACCTCCCCATAAGGATTTCGTAGAATTTACCCCCTAGTTGTTCCTTATGGATATTGTGTTTTCGAAGCCCGACCTTTTACTTGATGTTCTAGATATCAAACCATATTTATGAATGGGATACGCTAGTACATCAAGGATATCATTAGAAGCGGAATGCTAAATGTCTCCCGGTCGATCATCCAGATTTTTGTCCCCTTGGCCTCGCTGAGGTGAAATCTGAGAAAGTGTTATCTTCCTTAGCATCTGCATCCTCCACCGGTATTCTTCATGGTGGTATGTTGTGTTGCCAGGATCCTTGACACGGATATTGGTAAAACCCTGATGAATACGGAAATGCTCAAGTTCTCAAGAGCATGCTCAGACACTAGGTTATATCTTCGGAATCAGTCGGATTGTGCCTTCCATTTGTCGATTGATCTATAACCATAGTTCCATTCCAAAACTGAGTATGCCATTCCTTCGAATTGCTTCAAACGCTCAATTGTGATTTTTTTCCTCAGGCTGGTATAGAGAATTTTATTGGTCTCTGAATCAAAAGTAATTCTTTTGCCACTTGAGGGAATATTTCTATGAGTCACCTCCTCTAAAGTTCCCCCTGTTATAGGATCATGGCAATTATTTTCCTTGCTACTTTGAAGCCCTCGCCAAATTGTTTCTTCCGCCCTTCCTGATGTGTGTTTTGCCTCTCAGTTCATGAGATGTTTCTATGTCTCATCCTGTGAGTTGATCTTGTGATCATTAAGATGATCCATCCTTGTAGAGTGTCTCTGTCCTCGTGTTGGATGAAGATCTCGAAAGCAAAGGCGTCAAGATCAATTTGAGTCAGCAAATCAATAACCTCGAGAAGATAGTTGGATCATGAAGTTTGTGATATTTAGCGTCCCCTTGTCTTCTTACCTCACGACTTGAATCTCGGGATGAGATTCTTGTTTAGTAGGGGTGAGTTGTCACATCCCTAACTCTAGTCTGACCTATGCTAGCTTCCATGTGAGCATCACGTTTAAATTCAAATGAAACTTGACTTGAGGAATCTTCAAAAGCCTCAGAAAACCTCTAAAAAGAACCAACATTTAAATCTCATCAAATCAGTCTAAGAAAATGTTCCTGTTACTCTGTGAAAATATTGGCATGAGGTAAAATGCAAACCAATATTATTGGAGTGACTGAAATATTTATTTTCGGCATTTTGAATTTAATCAATGACATATTTGAGTTGGATTTATTTCTATTATATAAGAAATAAAGCTCAAACATTTTTGTAAGCTGCATGTGACCTTGGGCTAGTCCTGAGCTCACATAATAATTTACAGAAAGATGATAAAACTGATTTGATGTTCTAAATCAAATCAAAACAAAATAACAGAAATAGAAAAGAGAAAAATAAAAGGGAGAGAGAGGACTTACCTGGCTTACCTGCAGCCCACCTGTGCGGCCCAGCACTGTAGCCGGCCCAGCCCACCTGGCCCCTCCCTTGTCGTCTTCCTCCTTGCCAGGAGGATGGGTGCGTGGCCGACGCACGCCGGCGCACGCCCGACCACCTCCTGCTTGCCGCTTCTCCCTGGCTTCTTCGGGTGGCGCCACACACCTCTCTGGCTCTCTCCCTCACCCCCTCGTCCTTCTCCTCTCACCTGGTGCTCTCTCTCTCGCACACACGAGCGCCATAAATGCCGCCCTGCTCGCCGTTCAGCTGCCACTGCCACCTCGCCTGGCCTGAGCTCAGGAGCTCCGCCCCGACCCCCTCTTCCTTCCCACCGAGCCACGCCCCTCCGGAAGCCCTGCAGCATCGTCCCCAACCTCCTCTTCAACCTCTGACTGCCGGCGGACTCGTCGGGGATTCACGAGCTCCAGCCTCTCCCCGGCCTCGCCGTTGTGCCTCTGCTGGATTCGCTGTGAGCCCCTTTTCCTTTCCCCTCTCTCCCCGTGCTCCTCCGCGCCCTCTAATCACCGTGGCCATCGGAGCCGACAGCTCCACGCTGCCGGTCATGTCACCACCGCGACTACGGCCACGCAATCTCGCGTCCGAGCCCACCGCCGCATTCACTGCACTCCCGCAAGTCAATCACGACCATCCACGACTCCTGACATGCCCCGCAACACACAAACCGTCGTTGGCCGAACTCCGGCCGCTGCCGCGAGCTCGCTTCCGACGAGCTCGGTCCACCCTGGCCGCTAACTCCGGTTCCGTATGATGCGGAAGAGCTCCAGCAACGCGTAGAGCCCCTCAGCCGCTGATTTGGTCGCCGATGGAATATTTCCGAGCCTCGCCGCCGTGTCTGGCCTCGTCGGCGTCGAGTCGCCGGCGAGTTTGACCTGTTCGACCCGGGGTTTGACCTCCTTGGGGTCAACACACGTGGGGCCCACCCCTGATTAGATTAGTTTAGGACTAATTACCCCTGCTGACACTGACAGTGGGCCCAGTGGCTGTTAATTTGATTAGTTAGATTTAATTAACCCTGTTAGTTAATTATGTCATCGGCGTGCGACCCCAGCGTCGTTTGACCAGGACCGGGTCAGTTGACCTAGTGACATCATAGTGACGTAGTGCTGATGCCATAACTCATTTTCTGGATTAATTTTAATTCAGGAAATTTCAGAAAATAGTCAAAACTTCTAAAATTCATAGAAATTCAACCGTAGCTCCAAATGAAATAAGTTATAGATGACAAATGATCAGAAAAATCCAATCTATCCATCTGTACCATTTCATGCATGTTTGAGCAAGTTAACCTCACTGTTAAGGATGAAACATGATTAGGACAAATTTGATAATAGATTTGGAGTTGGAATTGGATCTAGCTTTGAATTCCACTTAAATCAAAATGACTTCCTGTTGCATTAGCCCAAATCACAGCATATTGCCATGTCATGATCATGCATCATATTGCTGCATTGCATTGATTGTGCTTCTTCTCTGTTTGTCGGTAATTGTCCCCCTTCAGTAGACGTGTTCCGGCAATGAGTTCGATGACACCGATGAAGAGCTATGCTACCTTCAGAAGTGACAGGCAAGCAAAACCCCCTTGTTCATTCTGATACAAATCCAGTCTCTCGCTCTGCTCTCTTTTATTGCATTAGGACAACAACGATACAACTGTTACATGCTGCGGTAGTTGAACCCCTTTCCTCTGCATGACCTGTCATTGCCACAGTAACTAGATGAAACCCACTAGCATGAGTAGGAGTTGTTTGAGACGTGATGTGCCTACTCATTCATGCTTGTTTGTCATGCCTACTATTGCTTAGAGTTGTGTCAGGTCTGATTCATCAGGGATGAAATGGAATGTGGTGAACATGTCCTACTGTTGAGAGCTAAGTGTGTGAACACGATTTGGTAAAGGTAGAGGTGAGAGGCCATGTAGGAGTACATGGTGGGTTGTCTCATTGCAGCTGTCCTCAGGAACTGAGTCCTGTGTTTGTGATCCATGAACAACTACTACCACACATTGGGATCCTTAATTGACTCTCTCGACTTATTAATCAACTCGATCTCTGTCCAGGAGTTGCAACTAGTTTCTGGTGTTTGTAGATAGTGCTAGTAGTCTACCAAGTGGCACCCTGCAGGTGGGCTTGGGACAGACTAGGCCTGATGGCACTGTGTACCAAGTGGCACCCGGATGGTGGGCTTGGGAACCCTGCACACATCGTTTGGGGCCGTGAGCGAAACCCCGGTCGGATCTCCTTACGGATGGAACCCGAATAGGCGATAAACCTGGACGAGAGACTTGTGTGGTTAGTCAGGTCGTTGCCAACACCCTCGCTGGGCTTCCTCTTGAAGGTTGCCGAGTACATGTCATGTAAACGGCGATAAGTGGTGAGAGCGTGTGTGAAGAAGTACATCCCTGCAGGGTTAACATTATCTATTCGAATAACTGTGTCCGCGGTATAGGACTTCTGGGTTGCCTATACAGTTCATAGACAAGTGAAAGTGGATACTCTAAAATACGCAAGATAAGCGTGAGTGCTATGGATGGCGTTCTCGTAGGGAGACGCGAGCGGATCAATAGTGGTGTATTGATATGGTGAATATGTGGACTGGGTATGCGCCACCTCAAAAGAGTTACTTGCGATCGTAGTTCGGGATAGCCACCGAGTCAAAGCTGGCTTGCTGCGATTAAACCCCACCACCTTTGATGATAATGGTGAATATGTAGTTAGTTACGATGTAAGTCTTCTTTGGGTACATTTGTACTCACGTTGCTTAATTTATGTTTTTGCAGAGAGACTTCAGTCTCGCTAGTAGTTCCACGTGGACTTCGATGTTTAGCTTGTTACCTCAGCTACGGTCTTGTGCCCTCGGCAGGATCTGGTAGATAGTCAGGCTTCTCAGCCTTCTTCATTTGTAAATGTCTGTACTCAGACATGTTAAGCTTCTGCTTGTGCTTGACTTGTGTGCTCTGAATGCTGGGTCATGTGACCCATGTTTGTAATATCTCACTCCTCGGAGCCTATTGAATAAAATACTTGAGTTGTAGAGTCATGTTGTGATGCCATGTTGTATTTGCACATATCGAGCATATTGTGTGTAGGATCTGACTATCTAGTTGTTTATCCTTGGTAGCCTCTCTTGCCGGGAAATGTCTTCTAGTGCTTCCACTGAGCCCTGGTAGCTTGCTACTGCTCTGGAACACTTAGGCTGGCCGGCATGTGTCCTTCGTTCTGTATGCATTCCTCACGGGAAATGTCACGCGATGACTCTAGGAGTCTGTTAGCCCGCTTCTGACCCAGTTACGGAGTCCTGCTAGCCCAGTGCTACAGCCCAGATTCACTCACTGATGACCGACACGTTCGTTGCTGGGTCACGTATGCCTGTCCCTGTAAGTTAGTGCCACTTTGGGTTCACGACTAGCCATGTCAGCGCGAGTTCTTTGTCATAGGGATGCTAGCGACACTATCATATACGTGTGCCAAAATGCGCAAACGGTCCCGGTCCTGGTGAGGTGACACCCGTGGGAATACTGTGCGTGAGGCCGCAAAATGATATGAGGTGTTACATGCT